>PVJL010002377.1:0-141301 GCA_004026885.1 Lyroderma lyra | reverse complement strand
ATCATCTGAGCAAAATGTGGTTGGGACATTTACAAATAGAGCACTATGGCATTTGCTTCTACTGATGGTCTCATGTAATTTGCTCTCATGAATTCAGTTTATATGTTAATTCATCATGTGGGATACTTGTAGCACGTGTGGCATGCATTAAGATTTCACATCTGTCCATGGTGAAGTCTGGGGCTTTTGATTTTCACAACATATTTTTTTCCCTCTGAAAGATCGTGGAAGATACGTTTTCTTATTGTTGTCCATGGCAATGAGTACAGTTTTTCTACCCCATTTTCTTGGAGGAGGTTTATTTTCCAGAGATTTCACTCAGTACATTGCTCTTAGTTCTAGCTTTCTATCTCAATTCTGTATCCAAGGATACAGATACTTTTCCTGGACGAATGCTAAATAATGATCCCCTAAAGTGCTCTCAATGTTATATAGGTCTAATATCCTCTGGACTGTCACTGGGCCAGCTTGTACAATACTGCCTTGGTTATGAATTCTCTAGTTTTTCTGAGAGAGTAATTTCACTATCTTTCAAATCTGACTGTATGTTTTTTATTTTCTTTTTTCTTATTTTTATCCAGGATTACTGTGTTTGGAGATATAATAGAAGGGGGTCCCTCTTAGTTTAAACCTTCCATGTTGCTGAAGATATTTCTTAGCAACTCTAAATTAAAAAGGCCAAGAGCTAAAGAAGGTCTCTCAGCTAACATTAAAAAATTAGCTATGAATCACAGGCCAGGTAAGCACTGGGTGTCAAGGCAGGATGAGGAGTGAGAGACTGGGTAGTGGTATTAAGAGACAGGAAGCACACTGATGAGGCAGATTCAAGAGTGCAGTGGGAAAGACGAGATGGGAATCAGGCCTAAGAAGAGTGACAGGGAGACTGCCACTAAGATCACTGTTGTTTAAAAAAGGAAGTCTCTCACTGGCCTCCTGCTGAGCTAGCAGGTAATACAAAGACCAGACCCAGTTAGGTAGGATGTATAAAGTAGAGCAGCTGAGACACATCTGGAGAGAGAGCAGAACCACAGTATTCCACATGTGGTCTGTGTGCAGCATTAGCATTGCCTAGGAGGTGTTAGAAAGGCAGACTCTCTGGCCTATCTCAGACCCACTGAATCAGAATATGCCTTTAACAACAACTCCAGTGACCTATCTAATTCATACTCAGTTTCAAAAATTACCTGTGTAACATCCTGATTTAAAGTACAGATTTAGCATTATATAGAGCTGAATTTGAGTAGCCGATCTACCACTTATTACTCATATCAACAAAGTAATTACAGAAATTCTCTAAATACTCAGTTTTCTCATTTGTTAAAGGAGGCTAATAATATCTACTTCATTCAATTTTGTGTGTGTGAAAATTAAATTAACTAATACATATAAAAAACACTGAACACAGGGTCTGGTATATAGTGACAGAAAAATGTAGCTACTTTGAAAAGAGAGTTAACCTGTCTGAAATTAAACATACTGGTGCAAAAAATAAAGCTTTGTCCTTAAAAGAACACAGAAGGAGGAGATATAAAATAACTGTTTTATTAACAGCTATCATTTTCATGATTCAATAGTTTATATTATCATTCAACAAACTTACAGTGATCACCTGTAAAATGGCAGATATTATAGTAGACATTAGAGTAGTTAAAAATGAATAGAATGTGGTCCTTGTCCTTGGGCAGCTTGCTGTCAGTGGAGAAGGCAGTCAACAAGAAATGTGGGATGCTTAAGTTGAGTCTTAAAGTATTAGTAGGATTTTACTGAGAAGAAAAGGGGAAACCTATCCCAGGAAGAGAGAAACATACTTTTTTATTCTCAATTACAAAAGTGCATCAGAACATCTATCCTTATTCTCATAACGTAGAACAGGAGCATAGTCAATGTATCAAATTTTGTCAGTAAGAATAAAAAAAGAACACGATTATGGAGTAGCTACTATTCCATCTTTCTAAAACTTGGATGTGTCTGAAGTGCCAGCATTTCTAAATTTTTACATGGAAATTTACATGGAATTTATACTTCATCCTCACAATTACTGTATGTAAATGATAATGCTACTATTAGGGTTTCTTCTTACAGATGAAGATGCTAATTTACAAGGTCAAGTCAGAAGCAGAGGTGGGATTTGAATTTAAGCAGTCTGATCCCAGAGTCTACTCTTAGCCAGTATGGATGCTGCCTCTCAGTAGACAGGATGACTAAAACAAACAAACAAACAAAAAACTTAAACCTTTAATTGATATATGTAGACATTCTTAATGAGAATGTTCACTAGGAAAATCTTTCTTTTTCTCTTAGTGCTGTCCACCCCTGGAGTGGAAGAACACTTGCAGGCAGTATCATTATTTGTAAGATTTTTACTATACTCCTATAGTCAACAGGATCAACAGTCATGAGAATATTATAATAACTATTAGGAAAAAATATGTAGGCATTCTTCCATTTGGCTATCATCTGGAGGTTAAGTTAAGATGGAAATTTTAAACCATGTCTAATTGCAAAACAGAAAGAAGCTGGAAAGTTCAGCCTAGAGACGTGAGGATATAATAACTGTTCATAGAAATCTGAATGCTGTTCTAGTAAAGAAGAAATTGGTATTTTTGATGACAGAATAAACTAGATCCAGAAACAACAAGTAGAAATTGTTTCTCTCATTTAATAAAATTATAATAGTCAAAACTATCCATAAACTAGCATAATTTCCTCAGGAAGCTTTCCCGCCAACATATCTTATGGGGTTACCAATGGATGAAAAGGTCAAACAGGGCTTTCAAATGTCTCTTACAGGTAATCTTTAAGATGCATTTGAATCACTTTTTATTGTATTGAACTATATCCAATAAAACATTGGCTAAACAAGATCGAAGTTTACCTCTTTCATTTAAAGACATTGAGAGACAGGCCACCAGTGTGGGGGCATGTATGACAGTTTCAACCATCAGAAATCCAGACTCCTTCTTGCTTTCTGATCCATGAGCATCAGAGTCACCTCATGGTCCTTTATGATTGCTGGAGCTCCTGCCCTTGCATCCACACAGTAGAAATCAGAAAGGAGAAAAGATAGAAGTGTATGTCTAGAATGGAATCAGTTCCCTTTCGGGATCCATCCTCAAAGTCATTCTTTTTTAATCTGTCATAATTTAGTGTCATATCTATGCCCTAGTTATAGGACTCTGGGATTAGACTCATTAATAACGCCAATAAAATCACGATGCTTTTACTTAATAATATAGGGAGAGTAAGATTGATTTAGCAACTAGTAGCCTCTACTATGCCCTTCAACCTGAAGAGTCTCTTCAGCTTGCTTTTTTCTCTCTCTCGTTTCCTCTAGTCACTCAAAGAATATTAAGTTCTTTCTTTGTGCCAAACACAATATAAGGCATTAATGGAAACACACACACACGTAAGTCATAATCCGCAGAAGTGTTTGATTCTGTGGAATCTTAGCAGTTCCACAGAATCCATGAGGGGGAGTAGTATTTCTTCTCCTGGATGTCTGTGTCATCCGCTATAGTCTCGAAAATTTTAACTGCCATTAATGTATTAAAAATTTCAAGTAAATAGCTCACACTCTCCTTTGAGTTTCAGACTCATGAAACCAATGACTTGCTGGATTTACCAAGTTAATGTGAACAGCATGTCAACCACAACCTGACTGAAAAAATAAATAAACAAATAAATAAATAAAAGCAAGCGATCCAAATTCTTCAATGTCAAGCCCGAATGAGTCAGGGTCCAGTCATGAATGCAGGAAGTACCCTCAGCATCACAGCAAAGAGATTTTAACCGGCACCCACAGCGGCTACAGTAGTATTTTCTGCGCTTGCTTGAGTTCCGGTTAAAGGAGAGTCTACTGCACAAGGAAGTAGATACACTAGACTAAACAGAGCCGAAAGAAAACACCGAGAAAACAGCGACAGTACCTGCTGGTAGCTCCTCCACCTCGGGCTGGGAGCCACCGGAAAGTCAGGGTTCTCAGAGCTCAGGAGCAGGGACAGGAAGTCCTAAGGAGCTCAGGCCATGGACGAAGGGACACGTGCGGCGTGTTAGAACGTCTCAGCGCCGCCCGTGGAGCCCAGGCCCGGGACTTCTGAGGAGAAAGCCGAGGGTGGCAGTCGGTCTGGGCTGCTGCTTTTCACGAGGAACAAGGAGGCTGCTTTTGTACAGTGGTCCCCGCTTATCCACAGTTTCCCATTCCACGGTTTTCAGTCAGCTCTGCTCCACCGGAGCCCCAAACTATTCCAGGGCGACATCCGGAAACAAATAGCCCCTGAGTTTTAAACCGCGCGCCGCTCTGAGTAGCCTAAGTCTTCCGAGGTCGGCCCCGCGCCCCGCCCAGCACGTGACTCAGGCCGTCTTCCAGCGTCTCCACGTTTGTCACGGAGGAGTTGCCGGCGTGGTCGCAGGTCCGCCGTCCGCGTCTCACGGTGCTGTGTTCAAGCCACCCTCGTTTTACTTCAGCGTGTCTCATCCACCTCACGTCTTCTCATCAGGGAGGCGTTTTTCGTCCACAAGAAGAAGGGTGAGTATAGTTATTTGTAGTTGTAATATTTTGAGAGAGAAGCCACATTCCTCTAACTCTTATTACAGTATATTATTATAATTATTCTATTTATTGTTAGTTATTGTTCATCTCTCACTGTGCATAATTCATAAATTGGACTTTATCATAGGTCTGTATGTAAAGAAAAAAAGAAAGGTACATCTAGGGTTTGGTACAGTCCGTGGTTTCAGGCCTCCACAGGGGGTCTTGGAACGTACCCCCTTTGGATGAGGGGGGACTACTATATGGGCCAGAAAAGAAAAAAGCTGGAGACTGTAGCCAGTAGCACAGCCAGGATGAAGGGCTGTTGCTGACGTGCTCCAGACAGAAGCTAGTCCTCTCCTTGCCGGCCTTTTATTTCGCTCTGGCCCCGTGTCGCGGGAGCCCGCTGACACCGGAGAAACACCGTTTCCAGAGTTCCAGCCCCAGGAAGCCGAGCACAGAGTACCTAGCCGAGCTGACGGCCCCCCGGGTTGGCCACTCAGCGCGCACACACGCTTCAGGACGCCTGCGCAACCTCCACACAATGGCGATCACACATGTTTGCTTTGGCCTTGGGTGGAGCTGCCCTTTATAAAATGAAGACGTGTTCACCCTTTTCCGGAAAACAGGCAAGAGTAATAGAAAAATCTGTCCCTGACTTAATTAAGACCATTTTAACTTCCTCCTAATTTTTTTCCCCAGTTCCAGTTCATCCCCGGATCTCACCTTTTATCCCCTCTCCTCTCCTCTCTCCTTCTGGACCACGACTGCCTTCACTCAGGTATGCATCAGCTTCAATGCAAGCTACTTCGTTAGCTTTCAAATTTCCTCCCTACATTTATTCTTTCTAAGAGCTCTATACCACAAGGCAAAATAACCTACATGCACTATAAATTAAGTTGGTTCTTTTTCCATTTAGACCCCAAAGATGCCCCCACAAAGCATTTTTCAAAAGAAAATCTGGAAATATATCTTAGCCTTCAAGGTTCTCCATTAGGTGATGGCCAGAAGGTTTGTCAGCCTTGTTTTAATGACCTCAGACCTCGCACTTGATGTATGGGTCTTGGCCACATTTCCTTAGAATTCTTACTCCCCATCGTATTTCACTCCTCTATGGCTCTGCTTATGTCCTCCCCTCTGTGTGGAAAGTCCTTCCTACCTTTTTCTTTATTTGTTTATTGTCTCAAGACTCAGCTTAAACAGCATCTCCTTCAAGAGGCCTTTCCTAAACCCCAAGCCACCAAGGACAACTCCTTTACGCTCCCCTTACATCTCTATCATTTTACTTTCCTTACTATACACTGATGAAATTTTAGGAGTCTTTTATTCCCATTAGACTGCAAGTCCCTTCAGAGCAGAGGTGATGTCTTCGTTTTTCCTTTTTTTTTTTTTTTTTTTTTTTTTTTTTTTTTTTTTTTTTTTTTTTTTTTTTTTTTTTTTTTTTTTTTTTTTTTTTTTTTTTTTTTTTTTTTTTGGCCTTTCTGTCTCTGGCAGTTAACACAGGACCTGGCATAAAACATATGTTTATCTGTGTGCATGAAATTCAGTTCAACAGATCCCCAATTCAGGTCACCATCTCCCTAAAAGTCACCTTACATTGTTCTCATGGTAACTCATTTTCGAAAGTCAGATCCTTTCTTGCCTTTCCACCTATTGAATCAGAGGGTGTCCTTCTTCATTCCCTCAAGTGCAGCACAATGGGATTTGCCATAGAAGTGATATATGAAGTTCAAACATTTAACCTTTACTTTGAGGAGGAAACAGCATACTAATTAGTAAAGATGCCCCTTGGGGCTCCAATTAAATGTTCTTTGCCTTTAGAGACCACTGGAGGTGCAGTCCAGAATCTATTTTAATGGAGCCAAAAACCACAGCTTTCCTACCTTCCCCTGTCAGTCACAGTTTGAGTCCATTGTGCCTTTTATAGCTGTTGAATTTGAAGGAAGGGCATTTTACAGAAAAACAGTAGGGAACATTTCCCAGTATACCATATAGTATGGAGCAGTGTAGCTAGGGCTGAACCCCTGGAACAGGAATAGTTACCTGGGCCTGCTTTCCAGCTCTGCCCTAAAACTAACCTTGGAACAATCTCTCTACTTCTCTAGACCCATTGCTGTCCTCTTTTAGGTGAGGGGCATGGAGTCTCTATGCCCTTACATTCTTGGCTAGGTGTGTGTTGTTTTAAAAATGTGTTTAATTTGAAGGTCCAGAAAGTCACAAACTGTGAAACCAAATTCTAGTGACTGAGTTTTTATGTTAAAGAGCAACTGAAAATGAAAGTCATTGAATTGGACCCTGGGGTTTATTAGGTTGCATTGTGTAGCACTGAGCTTTCTCCAAACACAAAGAAATTAACACTGGGCTTCATAATAACATTCTGACAGTACTTTACAGTTATATACTAGAATTTCACTTTTTCCCTTGCCTCTGAAATGAGAGATTGACATTGTTAACTCACCTGCTGCAAACTCTATTGAAAAATAGACTTTTTTATTTTTGCAACTTTACTCATTTGCAGACGCATTTTCAGACCTATTCAAAAACATTTATCATATCTGTCACCTGCTAAGGATTCTTAAGAGCAGAAGCCAGCCTCCACCTCCACACTTTCTTCTAATCAACAGTTTGTAGTATCCTTAAAGGATAGCTGGCTGGCTTCACTTGCTTGTTTCAATGTTGACGTTCACAAAAAGATTAATTATATTTCTATTTCGCTTTTCAAGTCTAAAAAGGCTTAGTAAAAAACAAAATTGTATCTTAGATGAATATTCGACACCCTGCAGATCACAGGAGGTAGTGGAAGCTCTTTTTATTTACTATACGGGGAAAAAAAGATAAACGTTTAAGCACGGTTCAAAGACATTCATAAATACTATTAAGAATATGGACCTAGGTTATTTCTATTACCTTTGAAACGAATCAAGGGGAGGAAATAAGCAGAATTGAAGCATGTTAAACAACTGAAGATCAGATGCAAAGCAGTGATGAGGGTGGCGGTGCCAGAGATATTGGCTGGGGTGGCATTTGATATTTCCAAGTAATTTTTGTGGTTGCACTATAATAAGTTATCAGAATGTTCTAAGTAGACCTGAATAAAATTATTATTTGGTTAAATTATTTCATGATTATATACTGTGTGTTTGTTTGTTTGTTTGTTTGTTTGTTTTGTGATGCTGTCCCATATACATATCCTCTCTGTCTTGACTGTTCCACACTGTTTTGACATTTAACATCTTTCTGTGCAAGTTATTTTCTTCTCTCTTTCTCTCATCATTTTCTCTCAATTATACCTTCCTTTCTCCCTGTTTTTGTTTCTCATACTTTGCCAACCACAGTATACAAGTATATTTTAAAGCATTTATTTAGCAAACATTTATTTTGTATTTTCTAATTAATTAATATAGGTTAATATTTTATAATATGTATATAGAAATTAAGTGTTTAGTTCATACTGCTTTTTATTCTTTGTCAGTGACCCTACATAAAATAAGCATCCCTCTACAACACAAGAGAACCTACCTAGAATTCTATCCTTGCTAAGATAATACCTTTCATGATCATTGAGCCTCGCTAATGTTTCATAGATTATAGAAAAGAAAGAAACATAAGCGTTTTATTGTTGGGATATCTTACTATATTGGGTTATGTTTGATCTCATGAATTCCTCTAGTACTTAAAACTCTTTCACAAAAAAAATATAGCTAGTGTTGAGAATCAAAGAACAGAGTAAGAGATTCTCCAAAAGGTCTTGAAGATTGGTTCATGGCACTGTGCAATGTTGGAATTGAAAGTAACCTTACAGTAATAAATTGATTGGCTTAAAATAATTTCTATTTTATCTAAATTTTTTACTAAAAATAGAAATAGTTCATGTACATAAAAGAATATAAACATATTAAGATATAAATAATAAAAACAAATCTAACACCCAATTGAAAATTAAAACTTGCCAATACTAGAAGCCTTTCACTTCCTACTCTTTGATATAACTACCATCCTAAATTTTTTCACTCTATATAATAGTATTTCTATATACAGAAAATATGTATTATATGTAAAATATCCAATTACTAAGCATAATATATAGAAATTTATAACAAATATGTACAAATATGTTTGTCTTGATGGTAGCCATTCTAACAGGTATAAGGTGATATCTCAATGTGGTTTTTATTTGCGTTTCCCTAATTGCTAGTGAAGTTGAGCATTTCGTTATACATCTTTTGGCTTTTTGTATATGTTCTTGGGAGAAGTGTCCATTCAGGTCCTCCACAGGAGAACTGATTCTGGGTGGTGAGCACACAACGCAACACATAGATAATGTATTATGGAAGTGTACACTTGAAACCTATATAATTTTACTAACCAATGTCACCCCAACAAATTTAATAAAAATAAGCAAATAAAACAAACAAAAAAGAAATACATATATAAACTATATTCTTAATTAATATACATTTAGTTTTACAAGATTTTAAACATTATATAAGTAATATTTTAATGCATGTATTCTAGGAGTTGCTTTTTCATTCATCTTTTTATTCTTGGGGTTTAACTGTTGAGATACTTATGTGTGTTTCTCTAGGTCCGTAATGTGTATGTTATATAGTATCACATGATAAGGATATAGGACAATTTACTAGTCTATCCTGTTGCTCGTGGACATTTGTTTTGTTTCTAGTTGTTTGCTGTTATAAACAAGCTTGCTAAAATATCTTCTGGTATGCATGTGTAAGATATTATCTCAGATATAAAACTAATAGTAAAATTTGGGGCTCATAGAGTATGTGCATCTTCAAACTGTTTTCCTACAGTCTACAGGAATTTTATTTTTATTTTTTGTTGTCTTAGAACTTTACCAATAATTGGTATTGTCAAATTTGAAAATTCTTGTCAGTCAAGTGAATCAAAATGGTTTATTATTCTGACATTTTCCTTTTCATTGTCTTGATTACTAATAAAGTTTGAGTAACCACCCTAGGATTCTGTAGCCAATAAGTAGCAGAGCTAAGATTCAAAGCCAGTCTGCCTAGCTCTAATGTTCATGTTATTTCTACTTTACTATGTTATCTATTATTCACCTTCATGATGTACAAGGGCTGTCTGGATTTTTTCCCAGACACCCTCATATGTAGCAAGATATTATTAAACCTGGAGAATCTTCTTTAAAGGATACTAAACATTGTACAGTAAATATTCATATGTATTTATATGTTTATATACATACCTACATGTATATGCATGCATGAAGTTGGGGACAGGACACAAATATATAAGAGTTTATTTTATATAAATATGGCATGCATTAGACTTGAAAATTATTTCACAGCACCTGGGGGAACTGAAAGGTGGCCCATGTTACTCCACTAATAGCAGGGTGACATGTAACAGGTATTATGCTATATTATTTATATCCCCTAATTAAGTTGCCCTAGTCAGCCTATTTAATATGCCTGTTACAGAAACCATTTTCTAGTTCTGAGATTCCAGTTCCCTTCTTTTCACTATTATGTATTCAATAAAATGATTAATTGTATAAAATTGGTACATATATAGATACTTACATAGATATACCATATTTTGCATGAATTCTGTAATGAAAATGAATAGGAGTATTGTTTATGCCTATGAATATACTTAATATCTTGGTATGATGTTCCATATCTTAATACAGAATATTGGGGAAAACATACAACTGATTGGGGAACTCTCATGTGTCCTGCATCCCTGTATTAGTCAGTGTTCTCCAAGAAATAGAATTAATAGAATAGGTATAGATTTATAAAGGAGTGGATAAAAAAGAGATAGATGGTAGATAGATAGATAGATAGATTGATTGATTTTAGAAAGATAATAAAGGATTGGCTCATTATGGAAGCTGAAATGTTCCAGTATCTGCAGTTCAAAGGCAGTTCAAATGCCTGAGGACCAGGAAAGCCAATGGTGTAAATTCACATCTAAGTCCAAAGGCAGAAAAAGACTGATGCTCCCACTCAGAGACCGTCAGGCAGAAAGTCGTTTTTCTCTAACTCAGCCTTTGGTTCTATTTGGGCCTGTTAGGATGAGGCCCACCCACATTGGGGAGTGCAAGGTACTTGACTCAGTCTATCAATTCAGAGTTCATTCTCATCCAGAAACATCCTCACAAATACACCCAGAACAATGTTTAACCTTGTAGCCCAGTCAAGTTGACACATAAAATTAACCATCACAGTCCTTTTTCTAAAGAAAAGTGTCATAGTTATAGCTGGTTACAACAGAGTAAAATTTATGAAGTAAGATGTTTAATGTGTGGAAGAAAAATAAATGTAGTAGATAAACGTGAAGCCTCTTAAGCTAGATTTTTCTGGGTTTAAAGTGTGGCTCCAAATCAATCAATGTGACCTTGCATAACTTATTTAAATGCTCTGTTGCTTTATCTATAAAACTTGACAATAATAATGATAGCTTTATGGGTTTGTAAGGATTTGATTAGTTAATTCATAGCAAGGTTTTGAAACAGTGCTGGACATGTTCTAAATGCTTAATAAATCTTAGTTATTTTTATTATTTATGCTAACTAAAAACTAGGGAACAAAAAAATTTTCTTCTTAGCCAGAAACACTGATAGCGAGTGGTGCTTAGAAGCATATTTTAGTAGGGAATAAGGATAAGCAATAGGATTGACAATTAGAGGTGTTATTTGTCTCCATGAAGAGAGGTAAGGATGTGCTGAAGAAGGAGAAAGTAAAAGAAACACAAGATAACCATATATTAAAGAGCAAATTTATTAAAAACACTTGTGTCCCTAGCACATTCTTTTAAAGAGCCTCAAAACATCAATTCTGCATATTATAATTGTAAATAAATAAATAATTTCTCCTCAGACTATGCCATAGAATGGGCATTTATGTGTGTGTTGTAAGATAGTATAAAATTGTATTAACTCTGAAAGCCAATTTGAGCTAATAGGGGAGGCTGATTTAAATTATTAAGAAATCTGGAAATCTTTTAGCAACATTTATTTACATTATGTTTATTTAACTCACTTCACATACTTGAACGCAATGAAGTATAGCCTAGTAAATAGCCCTTTGGGACCAACTTTAAAGACTAAATAAAAACATTTTATTTTTACATATAATTTGGTGTATATTTTAAATGCAATTAAGGTAGTTGCATAAATAGTGTTTGATTTTTTAAATATATTAAAAATTCTCTGTAAAATCTCCATCACAGTGTTAAACTTTGAAAGAGGTTTAGCTGAGCAAAGGGAAATGTAAGGCCGATCTTTATCATAATTGTCACAAATATTGAATCAAGTTTGATTTAATGAGATGAAAATCTATTTGTGTAGTCTTTTTTCTTAGGCCCCACCATGTCCTAAACATTTTAAACCTAAAATAGGTCTCTCAGTAGCTTCCTTGAGTCCCAGGTTTCTGGACTGCCGTATCTACATGTTTTGGTGGGAAATTTTTATATAATTTGTATAGAAGAGATAATTAATTCTTACCATGTAGAATGGCAAGGTTGAGAGATTCAGGAACTGAGAGTGTGGAGCTGAGCTTCCAGTTTTGATTATTTTGGAAATTCTCCAAGTAGTAGTAATTAATGGCTCAGAAGGCAACTAAGCACTAAGCATTATGTACCAGGTACTGTGTTAGGGATTTCAATGTTATTTTATAATTATTACAACATCCTTCTGATATTGTCCCTATTATCAGCTCCATTTAACTGATGAGGAAATCATTTGTGTTAACAGCTAGTAAGTCCTAAGCACAGGATTTGAACTTAAATCTGTCTGACTCAAAAACTTGTTTAACATTATGCCATTTCTGTGCCATGTCAGTTTCCATCAGCTGCTGCATACTCCACTATATACTGCAAATGTTGTCTGATATATCCCAGACTCCATTGTTATAGAGTGAATGTTTGTGCCCCCTCCCAGTTTACATATTGAAGCTCTAATACCCAATGTGATAAAATTGGAAGGTATAACCTTTGGGAGGTAATTAGGTTTATAGGAAGTCATGAGGTAGGAGGGACCCTATGATGGAATCATTGCCTAATGATGGAATCAGAGCTCTTTCTCTTTCTGCCTTGTGAGGATACAGTGAGGAGATGGCCATTTGCAAGCCAGGAAGTGGGCTATCACTAGGAACCAAATATGCCAGCCTTGGTATAACTTGGATTTCCTAGTCTGCAGAACTGTGATAAACAAACATCTGTTGTTTAAGCCCCAGCCTGTGGTATTTTGTTATAGCAGCCTGAGCTGACTAAAGCACCCATCTTCCTAGAAATTCTCATATTGCTGTAAAGTAATTAGTTTTCAGAAAGTTAACAGAATGACTCTCATACCAATATAGACCGAATCAGCATCAAAGATTTATTCAATTCCTTTATTAACAAGAAAACTAAGTTGGTAAAGCTAGTTCAAAGACCATTTTGAGAAATAGAATATTTATAATCTACTAGGGAAGGCATCTTGGAATAAAGTTTGCTGGGCTAGTGATAAAATTGGTCAATGTCCTACAGAGCAATAAAAGTATAAACATCAGGGTCAATATCTCTTCCACACAGAAATCTGCAAGTTAACATGTAGCTTCATGGAATTTGAGCCCCAGTAGTAAACAGCAATGTCCAGTGCAGCCACAGAAAATTACATGCAGTTGTCCCTCCTCATCCAGGATTTTGCCTTCCACAGTTGCAGTTACCCATGATCAATAGCAGTCGGAAAATACTAAATAGAAAATTCCAAAAGTAAACAATTTATAAGTTTTAAATTATGAACAGTTCTGAGTAGCATGATGAAATCATGCACCATTTGCTCTGACCTGCCTGGGGCCTGAATCATCCCTTTGTCTAGTGTATCTGCACTGTACACATTCCCTGCCCACTTGTCACTTAGTAGCCATCTTGGCTATGAGATCAGCTGTCATGGTATCACAGTACTTGTGTTCAAGTCACCCTGATTTTTACTTAGTGGACCCACATCGTGAAAGTAGTGATGCTGCAATTTGGATATACCAAGAAGGAGCTGTAAAGTTTCCTTTAAGTATGTTTAGGAAAAACAACACATAGTTATGTATAGGCTTAGGTACTCTCTGTGGTTTCAGGCATCCACTGGGGGTCTGGGAATGCACCTCCCTCAGATAGAGGGCGGGGCTACTGTATAATCCTTACTCAGTGGTGTCCCAGTGGGACATTGAAAAGAGTAACCAACCATCTTTTCACCTTATTTCCCAGTTTTAAGTAAATTTTCTTAACACTGTATTGCTATTTTCTCTCATAGCACTTGCTTCCCTTATAATTAGATTAATGGCATTCTATATAACAGTTTACCCTTGACATCTTACCATCTTTTAATTACAAGCCATTTGAAGGTTAAGGGCAGTATCTATGTTCTCTTCATGGAAGGCCCAGCTCCTAGGTTACACAGAGCTTATAAAATAAAGAACGCTTGATCAGTTAACATTGAATAAGTAAATGAATTTGAACTGTGTTTAATGTGTTCATGAGTGGGGTTGTTCAGAGGATTTTCTGATAGACAGGTATCTCAGTGGCATCAAAAGCATCCACTTTTTCTGTTAGTAGCAGTGACAGTTTCCCCCAAAGCAATGACAGCCACCATTGCTAAATTCTTATGGGCTGGTCTGTTAGGGTCATCTTATTTCTCAAGTATCAGTCTCCTTACACCTAGGAAAAGTCATCAGGTCCCTTAGCAGCTGGGAAGCCCAATTTTCTTCTCTTAGCATAATTTCCATGGACTTTTCACAGAAGAGCTCATAAGACCCTCAAGTGCTACACAGCTTTCTTAGGAAATGTATTCAACAACTCTGAGGATAGTACTAAAGAAACAAGTTTCAATATGTAGAATTCTAGTTCTTGCCTGATGTTTCCTCTTTTTGTGTAAAGTATCCTATATCCTAGGCTACAGATACTCAGCCATTCTCTTCCTATCCATCATGAGACTTACCGTTTGATGTCATCATTGGCACCCCTGATGCTGACTATTGAAGACAAGAACTCCCCTTAAGAAAGTGCTCATATCAAAATCACCAGGGGAAGGGTGACATAAGCAGCCTTCTAGGCAAGTGCAGAGCTCCATTTATTACAGTGTAGCAGTTAACACTTTGCCATGCTCAAACTCTAGCAACTTGGGAACAACCCCATGTTACTTCTGTAAACTCCACAAGACTCAGAATTGCTTATACAAAGAAAGTCACAGCAACAGTTTCTGGGCATCTCTGAATGCATTCTTTAGAAACTCTTCTTTATATTTGTATTTATTTCTCTGGTTTTAATTTTTGTAGTTATTTTTCTGGATCTTCCACCTGTAAGCTTTATAACCTCAGAGCCTCAATTTTTTGAGCTGTGTGCAATGAAGGAAATGTTACAAGGTTGTGATGAACAGCAATGTAAAGTGCCTATCGCAGTGCTGAGCACGTAGTAAAACGTTGTAAAAGTAATTCTCCCTCCTCATCTTCCCCACTCTCCCTACAATGAAATTCATATTTAAAATGGTCTTTTGTAATTTCCCATTCATAATCGTCAAGTCTGTCCAGACAGATAATTATGTTACTTACATATACATATTTTCTTCTCTGGGGATGAGCTCAGGCAGCCCAGCCTGTAAAGCTCACTTGAAACCTAGAACACAGCAATAAGTTGGCCATAGTCAGTGAAAAAGCTGTTGTTATTGGCAGCAGAAACTAGCGGACACTCATGAAGGGGCAGATGAGGACCACTGACAGGCAAAACTGCAAATCACTCATTACAGTATAGTAAGTGCTTGCAACATGAAATGGTAAGTATTGTGCATATTATTTAAGTTTTACAGTGATCTTGAGAGGGAAATATTAATACACCCATGTTAAGATCAGAATATTGAAGCTAAAAGAGGTTTAACTAATTGAGTAGGTGGAAGAGGTAGAATATAAACCCAGACTAACTGCCTTGGCAAAGCATATAGTCCTCATGTCTAAGTCACACTGAGCATTGTCCACCATTTCTCTCCAATTCCGTATCTGCACATTAGGCACTAAACTGCTTAGCATCTTCATGATAATTCATTTCTGTCCAGAAATACAACCTTCCAGGCACCATGTGGGTCCATCTTTTCTGCTGGTTCTTTCTCTGAGTTTTCTCTCTTCCCTGCTCCCATCTAAGTGGTTTCTGCTGTGCTTTATCTTCTTTGGGGGCGTAATGTGTTTATGTGTTGAAATTCCAAAATAACACATTTGTCTTTTAATAGGAGACATTATTTGTCTTCTAATCTAAGGCTTAATGCAAGCCCCAGTGAGTAACTTCAGGAGGGGGAATTTTTTTGCACTGTGCAAGCTCATGGTACTGAAACCTATCCTCCCAGACACTTTTACTCTTCGTACATGTGGGACAGCTCTGCCTGCACAAACTGTGTCTGTCCCCCAACACTCAGCACCACCAAGAATTGTGTGCTTTTAACATAAAACTTTTGCAGCCTTTGAGACAAATTCTGCTGGGCAATCGTTCTTATAGAAAAGATGGTATTAGTATGCTAAAATGTATTCGTTGGAAGTTAATATGATAAATACCCATATCTGCTCATTTGCTAGCCAGTATTTTGGATGATATATTCTGAAGGCAAAGCTTGGTAAATTTTCTAGGACCTAATTTCAAGGATCTTATGCCCATTTTCTTTTCCTGAAAAATATACCATATTTACCACCTCTTTTGAAATGATCAAGTATTCTCTAGATTTCTTTCATGCTTCACCTTAATAATTGGAATTTTTTAAATGTTTAGGTGTGCTTAGTATATAGCAGCATTACAGTAAATATATTTTATAGCTACTCCTGGTTACATGATTCTAAAATATACCCTTATCTTCAGCATCAGCCATTTTTCACTACTTCATCATAAATTAATTGTCCATGGACTAATACTCTGTAAGGCATAAAGCATGACACCATATTGATAAAAATGGCTCAAAGCATTTTTATGCCTTCAAGAAAATGGCCTTTTTAAAATAAAATGAAAGCAAGTTGAGTGTTAAATGTTAAAGCTTAAAGAAGTGTGTTTTGTGTGTGTGTGTGTATGTGTGTATGTGTGCTGTCTGTCACGTATCCAGCCATGTAATATGAAAAATAGAGACATTTGTGGCTGTATTTTTTTCCCAACAGCACACCCACACCCCACACCCGCCCCACACACATAATTTTATGTTATTCAGAGTCAGTCAGTAGTTTCTCAGCCAGATAAAAGACGTGGGCTCAGAATGTTGGAAAATTAAAAAACAAAAACAAACAAACAAAAAACAAGCTATGTAGCAATTTAGACTAGTTTGGTAAAGAATTGGAAATCTTAACATCAGATCAACAATGAGAAAAGACAGAAAAAAACTGTCGAATCTTCAAAATCTTGAGTTATCCTATACAAAGTATAGAACAAGGTGAACGCATCAAAGAATTGTTCTCAGTCTGCTAGAAGAGATTCTTGCCTCTTAGATGCTGCATTTGTTTCCTTTCTAAAAAATGTGTCGAGTATCCTTGTGAAGAGCTGATGAAGGTCATGGAGCCTGGAATAGAAGTGGGGCTGATTTCGGTACTCCCATTGGCAATGTAGCGGGAAAAATGACATGGTAGCTATGCTCAGGCTTGCACACAGTAAGGCTCACTTTTTCAAAGTAAGTACTGTCTTAATTAAGTAGTTCTGCCTCTTCTTTGCTCTGCATTTACTGAGAAACTCACCTCTCCCACTTCAGCCTTCTTATTTAGGAGAGAACTCTAGGAAGCCTGTGGGTCTGAAAAAGAAACTCATGTCATTTTCTAAACCAGTTAGTAAAAATACTTCACTTTTGAAGAGAAATGCACAATAAAAATTCACCAGATATTTGAAAGAAAAAGTCCAAGACATTCCAGAGGAAACAAAGTTGATTCAGAAAACAGAAGACAACAAAAATCCTAGTTGATTGTCTCAGAAAGATATGAAAGAATGTAACATTTTTTATATAAAAAGGAGTAATTAGAGAATGCAAAAGAGTTCTTGAAAATGAGATAATATATTCCAGAAATAAATTATTTACAGGGCTGCTGTACTAAATAAAATAATTTAAATGTTCAAATAGAGACTTGAATGTTTGTTAATAGCCCAAAAATGTCAAATGAAGAGCAGTGAAAAAAATTTCCTCACTGATTTAAAAATAACAGCACCTATAAAGCCACTGTCAACAAAATACTCTAATATAATATTGGCATCAAAGTGCATGATTTATCAGAAATCGATCTGTGTGTGTGTGTGTGTGTGTGTGTGTGTGTGTACAGGTACAGATGTGTACATATATGGGAACTTAACATGTTTGTGACATTTTCATTCAGTGGGAAAATAATCTACTTAATAAATGTTATTGTAATAATCATGTAGTATATGGAAAACAATAAATCTAAGTCTCTACCTCATACCATAATAGAATTCTAGCTCTGTTGTTTAATTGTAATTTTAAATAAAGTATATCTGTTTAAGAAAAATTCTGTATGAATAACCTTGGGTGGAAAACACATTTCTAAGGAACATAGGCAACTCAGCCATCATAAACAAAAATATAGACATATTTAATGTTCATCGTATTTTTAAAGTGGGGAAAGACATTCAGAGCAAACAGAAAAATAACACAAACAATTTTCAATACATCAAGTGGCTAAGAATAATAAAAGACGCTCCTATAATTTCATCAGAGAGAGGCAAACATCCCATAGAAAAGTATTCAAAAAATGATTAAGCAATTCACAGAAGATAGAGTAGAAATGGCCAATAAATACATGAAAATATGTTCAGCTTCACTAATATGACACTAAAGAAACACATACTAAAAAAAAAAAACAAATGAAATTTCACTGTTTCAATTAGCAGATTGACAGCCATTAAGATGAGATTGTATATTCAGTTCTGACAAGGATGCAGGGAAAACATCTTTGAGAACGGATGTTTTAATCAGTCTAAATTTTATTAAATAAATCCTATAATAGCTATTTAAATTAGCATGTGCCAGTTATTAGTATTGTATAATGTTAAGTGAAAAAAGCAAGATGGATAAGTAAACATGGAAAACCATTTATCTTCTTTTTAATAAGACAAAGCAAATAAATTTTTTTTAATTCATTTTTATTGTTAGACTTATTGGGGTGACATCTGTTAGCAAGGATTACATAGGTTTCAGGCATACAATTCTACAGTGGCAAATAAATATTATTGGTATCACTTCATACCCAGCAAATAGAAATGAACTATGACAATACCAAGATTTGGCAAGGCAAGGGGGTACCTGAGGCTAGTTAGAAAACAAAGGGACCTGCTTATACAGTTAATTTAGCATTATCTGACAAAGTAATAGATACCCTCTATGGCCTAGCAATTTCACCTCAAGGAACACACTCTACAAAATATTTGCATATATGTACAGAGGACATGTACAGAGATACTCATTGCTGCTTTAAATCTAAATTTCCATCAATAGATGAATGAATACATTTTAGAATAGTTATATAATCAAATACTATGTAGAGCCATTAAAACAAGCTAATGTGAATGTGTGTGTGTGAAAAGATCTCAAAAATAAAATGTTGAGTAAAAATACAATTTGGCAAGCAATGTGTTTTAAAAAACACAAAACAAGCGACATATTTTTATGACTAAACATGTAACAGGAGACTTTTGTGTGTGTGTGTGTGTGTGTGTGTGTGTTTAATTAGTTCTTGAAATACATATTTTAAAAAGTATGAGAACAACCTTAATACTTACTAATAGGAAAAGAAAAATAAATTATGATGCATCTAAACAAAGATGACAGATATGAAGCTATTGAAATGCAAGTAACAATGTCTTTATGAGATAGGACAATGTTATACTGCTAAGTGAAAAATAAAGTTAAAAATACTAGTTTACATACTTCTGTTTTGTAAAAATATAAAATGCGTGAGTGCTTACATTAATAAAAATTGTTATCAAAATGTTTACTCTAAAATGTGATCTACAGATTATATTTAGTTTTAGTATATGTACTTTAAAAAATATTTTCCAATTTTTTTCACAATGAGAATATATTTCTTTTACTTCTAGAATAATTTAATGTCCAAAGTTTAATGAGAAATACAAATATCTATTCATAATACGATGGACATAATTAAAGATCAAGTTCATGATTTGAAAGATAAATTCAAGGAAAACAGTAAATTCAGGTTTGGAGAGAAAAGATAAATAATATGAAGGAAGTATAAACAAATACACAAAATATAACAAAGATGTTAAACATTTATCTAATAAGAACTACAAGAGAAGATAGACACAGTGGAAAGAAGAAAAAATTACGAAAATGCCAGAACGTTTTTCCTTGAATGAAAGATAGAAAAGAAATTCAGAATAAAAGTGCCTTCTGGGTAACCCCCCACCATCTGTAATGAAACTTATTTATGAGTAGACACATACTGGTGAAATGTAATAACTACAAAAAGGATAGAGAGTCTTATAAATTTTAGGAGTAAAATTACAAGTTTTCATGGTTTTTGTCTCCAAGTTAAAAATGGTGAATTGAAAGTATGTTCTTATCTCTACTTCATCCTAAAACCCTCTAAAATGATAGCAAACAGTTGAAAAGCACAAGAAGAAGAGGTAAAAGAAAAAAGTATGAAGCAGAGAGATGAGTGGTAACTGACATACGAGGGCTGTCTGGAAAAAATCCAGCCATAAATATCTCTATTTTTCATATTACATGACTGAATACTTTCCAGACAGCCTCATATAAGGTAGGATAATGCTGAAACTTCATCTTGCAATGGAAGTACTGCAGAAAACAAAAGACAATGATACTGTAATACTACTGCCATGAGTAGTAATAAATACAAACAGAAACAATATCCTGTGATGAATTTGAAAAGAAAATGCATTCACAAAACAAAAAATAGCACATGCTTAAAGGGAAATTTTTAAAATTCCTGAAATTAAAACTATAATATCGGAAATGAAAAGCACAATAGAACCATTGGGAAATGAGGCTCTTAAAATCTCCCCAACATACAAAATAGAACACATAAAGAAAATTAGAGTTTCAATCCCAGAAGTCCACAATCAAATAATAAGGATTTCAGGTACAGAGGATAGAAAATGAAGAGAGGAAGTTATCAAAGACAAAAATCTAATAATATATCTCAGAAACGAGAGGCCCACAAAATAAAATAAAAACTTCTAAACACCACACCCACATACACACACACACACACACACACACACACACACACACACACTCCTTTTAAAAAGAAAAGCCTGAATCTGAATGGTATTAAATTTCTCACCAGCAACCTGAAGCACAGTGAAGAACTGTCTTTGAAATTCTGAGGGCAATGATACCTACTCCCCCTGCCACCACCACCACCAAGAAAAAAGAAAAAGTAATTTAAATGTGATGTGAAAATGAACACATTTTTAAATATTTAAGTTGTCAAAAAATCTACCTCTTACACCTTTTATAAGAACTACAGAAAATTGTTCTACACTAGGACAGAAAAGTAAACCAAGAAAGATGAAATACAGATTTTAGGAAAGAAGTGCCAATAAAGAAGACAGAGAAAGGATTTTCTAGGACACTGGTAAAATGAGATCCCAGATGACAGCTATGCAGCCACCGAGAAATGTATATTAGGTACATAACTTAGCAAGCCAAAAGATGAGGGGAGTATTGAATGGGGCAGAGTGGAGGAAGTGATACAATCAAGGAAATACAATCATATAACACTGTACAGCTTAGCTGTGGATAATATTTAAATCATCAACATTAATATTAATAAATATACTAAACTTAATGTTAATCATAATTGGTGATTTTTATCTGCATAGGAAGCATGGGAATATTGTGTCTACATATGCATGAGTACTGTTTGGGGTGATTGTGAGAGCAAAATTCTGTATGTCCCATACAAGGAACTCAATGAATAATATATAGACCTTAACAACAAGAAATTGCATCATAAGCATCAAATTCCAGGAAAATAAATTACTAAAAAGAGTGTAATATGGAGGAAACAATCTTGGAGTGATTAAAAGATGGGTCAGATGACTTAGTTTTTATTATAAACTTTATAAGTTTTGCTATATTTACTCATCTACAACTTAGTCAGAATAAAAAGTAAATTTTTGGTACACCTGCTGTGGAAAACATTATGGTGGTTCCTCAAAATCATAAAAATAGAATTACTATATGATGCAGCTATTCCACTGCTGGGTATGTACCCAAAATAATTGCAAGCAGAAACTCAAACAGATATTTGTAAACCAATGATCATAGCAGTATTGTTCACAATAGTCAAAGTGTGAAAATAACCCCACTGTCCATTGACAGGTGAATGGGTGGACAAAATGTGGTTTATACAAAATCTGACAATTAAGTTTGCACACTTGCCACCGTTCGCTTATGTTGACAACACTGTACAAACAACCTTGCCAAGGTTATGACACCTTACCGAGTTGTTTGCACAGTACTGCCAACGTAAGTGCACCGTGGCAAGTTCACGAACTTAATTGTCAGATTTAGGGTATGGTAAAACAGGTTTTGATGGCCATTCTAGAGAAAGAACTCCAAAACTACTTAGAAGGGTAGACTAGGCCCTGATGGTGGTGCCTAGCTTCCCAAGGGGAGTACTTCAAAGGTGACCGTGGTAATATTCAGCAATGAGGTGTGTATTATAGCACTTTTTCTGGGATGAGTTCACGAAATTAATTATCCGACCTCATACAATAGAATACTTTTCATCCATAAAAGGGACAAAATTGTGATACATACTATTACATGGCTGAACTTTAAAAAAAAACAAACATGCTGAATGCAGCGAGCCAGACACAAAGGGACAAATACTTACATGAGCTTCCTGGAGT
Source organism: Lyroderma lyra (assembly GCA_004026885.1). Lineage (NCBI taxonomy): Eukaryota > Metazoa > Chordata > Mammalia > Chiroptera > Megadermatidae > Lyroderma > Lyroderma lyra. The sequence continues at coordinate 118,896 of PVJL010002377.1, read as the reverse complement.
AGTCAGACTCATAGAGACAGGAAATACAGTAGCGTTGCCAGGGGCTGGAGGGATGAAGGAATGAGGAGTTGTTGTTTAATGGGTACAGAGTTTCAGTTTGGAATAATGAAAAATTTCTGAGGACAGATGGTGGTGATGGTTGTACAACAATGTAAATATACTTACTGCCATTGAACTGTACACTTAAAAATAGTTAAAATGGTAAATTTTGTGTCACATATATTTTATCACAATAAAAAGATTAAATTTAGTTCCTACCTCCCCCTTCCATATTAGCTTCCTATTGCTACTGTAACAAATTACCAAAAATGTAGTGGCTAAGAACAATATAAACTTACTATCTTACGGTACTGAAGGATAGAAATCCAACAATGGTCTCACAGGGCTAAAATTGAAGTGTTGGCAGGACTAAATTCTCTATCCCTTTTTTAAAGCTCTAGAGTGGAATATTGAGGAGAAAATGAAGTAAGGAATCTTAAAAATTTTTAGGAAAAAAAATTTTTGATTTTAGAATTCTCTACCCAGTCAAAATAGTAATCTACTCTGAAAACAAAATTGTTTTTTTCCAAAAAATTTCACAAAAATGCTTTATTTATAGCATCAAAAATATTGGAAATATTGAAGCCCAAGGAATTCAAGAGAAAAGATGACCTAGGATACAGGAAGCAGCAATTACTCATGGTAGCAAAGACTTACAGGCACTTACATGCTTTTAACATATAAATTTATTTAATCTCAAAATAAATCAACAAGATAGGTAGATAATGATACTGTCCCCATTTAAGGTGCAGAAAGCTTAAATAACTTCAATAAGTTCTGTGCCCCACTCTAGAACTATACCCTTGAACATTGCACTGTCCTGCCTCTTCCAGTAAAAAAGAATGGACTTCAGCTGAAATTCAAAGGATTCCCTTTGAATATTAAAGTTTAATGACAGAGGGTTACATGTAGTTTTCTGCTAGTTCAATCATACCACTTTTGTAATAGCATATATTTATACTTACAGATATATTCACTTAAGAGGTTGTAAATTTTGCAAAGCTTAAAAATGAATAAATAGTCATAGACCTGACAAAAATTAGTGTCTTTATAATATGATAACATATAATGATTGACATTAGTAGCCTCTGGAGAGTAAAATTAAGGGTAGCAGGTATGAATGGATCTATACACTTCTCATTTAATGCCATTAATTACTTTTTGCAGTTATTTTTAGAACATGCGTGCAAGCTTCATAAAATTAAAAAAAATAATTTTAAAATACAATGTCGTGTCCTGACAATATTGGAAAAGAATGTAGTAGATCTGCTTGCACAGACTTGGGAAGGTATTCCCAATTTATTGTTGAATGAGAGAAGGAAATTACGGAGGGTCCCAATTGTGTTTTTAAAAGTATCCAGTATGTATGTGTGTGACTGTGCGCGTGTGCACACATACACAAAAAGTGTGTGTGTGTGTGTGTGTGTGTGTGTGTGTGGTTAACTGGAGAGAAAGTGTTGGTAAAATACGCATTAGGCTGCTGAAAATGGCTGACTCTAAGGAGAGGGATTGTGAGAAAAGTAGGGGGAAATGGTATATTTACTTCTGTGGTATTTGGATATTTTTACAAGGTTCATGCATTAAATGTGGAAGTGCCAAAAATATATATACACATTTTAAGAGATATCTATGTATTACTTTTCAAAATTGAATTGAATTATGGTAGCAATGTGTAGTATGACATTTGCTCAAAAGATGGCATTAATCAAATGAATGCTATTGTCACCATGCGACAGGCAGGACAGTCAAAGAAAATGGCAGAATCATGGTGTCATTGAAGGAACACAAGACCATTTTGGAGTGTTATTTGAAATTTGAGAATCTTGTTTGAGTTTTCCCCACATTCTCCCAACTTAAAACTCCTTGACTTCTTCCTATGGTGTATCTTAAGGGATGCAGTGTACTGTAGAAAACCAGCTACACTGGTGGTACTTCAAGAAATTGAAATGGCATGCGCAGCTATACAAGTGGACACTTTGGTCAGCATTGCTCAAAGAGTAGTTTGTGGTAATCAGAAGTGTCTGGACGTTAATAGTAACCACTTTTAGCACTTCTTGTAATTGCAGAAATCAAACATGACTTGTATTCATTTTTTTGGTTTTGGTATATAGTGAGTATTACAATTTTAGTACAGATTTTTTCTTTCTTAAAATGTGTATACATTTTTGACACCCTCTGTATATAATGATGATAAGGTAAATTTTTGAAAAAATGAAAGAAAAATGGTAAGAAATTTACTCATTTGGATGAAAATGATTTGAGACAATAACCAGTGAAAGTTTTCAGTTCAATCACGTGTTATCAAAATCTGTGATGCTAGTTAACCCTCATTATGATTGGGAGGGAAATAGAGTAGTAGTGACCAGAATGGGAAGGTAAAAAAGTAGTGAGGAATTTTAAAGTGCAGTATCTCACTTCACTCTTCACTCTGGTTTTTTATACAATAAGAAATTATTGCTCCCCATGGAGTGATACAATCATACCTTACCCCCAGTGCTTCACCAAACACTTAATTTCTACCTCTGCTCTGCTCAGCTAGCTTTGATCTTTAGAGAAATAGAAAAGTCCATAATGTACGTAAATTAGTCCCAGACCTCCCTCCCAGGGAATTTTTGGAGCCCAGTTAAGAATGAAATTTTTTAAAATTATAGATACAAATTAGCTGGGCAGATTGTTGTGTTTGTTTCCATGGGAACTAGTGAGCCCTTCCTCCTGACCACTTTTCCTCATTTCTACTCCCCAGACACACATGCTCACTAATGAATTTCACACTGAGTACTTTTCCTGAACAAGGTAGTATTTCTCCACAAAAAGAACTACTGGAGCTTTCTTACTTTCCTCTAATGCAGTGATGTTAGCAAGCCACAGATCACGCAAGCCAATTAAATGGGAATTTAGCTGAAATTTCTGTTAGTATTTTGATGCATCTGTTTTAATGAGGAGAACTTAAGAGCTAGAGGGGTCAGTTGTTACACATTCAACAGCTGAAGGCTCACTAAATAGCTAAGGCAAGGTCCAGCCTCCACAGTCCTGTGTGTATTTTCACTGTGGGCTGTCAACACTCTAACAGTCAGGATTCCAACAGTAATTAGGGATTTTCTAAGGCCAAATAAATGGCCATTAAAAAGGCAATTTCTCAAGACTCAAGCAGAATTCAATGTGTACCCCTAGGGCCAGGCTTAAGAGAAGGTGGATGAGAGGAGCAGTGATGGATGCAATAACAGCACAAACATTTATTAAATATGTTCAATGTGTCCAGAACTCCTCTAAGGGTATATACATAGACTGAAACCTCACAGATGCCTATGAGGTAGGAGCCATTATGATTCCCTTTTGTAAATGAGAAACTTGGGTACAGAGAGGTTCTCCTCCTAAACCCATACTCCACTCCTTCTACAGTCATAGTCTTAGTCCCTTAGTTTTTATGAGAATATTCTCTAAATGTCAAGCCAGAGTTATAGGCTCCCAAGCTTAACACATCTGTGTAATAGTTTGATTTCTATTTGATATGATTAATACAGAGAAAGTTGAAAGGATAGAGAATTTATTAATGCTGAATCTAGATTTGCATACCTCACATAGATTAATGTATAGCATGATTTCAATAAACTGAAATTTCTGCAGAGTGTGTGTGTGTGTGTGTGTGTGTATGTATGTATGTGTGTGTGTGTACTATGTGGAGGAGGTGTTTCTACTGGCAAATTGACACCTACCCTATAGTTATATAAGGCCCATAGTTTCTGTGTAAGTTATTTGGGTGGCATAAGCATAAACAGGGAAGCCCTCCAATATTGAAGCAATAGAAGAATAGTGATAAAGATTTCATTTTAATATGATATAGGGACTCTTCCTAGATAACTTGAATGGGTTCATAGTGAAAATTGAACATTATTAACTTACGCTGTGTTACCTGCTAACTAACAGCACAGGGTTGGGAGCCAGACTGCTTGAATTGGAATTCCACCTCTTTTACTCAATACATACAACCTTGGGCAAATTAGTAAATTCCTGTCTACTTCAGGAGTTTCACATGCAAAAGGGAGGTAATAATAGCAGCTAATACATAAGGTTTTTAAGAGGATGATAAGACTTGGTATTTGCACATAATCAGAAGAGTTTCTCATTGCATTATTATTATTATAATTACTATTATCACTGCTGTAATTTTTCTAGACATTAGAAAATTAATTCAGTCTGTGTACAAATGGATACTTCCTTGGGATCTCAAGTAAAATTTTATTTTTAATAAAAAACTCACTTTTCTTTCCTTGCCTACATTCTTTCACATTGTGTATTAGCCAGGCTTCTTTGACATAGTAATATTCTGAATGTGTATGGATGTGCTTATTTGCAGGTTTTAAAGAAGTGGCTTATTTTCTATAATGAGCGAAAGAATTCTAAATCTTAATATGTATAATTATGCTGTTTGCAAATGTGACAGTTCTGGATACTTAGCACCCTGTAAGACCATGCTGTGACATTAAAATCATAATGGCCATAATTATTCTAATTAGTACTTTTATTTGTGGTCTGTTTCCAGCACAAACTTTTCCTAAGATAGTGGTTAGTTACTACCCTTGACTCTTGTTAATGTTGACCAAGGGGATGATTTATCACAGACTTAAAATTTACAAGCAACATGCAGAGCTCAAGAAAAAAACACTAGAAAGAGGAAAAATTTGAAGAGATATGAGAAGGAATGCCAAAAGGCTAATACTGGCAAACAGATAATCCACAGGAGTTTTTCATTAATAACTTGAATATTCCATCTACATTTGATATTTAAATAGTCATATGATAAAATGTTTAACTTCAACATAAGTGGTCCAACACAATTCCAAGTATTGTTAGTAGGACTTCTCTAAATTGATATGAGAATAGTCCCCTATCTTTGTAGCAAGTGAGTACTGAACATAGAAGGAAAGGATTATTAGGTACCAAATAGACCAAGTGTATATGTGATTCTGCAGGCGTTCTTTGTGTTACCCTCTGAAATTAGACAAAAATAATGAGCATCAAAAAATGACAGTCTTACAGCTGACCCTTGAACCATGCAGAGATGAGTCAGTCAAAAATCTTCATATAGCTCTTGACTCCCCAAAAGCTGCTGATAGCCCATTTTGACTGAAAACCTTTGCTATAACATAAACAGTCAATTAGCATATATTTTGTATGTTATACCAATATTACTGTATTCTTACAATGAGGTAAATTGGAGAAAAGAAAATGTTATTAAGAAAATCATTAAAAAAAACCTCCCTGAAATAGCTCAGTTGGGAGAGCATTGGACTAAAGAAAATCATAAAAAAGAAAATTCATTTCCAGTACCATACTGTATTTATCAATATCAGAAATTTGTATGTATGCAAGATGAATTATCTGCCAGTACCTACGTCAATATTGTTTTATATGATTAAAAATGCTGTAGATATTATACATATTATTAACACTAGGCATCAAAAATAAAAAAATGTGAAAAAATTAGAATTTATTTACAGGTATAACAATTCATGCATTAATAGCAAAGCAGCCATATGATTGTTTTATCACAGCCTAGTACAATCAATTCAAATGCTTCATGGTAATAAGAAAATCTCCAAAAGTTTTTCCAATATATTTATTGAAAAACATTCATATATAAGTGGAACTGCGAAGTTCAAACCTGTATCGTTCAAGGGTCAACTGTACCTCTATTGTGGTGCCAAATTTCTTGTTAATATTCCATAGCTACAAAAAGAAAAGACAGCATCAACAATATGTAATTTTCACCTTGAAAAATAAATTGGTCTCAGTTGCTCCCTACCATCTGTCCACCGTATGTGAAGACCTTTTTCTTTCTTAAGATTTGTTCCTAAATGTTGAGCATCGTGAACATTAAATTTGGGATTTTTTATTATTAGTTTCAGGTGTACAAAACAATGTAATGATTAGACATTTACACACCTCCCAAAGTGATAACCCCAACAAGTCTACTACCCATCTGACACTGTACGTAGCTATTACAATACCATTGACTATATCCCCAATGCTGTACTTCACATCCCTTCACTATACATATGAAGGCTTCCAGAAAGTATTCACCATGTAATATGAAAAATAGAGGCATTTATGGCTGGATTTTTTCCAGACAGCCTTCATTGTATATACATTTTTAAAATAGTTGACATTCAATATTATTTTATATTAGTTTCAAATGTATAGCACAGTGTGTTTAGACATTTATATAATTTATGAAGTGATTCCCCCAATAAGTCTAGTGCCTATCTGCCATTATACATGGTCTTTACATTATTGACTATATTCCTCATACTGTATTTTACATCCCTGACTATTTTGTGAGTACCAATGTGTACTTCCTAATCCCTTCACCTTTCTCACTGTTCTTCCCAATGCCCCTCCCCACTAGCAACCATCAATTTATTCTCTGTATCTATGTGTTTTTCTTTGTTTGTTTTTTTTGTTTATTCTGTTCTTTAGATTCCACATATGAGATCACATAGTATTTGTCTTTCTCAGTCTGACTTAACTTCCCTTAACATAATAAACTCTAGATCAGCGGTTCTCAACCTGTAGGTTGTGACTCCCTTGGGGGTCGAACGACCCTTTCACGGGGGTTGAACGACCCTTTGACAGGGGTCGCCTAAGACCATTGGAAAACACATATCAGATATTTACATTGCAAGTCATAACAGTAGCAAAATTACAATTATGAAGTAGCAACGAAAATAATGTTATGGGGGTCACCACATCATGAGGAACTGTATTAAAGGGTCGTGGCATTAGGAAGGTTGAGAACCACTGCTCTAGATCCATTCATGTTTATGCAAATAGTATGATTTCATTCTTTTTAATGGCAGAGTAATACTTTATTGTATAAATGTATGACAATTTCTTTATCTATGGATGGGCATTTCGGTTGTTTCCATATCTTGATTATTGTGAAGAGCGCTGCAGTAAACGTAAGGGTGCATATATATTTTTTTTAATTAGTGTTTTTGATTTCTTCAGATGAATATGTAGGAGTGAAATTCCTGGGTCATAAGGTAGTTCTCTTTTTAATTTTTTGAGGAACCTCCATACTATTTTCCATAGTGGCTGCACCAATCACGAGGGTTCCCTTTTCTTCTCATCCTTGCCAACACTTATTTTTGAAGACTTTCTTATAAAGAAAATTTTTTCTCTCACAATTATTCTTTGTTAATTTATTTTTATACAAAATTAATTTTTATCAATAGAGAATTAATGCCTGCTTGAGGTAGAAATTTTGGAATATGTAAATAATTATTAAAAAGTAAATGAAACTACCCATAATCCCATCACTCAGATAACCATTTTAAACAATTTTATGTAGTTTATCTCAGTATTTTTAAAAACAAGTATTGGAAAATATTCATGACATACACCCTCTGGATTAATGATGATTAAGTGACTTGTAATTGAATCATTTAAGATTAAATGATAATTAAAATTATAAAAAGCATGTTTGTTTACTTAAGAATGTTAAATATATCAATTTAAGTACTTGCTCATATAAAATATTTTATTGAAGTATAATAAACACTCAGAAAAGAACACTAATCATAGGTGTACAGCTTTCATGTATTTCCATGAAATGAGCATAATTGTAAAAATAAGCAGCATCCTGACTAAGAAGCAGAACATCCCAGCAATACAAAGACTTTTCACTTTTATTCTCCTTCAGTCACTAACTTCTTTCCCTTTTCTGACTTCTGATACCACAAATTTCTTTTGTCTGTTTTTGAACATTACACAAATAAAATTATACATATGAAATCATACATGTCTTCTTTGGGATCTGGCTTTATTCTGTCAACATTATGGTTATAAGATATCCATTTTTGATGTGTATATTTTATATATAAAGATATTATATATAACTTTAGTTCCCATATTATTAATGTTTAATTTCATTTATTTTTAAAAATAATTTTCCAATTGCTTGAGGTGACACATAACACATAGTGAGCTGTGAGAGTTTTATGATCAATTATCTAGATTTTCAAGGATGTACTTCTCTGATAAAAGCAAACATAATACACTGAATTTTGTTTAACTTCCTTGCTTTGGTTTTATTGTCACAAACTTTGCCTCTTTAAGTTACAGTGGAGAGAAGAGTTATTTTGATCATTACGTCCTTGTTTAAAATAGAGTGGAGACATGAAAGAATAAAGAAACACATCCTATATCATAATATCTTAGATCTAGAAGGGACCTTAGGCATTAAGTCTAAGCCCCCTGGACTTGAGGCTCAGACAAGGTAAGTAACTTATCCATGTCATATAGCTAGTTAGTGTCAAAGGCCTTACCCAGTATTCTCTTTATTATGCCTTGATATATCATAACTTTATTTTGGATAGATAGTGGAACATTTGCCAAGAAAAATACAATAACCTTACATTTGGCAGCTTCCCCACACCTCTTGTTTAGCTTAATGGTCGGCTTTATCCCACTCTATGTTAAAGAATGTATGGTCCAGGGATGAATTAAATTTCCTAAAATCATGTCATATTAAACTACAAGGTCACAATATTTTTCATGTAATTCAACACTTATATTAGACCTGAAAAAACTGAGAACCCAGAAGTTAAATTCTAGCTGGGCACTAGAAACCAATTGTTTCAGTTCTTCTCTTATGATTTTTTTTTTTTTCATGCTAGTCACTGCTCATCTATTAGGAATGGAAGCAAATTCCAGGCTGTTCATTTCCACTTGGCTGCTATTCTTGACACATGACTGAGCTGTCTCCAGGTAGAAAATGTTGCTCTTGTTCTTAATGGAGTATGAGAACTCCAACCTTGAGCTCCAACTGCATTCCCTACCACATTTTGGGCAAGACCAGACACTCATGACACATTAATGTCAAAAATTTAACCAGGAGCCTATTCATAGGATGGGATTCAGGAATAGACCAGGTGAATACACACATATCTAGAGGAAAGAATATTAAAAGAATAGGAAAAGTTTTGTCTTAAGGTATTTTTCCTGACACATTAACTTTCAAAGATGTAGTCTGCAACTTCTGGGTAAAAGGGTCCTGGCAGAAGCTCAAGGAGCTCTTCTTAAGAATTCAATAAGGCATATTCGTAGACCACCTTGCTTAGAATTTGAGAATTCCACATATTTTTGCACTCTTTCTTTAAGTTACGAATTGCATTTTGATCCAATAGTAGCCAACATTTCCTTCATAGAAATATATGCAAGGAATGACTAGCCCTGTATTCCTTTCTTTCTTCTTAAGATATATTAAGAGTATAATTAAGAAGGGTGCACTAGACAGGACATGAAGATTTATTAGTTTTGCAATAAGTCACTTGGAAATTTTGCTTTGACTCTCAGAGTCAAATATCATGCTTTTCATGATTTTTATATTATCCTTCAAACCCCTCATTTTAGAACTTACCCACCAAAAAAACTCAGAGAATAGAATTAGTTCCTCTCTAAATTTCTTCTGGATCTAACATTATCTATGTATGTAGTTCTGCCCAGGTGCAAATTAGTTATCCTCTCATCTGGGCCACCCATAGTGGGACTGAGATTTCACAAAACAGCAAGAGACCAAGGCTTGGCAGTTTAGTTTAGAATCATCTTGACAAGTCAAGCCTGCATTTGAATACAACTTTAGAATTAAACTGAGGCTTTCTGTTCCCTAAACACTCATTGAAATGGCTAACCAGCAAAATAAATGGGTTTTGCTAAATGTTCAGAGATTATAAATTGTATTTAGCACACATCAACTAATTAAGGTATTTCTGTGGGATCTTCCTTCCAGAGCCATTTTCTCCGTTCACCAAAGATAAATTTTTACAATGAGATTTCTCTGATGCTTTACACATTATGCATTTATGTAAAGGTAATCTCAGAATATTGGTGTTGAGGTCATTATTTATAGAATAGTGACTTAAATCTCAATAGTGACATCTATAGGAAATTCGAGTAAAGGTAGTCTAACACATACTAAAACTGTTAAAACTTAGTTTTTAAATTTAAAAACAAAAAACAAGATCCAGTAGTCTAATTTGTAGATGTATCCAATAGTGTACAAGTAAGAAATATGACCCAATTCAATTCATTTTGTAAATATATAGACAAGCATCAGAGATGTCTAATAAAATATAATTAGAAATGACCCCATAAGAAATAACTTAAAAATTGCACATTTTAAAATATTTTAAAACCCTATTTTATATAATTCAAGAGTTGAACAGCAAATATAAAATGGAAATTAATGAATATTTAGAAGTGAACAAGGGATGTGAAATTTATAGAATGAAAACAAAGCCGTAGTCAGAAGAAAATGAGTAACACATTACATATATTTTTAAATGAAAGGGGAGAATATGTGATAATATTTTAATTTAAAAAGCTTATTGAAATAAACCAAAATAAGGAAGAAAATTGTAAGTAAAAAAGCAAAAATAAGGAAATAAGAATGAGAGTATATCCATAGAAAGAGCTATATAAAAAAGACTAATTCTGGAGAAGTATTCACACACACGCGCACACACACACACACACACACACTGAAGGAAGAAAAGTAAACATCAAGAACAGAAAAGTGGCTATGTGCATAGACAACAGATATGTAAGAATATGAGAATCTGCTATTAATAATTAGTATAGTCAATCATTTTATTCTTCTTAGATTGTAGCTTTAACATAAATTTAAGTGGTAGTAAAAATACGCCCCTCAACTATTCGTAATTTACAAATGAACTGTGTATAACTTCAAAAAACAGAGAAACAAACAGATAATTCCAAGTTTTATAATTATTCCAGAAAATACAGAAGATGGATTGCTAACCAATTCATTTTGCAAGCTAGCATAACTGTGATACTAAAATAAGTTTTAAAAATTAGGATGTAGGTCTTTGTAGTTTAAAATTTATTACAGACAGCATAATCATCAACCTTGAAACTTCAAAAGAACCAACTGACAAATAACTAGTGCTGAGAAGTGGGCTGTTACCTAATCAACATACAAAGCCAATAGCTTTATATACTTTTACAACAACTAATTCAAAATTGAAGCAACAACAAAAGGATTCTATTCACTAAAGCTGCAGAAATGACAGTATCTTGAAATGAACTTAACAAAAATTATTAGGCCTTTATTCCTTATGGAGAAAATACTAAATTTACTGAAGGAATTAAGATATCTTAATAAAAGGAAGAAAAAGAATCATAGTTCAATATTATGATACAAGTGGCACTTCAAACCAGTGGGAAATAAATTATTCAGTAAATATTTCCAGGAAATTTTTAAATATTATTAAAAAAATAGATCCCCACATCACACCATTCAAAACAATAAACTCCATGAAGATTAATGACATAAAAACAAAAAGAAAACATTTCTAAAGTTTGTGCAAAAAGATAGGAAACTATATGCCTCTGTGTAGGGAATACCTCAAGTAAGTCATAAAAAGCAAAATTCATAAAGGATAAAATGTAAATATTTGTAATCAGGAGAATTTCCTTTGGTGTTAATGATTATTACACTTTAACAATGTGCTGACTTATACTATTTCAAGAGCCAAAAACAGTCATAAATGTGCTCACATGGACAGATATTTATGTGAAATGGGCACTGGCATGGTATTCTCAGTTAAATTGGGTTAGATCAGGGGTGATTTAGATCAGTCCATTGTTTTTATAAAAGTTTTATTAGAACACAGTGATACCCATCTCTTTCCTATTGCCTGTGGATGGATGCTTTGATGCTACAATGACACAGTTGAACACCTATGGCAGGCCTTTTGTTCAGAGGACATACTCTGTCATACTCTAAGACTGCTTAGTTTCTCTAAATATAAGTTTCCCTATTTGGTCCTTAACAACTGAGTCATGTGATATATGTCAAAGCCAGCTGCCCAGTGTTAAGCTCTGGCAAGGATTCTTGTATTGGATATGGGGGAACGTCTTACTGATCAGTTCGGAGTAACATCTCCCAAACTCGATTTTTGGATGTTAGTGTCTTACGTACTGTTGACTAGCATTCTACCAGAAAATGTTCCACTAACAGGAAGTTGGGGAAATTCTTTATGCATTTTTCTCCTCTTGGAGAGATTCAGGCTTATTAATATAGGGAACATATTGAGAAGTCCCAAAGAGCTGATAAAACTTGTTCAACCAAATAATTTTCAACCACACTTTATCAAAGAACCTATTTTTGCTGAAGAGCACTGGTGTCTATAAAACATATTTTGGAAAATGCTGGCGGAAGGGATAATCAGTAATCCATCTTCTCTTTGAAGAAACAAAATATAGTTTCTTCACTGTAAGAGGCATATCCTTTGTGAGCAAATCAATGTCATGAAAGAAGTGCTTAGGGAATGTGCAAAAAGTTCTGTGGAGCAAGGGAGGGATTGCTATTGTGTATTATTATGTTATTTATCCATAGGTGCTGTTCTGGTAACCTGGGAGATCACATTGAAAAGTTGAAAATAACTTAGGTCTAGAGAGGGAAAAAGGCAATTGTACAAAAACAAACAAACAACCAACCAAACTGTGAAAGAGATTTCAACTGATGAGCCTGTTTTGCATGATTATGTACTTCTTTCTCTCTTTCTGCAATGATTAAGAGCTTGGACTATCAATTTCAAAGATCTGGGTTCAGACTCCGACTCCATCTTTCACTATACCCTCTGTTTACCTGTGTCATCTCCATATCCATAAAATGAGCTAATGCTTCCCTGCTCCTCCTCTCAGTTCGTATAACAGTCAAAAGAGAACTATAATAATCATAGTGCCCCACCCCACAGCTGTATAGAGCCCTCAATTTGAATTAATCGCACAGGGCTAATTCACTGGGAGATACCTGTGTCTTTATATAGGGCTGTAATAGAGCGATTTGGAGGAGGGGAGAAGGAATATGGCTGACAGGTGTCAATATCTCCTCCCATGCTGTTTCTTCTAGGATGTACAACTCAATCTTGAGCTTCCTTAAATATACTTTGGAGGGATTAGGGAGGAGTGGCAGAAAATCAGAGGCTAAGAAAAACCATCATTGAAGAAATGAACAGGATCTGAGTCAGGTCCCAAGAATAGAAAGGTGGTTACTGCTCATTCTCACAGCACCAAGAAGCTCTTCAGAGTGGAGTGACTGCATAGACAATGTAGGAGTAAGAGCTGACAATAAGTTATGCTGAGTATCTTCAAGCAACTCTTGGGTTAGCAATTGAGTATATTTGTGTTGACTAATGTGGAACAAAGGCCAGGGGAACCCAAAATAAGATACTGTGTTCTTTTACAGTCCCTGGACGTCAAGGAAGTCCCAGTCTTGGAAATTGAATCATAAATTTTTGACCATGTAGAAAATTTGTTTTTGAAAATTCTTACAGCCTTTAAAAGCCTCATATGTTGAAGAATATAACTCATCTTCCAGAGCAGTTGTAAACAAATGTGGATCAGTTGTGATAACAATTAGATTAAAAGCACATTTCTAAACAACAATAGCCAGAAGACAATGTAATTACATCTTCTAACAGGTTATAGACCTGTTATTAACCTGTTATTTAAAAATGCATTTCTCCTTTTAGTTTTTTCTCCTTCCTTTATAGTATTTTTACACACTGTTCACAACTTTCAAACATTCTATACAATTCAAATTCAGTTGGTTTAATGTATATTTTCCCCAACTAGAATGTAAGATATACAAGGGCAGGGATTTTTGTCTATATTGTCCATTAATTTACGCCAGTGCCTACAAGAGTGACTAGTATTTGGCAGGATCTCAATAAACATTTAGTGAATAAATAGATCACTTTATAGGAACATAACTCCACATTTTCTGAGACAAGGGGAGCATTTGGCTTTGTTTTCCAGATAAATAAAATACCCAAATTGTTTTTAAGCACAAACAGTATGATTTGCAACTCTTATGTCAATTTACTTAAATATAGTAGAATAAAATTCTTCAAGGGTATAAAAACCAGTTAAACAAAACAAAGACTTATTTTCCCTCATACTCTACACTGTTAACACAATAAATCTTCTGTAGCTGAGATTTTGTGAAAAAGTGAGAAAGAAGGAACAAACAATCCAACCAGACTAAACAAATATAAACAACCGAGCAAACTCTTATTTTCATCTACTATGTGTCAGCCTAAATTGGGCTCTGTGTATTATTTTAATTAAAAATAATTCTCTTGAGTACAAATGAGAAAAAAAAATGTAATCATTGGCTAACCTGTAAATTACTTTAAATAGTGTTTCTGGAACGTTAATGCTGATGGCATATTCTGTTTGTTAATAGTCCCCTATTTCAGAGAAAATTACTCTGCCATTTGTTTAATTTGCCACACAGTACACATTGACTTATTTAGATAAAATTATATTCGGTAGACTATGAACACTGAACATTTTCCATTTATATTACTAATAATATTTCTTCTGTGGAAAGTTATATCCTTAATAAAATACACCATTTTTCCCCAACATTTATTTTGTATTAGACACATACAACACACACACACACACCACTTGGATAATGTGTTTTTTTACCCGATTTTATATTCACAGGTAATTTTAGTATGTGAGATTTTCGTTTGCAATTATTTGTAACTATCTGCTAAAATCAGTTATTTACAAAAAAATATTGGCATTCTCTTAATTGGTCCTACTTTTAAGAAAAACTTTAGACCCACAATTTGAATTACAGTCTCTAAAACTGAAAGATTTAAATGACTTTACTTCACTGAGCACTAGAAAAGGAGGCAATACCTGCCTATGAAAAAGAATAATTCTAAATCAAGATTTTCAAACCTTCAAAAGATTGAAAATAAAATGATTACAAAATAATTTTGAACTGTGTGACAAAGTATACAGCTTAATATAATTAAATAGTATTAAAGGTTTCTCACAGTTTGATATTATCATGCTCACAATATCTCTACAAAGTAATATTGATGCTGTGAAATAGTCAAATTCATATTTGCTATTTAGTATTTCAACACATGGTCATAGTTAATTAATCACTAAATAAGAATGATCTTAGAGAACAGAAAGCATGCTTTATCAAAAAGGCAGAGGTGAAGAATAAAATACATTTATTATCACTTTATTTTAAATACAAAAATTTCAATCCAGAACAAAGAGGAAATGGAAGAAGACCACTCCTATAGACTGAGGGATTCAATGTTTTCCACAAATATTACTTGAAGAAGTAAATTTCATTTTACACCTAACAAATAAGTTACACTTTAAATGAGAAAATGTATAAAGACACTTGACTGAAAAAATTATCAAATTCTGAGAGATTAAATTAGATAAATCTGTTTGGAACAGAGAAATTATTATAAAATCAATTTACACTTAAGTACAACAGATGAAAGTGATAGAAAGCCAGATACATAATTTAGGAGTAAATGCAGTTTAGTTTTCTAGAAACTCAAAAAGTTTACTAATTGCAATCATCTTTGAAACCCAGATTATGTTGCTTCTGCTGTAAAATAGCACATTTTGTGTTGTTTTGCTAATTAGTGACAATGTTCAAATGGAGATGACCCATTCAACATTTCGCTTGGTTCTCCTTGTGCTAATGTAGCATATATGTAAGCAGATATAAAGAGGGGAGACAAACTAAAATCTTCATAGGAAGAACCTAAAGCTTGATTTTTTTTCTTTAATTTTTTAAAATCTCTTCATCAATAATCTTGTCTCCAATCCTCTTTCACAATACCCTTGACCAATAACTGTATCCCACCATAATTTCAGTTTCAATCATCCATTTTCTGACCACTACCTTCACCTTACTTCCTGAAAAAGTCTCAGAGACCACCAAGGCCAGCTACACCTGCCTGGGCACCTTGAACCCTAAGAGTTAATTATCCAAGAAAGATAGCAATGTGGGCGGGCTGAATGCTCCTGAAGAAAATGTTTCCAGTGTTGTGCAAGATGGGAGGGGCAGGGTCACAGGGAGTTTCCAGCAGAGCTCAGCAGGCCAATTCAGTTTCAGATTTGGCTGTGTGGGGAAGCGCTCAACACAGGAAAGATGTCCCACCACTGCCAGCTGCTTGGAGGAGAATTCTACACAGAGAAAATGGTAGCTATCCCTACCATTGCCCTAAAACCAAACAACTTGATCTCTCCCCGTATGTCTCTGACACCTCCCGAGTCACTGTGCCTCCACTGGAGACCAGAGTGAATGCCTTTTAGTGAATGAATCTGTGTGCTGGCCTTTAAGAGGACGTCTGGAGTTTCCTCAGTCTTTGGTCCCACAGGGATGGTTGAACTCCCCATTGTTTTCACACCCAGATGTTGTGGGAGCTCTTCTTCCTCACGCAGGTACTCCGGGCTGGAGAGCCCTATGTGGGACTGGGATCCCTTGCTCCTCCAGGGAGGACCTCTGCAACCTAGATATCTCTCCTAATTTTCAACTGCCACACCGAGGTTTGAGGCCAGCTGGTTCCAAATCTTCTCCCCTCCTGTCTCAATGTGGCTTCTCCTTTATACCTCTAGTTAAAAAACTTCTGTTTAGCTAGACTTCAGATGGCTCTCCAGGTTGATTGTTCTGTAATTTATTTGTAATTTCAGTGTGGTCACTGGAGGAGGCAAGCACAGTATTTATCTACTCCACCATTTTGGATCTCTCCCAGGGCGGATATATTAGAGATAAATCAGGGTCAAAATACATAAATGGTTTCTGTTAGGAAGAAAACTTGTACTGTGAATACAATAAAAGCATAATAGTGAAGAGTTCAGGGAGTCAGATTCTGTTTCCAGATAAAAAAAAATATCTTGACAAAAAATAACATACCAGAATTGAATGGGATATCTCAGCAGGGTGATTTCCTTGACACTTTATGACTCTTAGCAGAGATGCTATTAAGTATAAACTAAGTATCAGAAGAATGGTTTAATGTATTAAATGTTTTTGATATCTATTATTCAGGTTGTGAATTATTTTATTACACAAAAATGAATGTCTCGTGTTCTGTGATGGCTTTTATTTCACTCAGTATAACATTTGAAGCTCTTACCATGGTTAACATGGCCTTCTAATGTCTGACCCTTTGTTATTCTGTGACTTTCTTGCCACTCCCCCTCATTCACTCTAATCTCATCATATAAGGCTTATTGTAAATTTTTTAATAAGCTGCTTTTTCACTTTTTGTTTGTTTTCTTGGAACATTATTCCCCCAGCTATTCATATCCACATGGCTCATTTTTCCACTTTATTCAGGTCTCTGCTTTAAGGTCACTTTATCAGAAAGGTTTCCATGACCATGCCATCTAAAGTAGCACTTCATTCTCTTTTTCTTTTTCTGGTTAATGTGTCTTTAAGAAAGTTATCACCATCTTACATTAATATCTGTTTACTTACTGTTTACCTACCCCACCTAGAATATAAGCTCTATAATAGCAGGGACTATGATTTGATTACCGTTATACCTTCAGAGCTTAGAATAATAATCTGATGCATACTGTCAGATCAATAAAGCTACCCAACCATGTCTGCTATTCTCAAAAGAGCATCTAAGGATAATTTGATTATTGTAAAACTTTTTGATAAAAAAGTATGTGTGTGTGAGTAGGTGGGTGTGTACATGCACACATGCATTGCATATCTGTATATCTAAACTTTCAGCAATGTGAAGAGCATGGCTATGGAGAGAAAGAACTGAGTATTGTAACACAGGTATCATTGGTCCTCTTTTGAAGCTTACAGTAGGGATATTATTTCATAATAAAAAGAATTATAATACTTTAATATAATTTATCCTATGCTCATTTTGGGAAAGGAAAAAGGGCATAAATGCTAGTAATGGGTTTGAATGATTCATGTAAATACTTACTGGAAGAATTTACATTGGTGCAACTTTTTAAGGTCCACAGCTTAGGCTAGAACAAAAGATCAAAGGCTCATTATATCTTATATTGCTCATAGCGCAGCTAAGTTTTTCCTAGTATATCTTTTACTCCTTGTAAAATAATGAAGTGTACCTGCTACTACAAGTTCCAAGTTTATAGATGGGGAGGTAAAGGGTTAAGTGGCTTGCCCAGCTTCAAATAGCAAATTAAACTAGAGCTTGGTTAGTGCATTCCATTATACTTTCATGTAGACTTTTCATGAACAATTCTAAACTATAGAAATTACAGCAACTTGAATATATTTAGAGATGTTTCCATATGAATGCTTCCCACTTCTACTTGTTACATGCTCAAACTAGTAGCTTCAAATCTAAAAAACCCTGGAAATGACAAGCTTCAGAACAAGCTATTATCACTTTGATAGCAGCTAGAGACTCAGTGTACACCAGCCTTCACTGAGATCATCTGCTTGCCAAGACAGCAGCCTAAAGAATACAAAGACAATAGACCCTCGCTTCAGAAACAGAGGAGAAAATTCCAAGACTCATATCAGAATAATTCACTTTCATGAACTATGCCTGAAAAATCAGGACAGTAGAACTACAGATAGAATGTAACATATTAGAGCTTAAAGCAGCTTAGAGTCTAGGTACTTCAATCCCTTCATTTCACAGAACAATGGAGCCCTCAGAGTAAAAAATGACTTGTCTAAATTAAGTGACAGATTTTGCTGCTAAATACAGCCCTCAATATCTATTTTTCCTCTTTGATTATAGAACAATCACTATAAGGACACATGGAAGAAATAAAACTGTCTTTGTTCACAAATGACATAATTGTCAATGTAGAAAATCTGAACGAATCAACAAAAAGATCTCCTGAAACTAGTAATTATAGCAATGTTGCAGGATACATGTTAATACACAAAAGTCAATTGCTTTTCTGTATGCCAGCAACAAACCAATGGAATTTGAAATTAAAAACACAACACCATTTACATTATGAAATACTGGGGAATAAATCTAACAAAATATTTACAGGGTTTATATGAGGGAAATTTAAAAACTTTGATGAAAGAAATAAAAGAACTAAATAGATAGTTTATGTTTATGGAAAAAAAGACTTAATACTGTCAAGATGTCAGTTCTTCCCAATTAGATCTATAGATTCAACACAACCCAATAAAAAATTCATCAAGTCATTGATAGATTACAACAAACTGATTCTAAACTTTACACAGGGAGGAAAAAGACCCAAAATAGCCAACACAATATTTAAGGAGAAGAATGAAGTCAAAAGACTGACACTACCCAACTTCAAGACTTACCATAGTAATCAAGACAATGGGTTTTGCTGAAAGAACAGATGAATAAATTAATGGAATAGAATAAAGAGTCCAGAAATAAACCCATATAAATATAATCAATTGATCTTTGACAAGTAAGCAAAGACATTACAAATAAGCAAAACTAGTGTTTTCAACAAATGATGCTAGAATAAACTAGGCATCCACATGCACAAATAAAATGAATAGAAGCACAGATTTTGTATCTTTTACACACATAAAAATGATCAGAGATAGACTAACTAGATGTACCATTTTAAATGGGACAGAAAACAATGGTACTCTCTATTTGAAATGGTACATATGATCAGCTTACTGACACCTTGAATTTAACCCAATGAGACTCGGCTGACCAGACACATCGTATGAAACGGGACAGTGCCATTGTTTTCCGTGCTTTTTAAAATGGTACATCTGGTAAGCCTAATCATAGACCTAAATGTACAACCCTACAGGATAATATAGGAGAAAATCTAGATGAGCTTGTGTATGGTGATAAAATATTAGACATAACACCAAATGCACAATTCCTGAAAGAAAGAATTGTTAAGCTGTGCTCTATTAAAATTAAAATCTTCTGCTCTTCCATCAAGAGCAATGAAAAGACAAGTTTCTGTCAAGAAAAATATATACATATATACATCTCTCTCTCTCTCTCTCTCTCTCACACACACACACACACACACACACGAACATGTGCGCATACGTGTGTGCACACACAAACAGTGGCCCAAAAGTAGGTATATGAGGTCTGACAATTAAGTTCACGAAAACATCCTAGAAAAAGTGCTACATGCCTCATTGCTAAATATTACTAGTTACCTTCAAAGTACCCCCCTTGGCAAGCTATGTAGTGATAGCAGCACCTAGTCCACCTTTCAAAGCAATTTTGGAACTCTTTTTTCAAAATGGCCATCAGAGCTGTCGTTGTAATACCCTTCATGTCCTGAATGTCATCAAATGTCTTTCTTTCAATATTTTCTTTATCTTTAGGTAAAGAAAAGAGTCATTATGGGGCAGATCAGGTGAGTAAGGAGGATGTTCCAATGCAGTTATTTGATTACTAGCTAAAAACTCCCTCACAGACAGTGCCATGTGAGCTGGTGCATTGTTATTATGCAAGAGCCATGAGTTGATGGTGAAAAGTTCAGGTCATTTCTATCTAACTTTTTTATGCAGCCTTTTCAACTGTCAAGTAAACTTGATTTGACTGTCCAGTTCATTCATAATGAACAATCTCTCTGATATCAAAAAGGTTAGCAACATTTTTTCCACTCTTGATTTGGACTGACAATCTTTTTGGACATGGAGAATTGGCTGACTTCCATTGTGCAATTTGACCTTTGTTTCAGAATCACATTGGTACAAACATATTTCATAACCAGTTACAGCACGGCCCAAAACATCATCTTGCCTCTCCAAAAGGTCTTGGCAAATTGACTTTCCTTTGCTTTTGTTCATTGGTGAGCTCCTTCAGGACCATTTTTTGCACACATCTTTCTCATGCCAGTATTTTTAGCTAAGGTTTTTCTGTTTCTCTATCAATGTTTACTTGGTCTGCTATGCTTCTCACAGTCAGTCAATTACTTTGATGCACAATTGGACTAATTTTTGCAAAATTTTCATCAATTCCGCTCATTACTGGCACCCTAACCTCTCTTTATCAGTGATGCTCTCTCTCCCCTCTGAAAAAAGTTCAATCCATTTGTACGCTGCCATTTTCTTCATGGCATTATCCCCATAAACTTGGACAAACAAACATCCCTGATTTCACTTCCACTCTTGCCAAATTTAACAAGAAATTTAATGTTTGTTCATTGCTCTAAATCAAGCTCCGAAATTCTAGCAACTGTATGCAAAATCATGTGACAACAGTAATAAACTCCACTCGGCAAGATACCACCACATGTCAGCATGAACACAGCTGTGAGACACAGATATACCAAGGTTATGAACCTCACTAAGTTGTTTGTACAGTGCTACCAGTATAAGCACATAGTGGCACATTCATGAGCTTAATTATCAGAACTTGTTACAGTTGAATCAATGAAATTCATCACAACAGATTATATGGATACACATACATCCTGACACACAACAATAATAAACTATACTGTATACCAAGATGGTGAAGGGATTTATATATATATATATGGTGGAAGTAAGTGTATGAAGAAATCATATCAGGTTGATAGTTTCAGATTTGAAATCAGTCAGTGAGATGTAAAAACATTTTGACATCCTGGAGCAAGGACATATATTTCTAGAAAAATTAGATTCCTTTTGTTGGAGGGATGTCCCCAACCAAGCCGGATCAAGGCACAAATAATTTTTAAGAGAAATGAGGGGATGAGATTTACAGGAGTCATCTTATTCAAAGAGTCATTTTCTGGCAAAGCCCTGCTGGGTGAGCAGTCCAGGCCCATGCCCCCACACAGGTGTGCTTGCTTCCTCTCTAGAGCTTGCTACTTAGTATTGGAATTAACTTAACATGTCTGTGGTTTCTACTATATGTGGATTATTGAGGAGTAAACGAATTACCTAGAATTTGCTTAAGTATTTGCTGAACTAGGTAGAACAGCATCTACTGAATTGGCATCCTGATACTCCCAAAGTGTCTTGCTCCAGGAGAAACTGTCTGAGACCTTAGAATCAGGGGAACCAATGGTGTACAACCCAGTCCAAGGACCAGAGAAGATTAAATGACCCAGCTTAAGCAGTGAGACAGAAAAAAAGGGGGCAAATTCATTTTATTTCTCTACCTATTGTTCCGTTCAGGGCCTCAACTGGTTAGATAATGCCTACCCACATCGAGAAGGGCAATTTATTTTACTGAGTTCACTAATTAAAATGCTAATCTTATCTGGAAACATCTTCACAGATACACTCAGAAATAATGTTTAATCAGTCACTCCATGACCAGTCAAATTGACATATAAAATTGATTATCACAAATATTCCTCAAACATATGACTTGGCCAGATCCTAATTCCTCCTCTCATAATATTGGACAGGATCTAAGAGACAATATGACCAAATGCACACCTTTATGTGAGTATAATCGGATCAATTTGTTGGAATTCTAAGCATACCTCTGCAACTTATTTGAGCTTAAAATCTTAGGGAAATGTGTACCTCTCAAACCCTAAAGCAGTCTTCTGTAAATTGGGTGTAATAATGCAATATTATAGTACCACAAGATGATAATAGTTATGAGATAAGTATATAAATCATATGGAAGCATTAGCAATTGCATTTGACTAAAAATACATGATTTGTTCTCTTTTAAAATTATTATTTACAATTTTTTTTCTTAATGTCCAAGTCTACAGGTAAGTAGTCCTGTGTAGCAGCAACTCAGTATCAGCAAAAACTTGTATCTTTTTTTCTCAGTTTCCCTTATATTTTACTTGTTGCTACATCCTCACTAACTCACTTCCAGCATTGTGATTATGTCTACACTTTCTGGAAAGAAAGAAGAGACAGGGAGAAAGGAAGAAAGAAAATAGAAAGCGAAGGAAGGGAGGGTGAGAAGGAGGGAGGGATAGAAAAAGATTCAGGCCAGCTGTTGGTCCCCTGTAAAGAGCTTTTCTAAAAGTACTTCCCCGTGACTTCTACCTATATTTCACTATGAATGTGTCACATGAGCATTTCTTTCAGAGACTAACTTTTTGCTTTTGTATATGCTGGCATGTTTCTTTGCTTTTACCGAATGAGATTAAAATTCAGTTAGTAAAGAAAAGGAGAACAGTTATTGGGAAAACTACTAGTATTAATTGTTTCTGTCACAGGAACAAGAGCTCTCAGATTCTGAAAACAAAGATCTGGCTTTTATTTTATAAAGGGAAAAGAAAAATGTAGAGCAAGAGGGCAATTTTTTTCCCTTTAAAAAAAGAAGATAAATATTCCAGACAATTATGTGTGTTTGTGAATCACTCTAATTTCAGCTTCAGTGTTTAGTTAAATGGCAGGACCATCTATGTTTCTCTTGATTCCCTTCCCCAATAAAACATCTGGCTACATACTAGAATTTTCATTAATGGAGCACAAGGAGCTTCAACATAATTTATCTGTAAGTCTTTTTCTGTCAAGTTCTTGTATAAAACAATCTTCCCCTTGATATGAATCTGATACTCTTTTTCTGGCCTGAGAATTACATTCATCTGGTATAATGAAGATTTGTTTTTGAGTAGAGGGACCTTTTTGCCAACAGGATGAGAGAGAAAGAGGGAGAGGATGGATGTTATATTGTTATAGGATGATATATTATTATTTTAAAAGCTCTGAGGAGAGACTCAACCTTGTCAGCCTTGATTTATGTTTGTTCATTCTGTGATTCAATAGGAAGGTCAGGTGAGCTTTACTGAAATGTTTTGTTATATATTTTTCTACTGAGTGCAATGAAAAGCATCCTATATCCCCGACCTCACTCCCTGTTTGCACTGTTAAGAGTTAAGCTTTTGTTGAATGAATGCTGCATACCATTATGACTTAAAAGCTATTCATATATATATATATATATATATATATATATATATATATAAACAAAATGACCTTGAACAACCTGAGGAACTCTTGAAATAATCAAGATTATTAATGGAGAGAGTAGGGCATATGTTGGGATATTTTTAAAACATTTGTAAGACAGCTAAATTTTGAGCAAAGACTCAAAATATTTTACTATTTCTGATGGTTTTTCACCAATACATAAAATTTCCTATTTAAAAGCAAATAGAGAAGCATATCCTATTTGAGAACACAAAAATAAGACCTGAAATGTAACTCGATTACATAAGTGTTATTTAGGCTTGTGAAGTTTTGGAGCAGTAAGTGAAAACACATGTAATTGTATTTTTTAAAAAGTTCATAAAGTACTTCTGATACATATGGAAAGAGAGTATATGAAAACAGTATTTTAAAATTGTGAGAAATAAATGGCATTGTTAAAAGAAATAGTGTTGGAACAACAGTTTAGCTGTAAGGAAAAAATGAAGATAGATATGTAATCTGTTCTTTACACAAAAGGTAGTTCCATGGGTCATTTGTTTGATAATGTTCAAGGTCTTCTTAATCAGGACACATAACCTAAGCACCATAAAGAGTAAAATTAATAAATTTGATGATATAAAATCCTGATTTGGGTGTGTGTGTATCTATATTATATTCTCTTACTTTGAAGCTTGTCTTTTTACGCCCTTTGTTTTTTGTTTAATGAAGAGTTTCTAATTTTAGTAAAATTCTAATTTTTAGTAAATTAGTGCTTTATATCCACACATGTACTATTTAAAAGCTTTTGCTTACCCCAAGCCCATGATAATAAGGTCCTTCATTATTTTGTGGAAGCTCATTATTTTACGTTTTACACTTAGATCTATGCTCTACTTTGAATGAGAGGTAAGTGCCCCAAGTATTTTTAGGATTTGCCAATTGATCTAATATTTTTATTGATAAGATCATTCTTTGTCCCTCACACTTCAGTGTCACGTTGCCACAAATTAAATGACAGTGTGTATGTGGGTCTCTTCTAGGCTTTTCATTCTAGTTCCTTAGTCAGTTTAACTGTTCATATTATAGAATTGCACCAATACCATATTCTATTTTTCTTATCTTACTGTTCAAGCTAGGAATTCCAGTATAACACTGACTAGAAATGGTGAAAGCTTGTCTTGTTTCATTCGTAACCTCAACAGAGAAATTTCAGTGTTTTATAATTAAACACATCTTTGTAATTGATATTTTTAACCAGATTAGCAAAGTCTTCAAGCTTCGGTCTTTAAAATTGTTTTGGATGTTTTGGAGCACTGCATTTTCATATACATTTTATAATTAGCTTATTAAAATTTCCACTAAAAATCATATTAGGGAGTGAAATGTAATTGGATTGAATCTATAGGTAAAGTTGGGGAGAATTCAGATTTTTTCCGTATTAACTGTTTTTATTCTTGAACATGATATGTCCCTTCATTTATTTGTTGTAAAATTTCTCTAAATCATGTTACTTTTTAGTTTTATGTTAAGGAGTGTGGAATATTTTTAATTATATTTATTTCTAAGTAACAGCCTCATTTCACCTTAATTACCTCTTTAAAGACCTATCTCCAAATCAGTCACATTCTGAGGCGCTGGGGGTGAGGAGGACATCAACATGTGAATTTTGAGGAGACACAGTTCAGTCCCTAACTAATATTATAATGCAGATAAGTCAAGGTATAAATAGTATGTGTAATAATATTTCACTTGCTTTTAAAGCAAGTGTATTTCCATAAATGTTGTATAAGACTTAATGAAAGTACTAATAGCGGTTTTCTCTGAGAATTTGGACTGAGGTTTCATGGAGACAGAGGGAAGTAAGTGTAGGAATGCCTTTTTAAATCTTTTTATACTGTTTGCATCTTATGTATCTCTTACAATAATCCAGAGAGATATAACTTTATACTTTCTCATTTTACTCATGTGTAAATCAAGGCCCAAAATTGTGTGGGGTCACTCAATTATTTCCTGATAAAGCCAGGACTGCAGTACAGGTTTTATGACTGCTGTATAGTGACCTTTTATGCTCGCCAAATACCGTTGTTCCTCACATGGTAATTGGATATATAGATTTTTTAACTTTTCCATTTTACTACTTACATAAGTTTCTACTTATGTAAGTTATTTGAATGAATGATAATCTCTTAGTGTAAGTATGTTATACAAAGCATTTAATGAAGCTCTTATGTTTAGATTTCATTGTTCCTCAGTTTATTTCATGTTTCCAGATGTAAATTTAATATGGCTCCATTTGCAGATAAAGAGCCTTTATTTTCATTTTCTGTCCCTAAATATTCTATTGCCATCTCTCCTTATGGCAGGAACTCTGGCAACTCTGGCTTTGCAGACCTTTGGCTGTATTGATTGGTAAAGCCCCCTGTTCATCTGTCTTCCAACTTAACAGGAGGTCCAATTCTCAGTACGTTTCCTTTATTCCCTGGTTCTTCTATAACAGTTGTCCCTACTTTTCCTCAATTATCAGGCCTCCATTGGCATCCTGTGGTGGAACAGCCTTAGTTCCGTCTCTCACCTTTGTGACTCAAGGCCTCCAGACCCCTCACGTGGTGTTTTCTCATGTGAACAGAGTTGCAAACACACAGTTGTGAACATGACTGTCAGGTGAGCGACTCTGTAATCCATGACAAACCGTCAAATGTCATTTCATTATAGGAGTTCTTTGGCTAACGTTAGAAAGAACCTGATGTGGCAGAAGCAGTAGTGGTATTTCAAAGAGCTTCACTTCTAGGTGGCTTAGACAGTTTGTTCTAAAACTGCACATGGTTTTGAATTTATTCTCTTTTTAAGTGACTCTCTCATCCGGGTCTGTGACGAATGAAGACTCAATTAAGAAATCACTGTGTGGCAATCACAACTGGATCCTTTGTTCTGCTCAGTGTGGAGGGAAGAAAAGGCTCCCCCGAACAAAATGTACCATAATGGTTTCATTTGACCTTTCTTTACTGACTAGACTCATTCAAAGATTGTTCCTTTTTTTTTTTTTTTTCTTTATTTAAGGGAGAAAACATAAAAGGCCTTCAGTGGCTCAGTTGTTTCCTTTTAAAATCAGTGGCTGTAGAGGAAATGGATCATTATTCTGTGGGCATTTGGAAAATAGTTTATATCCTGTCTGCTGTTCCCATAGGAGAATACTGAAGCTTCCCCTCTCTTTCAGACATGGCCTCATCCATTTTCCAAATGCATCACCTATTTTTATCAGCTGAGTCAAAAATTGAAAAATCAGATTGACTTGATGTCCTCTGTTAAGTACCTCTACAGAAGGACCTCCAAAGAGGGGTATGAAATTGCTCAGTGCGTAAGATGACCATCTGGGTTGCTGAAATTAGTTGTTAAAGCTTATGTTTATATTTATTTTCACCTGAAAATAACCACAAAATTAATCTTTAGAGTACCTAGCTTGTGAATTGATATCTGCCCCCTTCTATCATGTCTCAAACAAGGGGACCATGTGTCCTGAGCAGCAGGTGAGAGAATGTGGTGGTAGTTAAAGTAGTAATCTAAAAAGCCCACTTATTTTTACCTGTTATGATTATCGCAGTTTACACACATGTGGATAAGTTGATTTGTTGACTGCATTACCCACATTTTTACTAAACAAATCATTACAAGAGGTTTAGTATATTTCTGCTAATGATAGAGAAAACATGAAAGAAAAATGCAATACTACAAGAAAAGTAGGAGCTAGCACTTTTAACCTTAGATTGACTTCATTACAACTACAGAGGGTGCCAAAAAATGTACACACATTTTAAGAAAGGAAAAAACTATTAAAATTGTAATACACACTATATACCAATAACAAAGGATGAATACAAGTCATGTTTGACTTCTGCAATTACAAGAGGTGCTCAAAGTGGTATCAGTGTCCAGACACTTCTGATTATAGCAAACTGCTGCTTGGGCAGTGTTGACCAAAGTGTCCACTTGTACCACTGTGCATGCTGTTTCAATTTCTTCAGAAATACTGGCAGTGTAGCCGGTTTCAGTGGCACACCACGTCCTTTAAGGTCCCCCATAGGTGGAAGTCAAGGGGTGTTAAGTCAGGAGAACGTGAGGAAACTGAATCAACGTTCTGGCTTTCTAATACCACGAAATGGTCTTGGGCTTCTTGAATGACAACCGTGCTTTGCCATTTTCTCTGACTGCCCTGCCTGTCGTGCAGTGACGCTAGCATTCATTTGATTAACACCATCTTTTGAGTGAACCTCATACTACACATGGCCATGGTAATTCAAGTCGTTCAACTTCAAAAAGTAATACATAGACAGCATCTCTTAAAATGTGTATACATTATTTTGGCATACCTGGTATATTAAAAATTAAAGACAAATATGATTTAATTATCCCTACCACATTCAGTCAGGTTTCTGTCAGTTTAAAAATATCATCAATCATATATGCATGAGAACACTAGGGATATTGTCCTATTAATTAAATTATTAGATAAAATTATTTAAAATTTTTAAAGTTTATTTTACCTCATCCTCTTAAATGTTACATTTTAAGTAGATTTTATAATATGCATCATAATAGTACAGTAGGAAATGTACTAACAAAATAATTATACAACTTTTAGAGCTATATGGTTCAAATATTTTTGGTGAGAGTTGTGCTTTCCTCTGACCAGAGGAAGGAAAGCATTGTGCTTTCAGCCAAGGAATGGCCTCATTAGTCGTCATTAGGACAAACCACATGCCTTCCCCATGCACACAAACTGACTCCATGTGCTGTGGGTCCTGCACTTTGGATAAGCAAAAGAGAAGAGCTCCCAAGGAGAGGTAAAGACCTTCCCAGACTTGTTTTTAGGTCATCCTTGGAAATTTAAATTTCTGAAAGACTAAGACATTTCACCTGGGTCAATGAGTTATACTAGATTACAGATTTGCTAGACAAAGTCTAAAAATGATACCATACCCATTACCCCCGTCACTTTTCCCACTCTGGCCTCAGCTGAAACTCAGCAGGAAATGTCACACCCAATTGTTAGTGCCTCAGACCAAAGTTCCATTCAAAGAGGGAGAATGATATTCACAGCTTTTCTTCCTTGGAAGTAAGGAAGCTCTTTCTCAAGAAGGTGATGCTTTGCTTTTTGGAGAATTGTGCATCCCACAACTCATACAACTTTGTGATGATGTGGATTTTTACTAATAGACAGGGGGCATGGCAAAGTCCCTTGGAAAGGCTAACAAACTTGAATACCAGCAGATAGTTCTCATTAGCAAATAATTTCCTTGATACTCTAAGACAAGACAGCAGAAGACGAGGCCTCATTCTTTCTGTTCTGCTGACTTTGGATCAGTGTACTGATTGCCTTTACCTGAGGTTTCCAGAAAGTCAGGCTTCCCATAACCCTTCACTTGACCATCCTTAGTTTCACTTCACATTGCTAGTATAAAACACGTACTTAAAGATGACTTTAGTTCTGACCCAGCTACTTGTAAGTTCATGAATAAATAAAAATAAATAAAAATAAAAAAAACACTGCAGGATTTTGGTTTTATAGCATCTGCCTGGATTCCACTTAAGTGGAATGCAATCAAGCATGACAGTAAAAGAAAAAAAAAACTCACAGTATGACTTCTTTTTTTTAATGTATGGAAGCTACACTATTCACATTCTGCTGAGAAAAAGAGAGTGCACATATGTGCCCTGGGAAGATAGATATGAAACTGAACATGCTTTATACGGACTAATTTTAAGTTTTTATTGATCCCCACAATTGGCATGAAGTAAGACCTGGTATTGGTCCATCTGCATTTTGTAGATGGCATCAAGAAAGCCATGAACAATCTATTTGCAAAATTAGATACTGAAACTAACCTTCAGGGGAACTTGATGTCCTTGATCTGCTATTTTCTGCAAGCAGTTGAGTGAAATCCACTCAGATTTATTGTTATTAAAATTTTTCCTCCTCACTATCAACATCATTATCACCCCCAGGTGGACATAACACTGTTCTTCCCAGATGCTTAAGTTGCTTTACTTAGTATTATTGTAGCCATTTTTAACTATGCTTAAATATCACCCCACACATGTATCCACACAATACCTCTCTATGGAGAAAAAAAAAGATTTAAATTGACATTTTTTACCCACAATCTCTAGCCAATGAAGCCAATAAGCATTCCAAGGCCATGTCACTTCATTTATTCTTACAGTATTCCAGTGTGATAAGAATATTCATTATTCATCTAATAATAAATAAAACAAAGGTGTAGAATGGAAAAAAAATAAAGAGTTATTCAAGGACACATTCTGAATTACCAACATTCCAAATAAGTTATCCAAAGCCTTTTAATCTTTGTACCAATCTGCTTCAGGCTCAATATGCAAATTCAAAAATATAGACTTTATTGAGATCACATGCTTTGAACTCCTACAAATACAATGATACACATCTCAGAGATCTTAAATAGGGCAGGCATACACATGTATAATCAAAGGCTCACTGAGGTTTTATGGAAAGATAACAGAGTTTAGAATGAAGTTGAAGTGGATTTGAAGCTAGCTTCTCCATGTGATTCTTAGTAGTTCTATGACCTTGGGTGAGTTTTTAAAATTTCTTTGAGATTGAGGTTCCTCATCAAAAATAAGAAAGTAGTATTACCAACATTTCAGAATATTAAATGAGATTGGCACATGGTGAGAACACCACGTATTATAGCTATTGTTTTTGTTACCGTCACTATTACTCTTAGTGTTATTATTTAATGATACTGAGCCCATTTATTTTGGAATGCAAAGATTATTTTAGGATTTTTTTTTTAAAAACAAAAACTGCATATATTAAAATGTACAACATGATGTTTTGGTGTACATATGCATAGTGAAAGGATTACTGCAGTTAAGCTAATTCACATATCCATTTCCTCACATAGTTACCTTTTTTTTAGATTTTTGTGATGATAGTATCTGAGATATACTCTTTTATAAAGTACAGTATTGTTAACCATACTCACCATGCTGTGCATTAGCTCCCTAGAACTTACTCATCCTACATAACTGAAATTTTGTACCCTTTGATTAACCTGTGCTGATTCCCCTGACCTCTCCGCCCCTAGTAACCACTGTTCAACTCTCTGTTTCTATGTCATCAATGTTTCTGGATTTCATATGTAAGTAAGATCATGCAGTTTCTTCTTTCTGTCCCTTTTTGGGGAGTATGGGATTCCCTGGGGCTAACATATCTCCCTGATCTGTTTCTCCCTCTCTGAGTTGGGTGCCAAGGGAGCCTGGGGACCTGCTCAGCCTGGTAATCCCCAGACCCTTTTCCCAACTTCCCACAGACACTTTGTTTGTGAATAAAGTTGAAGAATGCAAAAGTAATAAGAAGAAGAAGAAGAAGGAGAAGTAGAAGAGGCTTATTTCATTAGCATAATGTCCTCCAGGTTCATCTATGTTGTTGGATGTGGCAGGATTTTTTTTTAAACTGGTTAATATTTTATTGTGTATATACACCACAATTTCTTTATCTATTCATCCATGACAGATACTTAAGTTGTTTTCATATCTCGGCTATTGTAAATAACGCAGGAATACAAAAGACTCTTACCTACCAATTACAATTCGACCTTGGTAAGTCCCATGTGTATGCTTTGTTTGCTTTCTGGTTTCATACATCCTCCAACCTCTGCTTTGACTCAACCCCTAAATTTGGGTTCATTTCCATCTCAAACTTGAACGCCCACAGCCATAGTCCGGGAGACTAGAGAACACTAGTAAGTCAAGTGAATCAACTGTTCTTGTCAGGGGGAACTTTTCTATAGTAAACTTTCTTTTTTTGTAACTGACCGCCTGCCTAGGGGCGAGATCCATATCCTGAAGTATAGTTGGCTTCTATATTTGCCCTTGTTACCTGCGTAGTGACCTAGTTCCCACAAACCCAGAACTCTGAGTCTTGCTTTGATCAGTTTTCACAATTCTTCGGTCTAGCTTCGTGCTTGATTTCATGATTGGCCCTGATCCCTGTTTGTGTGCTCCTTTCTCCCAGATCCACTACATATTTTCTGTCAGAACTCCCTAAGCCATCCTACATAATTAAGGGACAGCTTCATCTGCTGGATTGACAATATCTGCCTAGTGTCCGAACCTCCTGTCATCCTTCCTTCTGGAGAAAGCAATTTGACTGCTTTCTCCCAGTATGTTTAACCATGGTCCTTCATGCCAACCCAAACTGGTCAGCATGTTCACATGTCAGATCCTCATCTCTTCTGCTGAACTTTGACTTAACTTTTGTTAAGACTATTCCTTCCATCTAAGGAGATCTTGGATCCTTATAGGGAGAGGGGCTCCTTAGAGATGTCCTATCTAGACAAGATTTGTGGCCAATATTGGTATCCAGGGAACGCAAGATAATATTGAATATCAGTGGAAGGTTGATATTGAAAAGAAGTCACCAGATGGAAGTCTGAATGACATTATGGAAGAGCTAAGATTGATAATGGGAACGTGTGTTGGGATGACTAAGTGAAGATACAGGCTCATGGTAAGCATGGAACTTCAGGTATCTCAGTACAAGTGGCAGAGATACCATCTTCTGCTCCCTTCCTTCCCCTTTGCTCCTGATAAGATGATGTTTCCCCAGTCACAGCTCTGTGGTCTAAACAACATTATTGGTTACCTGGTGGATCAAAATTTGCTACAATTTGTAACACATTGTGAATTTTCTTAGGACTATATTACTTTATCTGGAAAGAACCAAATAGACTGTTTAGTGTAAATTATATCCCTATTTTTTCCTGGGACAAGACTCATTTGTTGTATTTGATACTCTATTTTACTTTGATAAATGCATGTGGGCCAAGAGCTGACAATAATATACCAACAATTTAAAACAAGAAATTAGAATAAAAAATAAGAAATAGTTCAAAGAGTCAATAGTGATCAAAAATCTTCAACAAAATATGAGCAAATAGAATCCAGCAACATGAAAAATAGTTTATTCATCATGAACAAATAGAATTTATCCCAGGAATAGAAGGTTGGCTTAACATCTGAAAACCAAGCAGTATAATACAGCAATTTAATAAATAAAAAAAGGGCAAAAACCACATAATCAACTCAGTAAAGACAGAAGAATCATTTGACAAAATTCAACACTCTTAAGTCATAAAAACACTCAACTAAGCTCATATAGGAGGAAAGTTCTTCTATCTGATAATGGGCATCTACAAAACACAAAACAAACCCCAGCTAATTTTTCATTTTTAAAGATTAAAAGCTTATCCTCAATCAGTGTATTTTCTTTGTAGATACACCTATTTAATCATCTTGCACATTTTAAGTGAGTTACTTTTTTTCTTTTATTACCCAGTTGCATTATTTATTACAGTCATACCTTGGTATTTGACTGCTTTGAAACTTGTCGAATTTGGGACTCGACATATTTTAACATGGAAATTTTGTCCCAATAACTCGTTGTTTGTTTCGTACTCGTCACAACTCCCGGAACCAATGAATGATGAGTACCAAGATACCACTGTATTCTAGACACCAGTCCCATGTCAGAAATAAAATTGTCAAATATTTTCTTTCATTTTATCAGTTGTGTGGTTGATTTCAGGTCTGGGGTAGAGAAAGTGCAAGGATCATCTTATTGGGCCAGAAAGCAAGGAAGTTCTCAAAGACGAAGGAAAACATGTTCAAAGGGCATAGGATCCAGCTTGGATGAACTCCCATTGGCCAATTCTGGGACAATTTGAACAAATCTGAGATTGTTAACTAATTATAAAACATTAGATAAAAATAAAATGAATTAGAAGTAATATAAATAAAAGGAAAGTGAAAGAGAAAAAGTAAAACTTATATAACAGCAGCAGATATAATTATCACATCATAAACTTAAATTTGGCAGTAAAAGAGAAAGAATTATGCATTTTTCCCTTCCATTTAGAAAATATCCATTTTGTGGAGAAAACCTGTTTTCTATAGAGGAATAGTAGACCACAAAAATAGAAGGAATAAAGGAAATAGAAAAAGAATCCACTATTTTGTAATCTCAAATGAGATCATTGTTTCAAGCAAGAACGCTAACACTTTTGATTCAAAAATTGTTGGAAGACACCTTGGATGTTACCTATGAGCAATGGTGTTATCTTGTGGATTATGCGCTAAATGAAAATAAATAAAAATTGACCTCTTGCCATTTGCAGTGACATAGGTGGACCTGGAGGATATTGTGCTGAGTGGAGTATGTCAAACAGAGAAAGACACATTCAATGTGATTTCAGATATATGTGGAATCTTATTAACAAATAAAACTGAAACAAACTCATAGATACAGAGAACATTTTGATGACTGTTAGAAGGGAAGGGATTTGGGGTGAGTGAAAAAGGGGAAAGGATTAGGAAGTACAAATTGCTTATTATACAGTAGTCATGGGGATAGAGGGCATAGCATAAGGAATATCATCAATAATATTTTACTAACTGTATGTGATGTCAGATGGGTACCAGATTTATCAGGGTAATAGATGGGCAAGGGGTTGGGGGTCAGGGTGAAAAAGGGTAAGGGCTTAAGAAGTACAAATTGGTAGTTACAAAATAGTCATGGGATATAGAGTAAAGCATAGAGAGTGTAGTCAATAATACGGTTATAACTACGCATAATGCCAGGTGGATACTAGACTAGTTAGGGATCGCCTCTTAAATGATATAAATCTCTAACCACTATGCTGTACACTGAAATTAATATAAAATAATATTGAATGTTACAATAAATAAATAAAGTGTAAACCATTAAATAAAAAAATAACATTTTATTTTTTTAAATGGGAGCAAGATCTATTCAAGGATACATAATAGGATTTTTGAGTAAGGCTGAGAGCCTAGCTAAGGGTGGAACCATAGGTTAAATCATAAAATATAAGGATGCTAGTGTTTGCAGTAATATTATTTCTTTCTCTATCATAGCCCATGTATATAGGAGCAGAGAATGTAGATGGGTAGGTTGATCTAAAAGTGGGGTTGGCAGGGCAAATGCAATAAAAGGATAAGGAAACATGAATTTGATCATACTGACAAAAAGAGTGATTCAAGTAATGTACTACATTATCCAGAGAAATTAATTCTTGGTTGGGAGATGGTAGGTCAGGGACTGAGAGTTTTCAGTTCATAGGAGCCATGCACAAGAAAGCAATCATTCCTATATAGGCAAGGACATTAACTGAGTCAGAATCTACTTATTAAGACATTCTCAAATGTACCAACTACTGACTGAAGAGAAGTAGAGTTTTGTAGGAACATAATATGAGGTTGGACAATTAATTTCATGCATTCATCCTAAAAAAAGGGCTACATACCTCATTGCTGAATATCACTATAATCACCTTTGAAGTACTCCCCTTAGGAAGCTCTGCACTGATGTCAGCGCCTAGTCCACCCTTCAAAGCAATTTTGGAACTCTTTTTCCAGAATGACCATCAGAGCCCTTGTTGTCCTCAAAATCTGACAGTTAAGTTCGCAAACTTTACTGCTGTGTACTTATGTTGGCAGCACTGTACAAGCAACTCAGTAAGGTGTCATAACCTTGGCAGATTTTGAGTATGATGACAGCTTTGATGGCCATTCCAGAAAAAGAGTTCCAAAATTGCTTTGAAGAGTAGACCAGGCACTGGTGTCATTGCATAGCTTCCCAAGGGGAGTACTTCAAAGGAGACTGTAGTGATATTCAGCAATGAGGTATGTAGCCCTTTTTCTAGGATGAGTTCGTGAAATTCATTGCTTGACCCAGTATGTATACTTTTAGACCTATCCACTAGGAAAAAGGGCCTTTGTATAAGAAAGTGTTTGAAAACCTAGGGGGTTAAAACCTTCTGAAGATGTTTGAGATAGAGAATAGGGAGAAAAGTTTTGATGAGCTCTTCCCTTAGAAGTACAGAAATGCACCTGGCTTTCAGATGCCATCTAAGCTGGGAAGTCAAGAATAATAGATGATTAAAAAAAAAAAAAGGATGTAAGACATTTTGTGAGAAAAAAATAAATAAATCCTTATATAGATAGTAAGTTTATTATTACCTTCTTTACTTGCTCTTAAAAATTAGAGGCAAAAGTTTTCGATAAGGTCAATATATGATATGTTAAGGAAACAGCCAAGAAAAAAATTTCTCAGAGTTAGCTTTTAGGGGAGGAATCTAGAGAAACAGAATAGGCAGAGCTTCTTAGTAAAAAGAAAGAACACAAGCTCAGTCCCCAGGTCTTATGAAAAATATGGGAAGTCAAGCCCAAGAAGTAGAAGTATGACATTTAGGGATTAATAGGCAATGGAACCTTGTTTTTCCCCACTTATGTTAGCCACACATGGTGTTAGCACAGTTGCCACTATTTATGGTTTCTGTGAAAATACATTTTTTTTCCTGTGGCTCTGTTTTCCTATTTGAAGATCATATTAAATGTATTCAATTGATAACACTATACATTAAAATGCCATGCCTAGTAATGGGTCAGGTGCTGTAAGGAATATTAAAGAGGCACAAAGTCTGAGGCCTTCTCAAAAGAAACTTACAAATCAAATTCAGAGAGAAGACTTGCATTTAAGAAACAAGTAATGAAGAGATGCTGTGAACAGATATTTTGAGTTTACTTTGAAACCAATAAATGATAGAAGAGACAATTATTATAGTTAATGAAAGTTTAATAAAATCTTCAGGTGCATTTTGAATGATGTGCCACATTGACTGACAGATGTTAGGAATATTCACCAGTTTTGGAAACAGTAAGGCTGTGAAAATGAGCATGGTTTATATGTGTGTAGGATAGAGAAGAGGGAGAGAACTGTATTTTGCCATGTGTAATGCACTCCTGTATATAATGCACACCCATATTTTTGGCCCAAACTTTCAGGGAAAAAATCTTTTGTTATAACTTTTTAACCCCAATTTTTTATTTGTCTATATATAGGTACTTGGTTCTTTTTGTATTATAAAAGAATTTTAGCATTTATTTATTTATTAACATATGGTACAAGAAATGTAATGTAACAAATAATTATAAAATACAAGAGCAGATATAAGGTGCAACAAATACTATGTATAAATTGATTTATATTAAAAAATCTGATTATCGTCTTTGAGGGTATTACTGTACATACAGATATCGTTATTGATTTCTAGAGTTATACTTTTAACTTATAAGCCTAAATAAAAGAATTAAAAACATTTATATAGATATAGAATTAGTACTACCCATGTATAATGCACATTTTTATTTTTTCCTTCACAAATTTGGGCAAAAAAGTGCGTGTTATACAGGCAAAATATGGTTATTTATAAATTGAACAGCCACAAACTTAGTGCAGCAATAATTCAATTAACATTATTTCACTGGGTGTCAAGACAGAAGGAGAATCAGTCCAAGTAGAAGATATTTAAGAGCATGGTTAGAAATATGGTTAGATAATCAAAGCTAGATATGACCATGACAATTTTTAATCAGTATACAGGAATATTAAAAATGCCAGATGCTATACAAGAAACAGAGAAATGTCTAGTGCTCCCCAAACTAAAAAAAAATTAAACAATTATAAAGTTGTACCATATTGACACTTGTCATTTGTGTCCTTTTTCTACCATGAAATTTTGCTTTTGTCTTCTTTACTTTGTGATGGGCTGAACAACTGGGTCAGCTCCATTATCTGAGTACGGGGATCTGTCCACTTGCCCTTCATAGGGCTGCCTTAACTGGACTATGATGCAGGATCTACTACAAAGTTTTCACAAAACAAAAACCTTCTACACCTGCAAGCTTTATGTAGTGGATATGACATATATAATTGGCAAACAAATTTTCACACATTAAGGAGTAATTTTCAGATTTCATTCGGGTTGGCGACTACCCAAAGGCAGGAGTCACCAAAGTACTCCCTCTACTCTAGAGAAGCATGGCAAGTCAGAGTAGGAGGGAGACAGAAAGAGAGGGAGAGAGAGAAAGAGAGAGGGGCAGGAGAGAAGCCACTTCTAGGGGACA
This sequence comes from Lyroderma lyra, assembly GCA_004026885.1. Lineage (NCBI taxonomy): Eukaryota > Metazoa > Chordata > Mammalia > Chiroptera > Megadermatidae > Lyroderma > Lyroderma lyra. Next base: position 81,170 of record PVJL010002377.1, on the reverse strand, counting down.
GCTAAACAAGCATTATTCAGAGAATAAGCTATGAATGAAAGTAAATTTACAAACTTTTAATAGTTTCCTTTTTTAAGTTTGAACAATAGAATTCAGAGGGTTTGAGAATTTTTTGTAATTGGTATGAATGGGGAAGCACCCAATGCCATACAGCCTGCATGGGATAGAAAGATGGACGATGAGAGGCTCCGTAGATGATGCAAAACCAGAACAAAAACAGAGACTCCAGACCACTAAGACAGATGAAGTTAGGAAAGACACTTGCCTTCATCATACTTGCCTAATCAGCCCCTAAGGAGGAGTTGAAAGGCAACACAAAACCATACCTTATGAATTAATGCTTCTTTTTATAAATATCTATTTATGTCAACTGCTTCATACAACGTATGTCCTTCACACTAGTACAGCCTCAGGTATTATCTAAATTTTATATTACTACTTAGGTTTTGAGGTAAAGGGCTTTTCCTGAGTTACTGACAAATAGATTTCCCTACCCAACAAATTCAGTTGAAAGATTGCCACTTACACGTAAGCAAATATTAAAACAAAGCATTTCTTATAGACAGTACCTGGAGAAAATTTATAGTCGGCTGGGTTCATTTGTTTATTCAACAAGCATTTATTCAGCCAATATATGGAGTTATATATGCCATGTTGTGCTAGGCTTTGTAACCTATAATTAAACACTGTTCTTCCCTGTATTCATTACCTATTGATGTGGATCACATTACCCCAAAACCTAGCAATTTAAAACAGACATTTATGATCTTACTCAGTTTCTGAGAGTAAGGAATCCGAGGACAGCTCATCCGAGTCATTCTGATCCAGGGTCTCTCATGAGGCCACAGTCAAGTTGTTGGCCAGGGCTATAGTCACCTGGAGGGTTGGAGAATTGGCTTCCAGCATGCTCATGTGGGTGATGGCAGGTGAGAGAAAAGGAGAGGAGGTTCAAAGGAAATGGGAGGGCAAACCCAAGTCAGAAGCCCATCTTTCATACACTATTGTTGGGAGTGACATGACAGCATCATGTCTGTATCCTGTTGGCCATGAGAACCAGCCCTGATAACAATGCAGAAAGGATCTACACAGGGTGTGAACACCAGGAGGCAGAAATTACTGGGAGCCATCTCACAGGCTTTTGAGCACCTTTCCTGATGGCACATATATTGTATTAATAGTTGTAGATATAGACCATAGAAAAGTAAATAAATGAATTACAAAAATAGTTACAGACAAGGCCATAATGACCTAAGCTGAGATCTGAAGGACGTGAAGGAACCACTCCTATCACATATCCAAATCCTACCTTTGTATTTCATATAATACTTTCATAAAAATAATGTGAAGTAGAACTGGAATTAAAGGTGAAGGCATAGGTCTTCCAAACATAGAATATGGCTCCTGGGTAAATTTCATCATACTTCAAGGCATGCAACTGTCAAGCCTGGCTGAATCCATCTAAGTCACCAGGCCAGAAAGAAAATACAAGCTTGTGAAACCAATTCAACCAAAATACAAAGCAATTAAACTGGAGATTTCCCTACTTTTTATAATTATGTCTTTGTGTCCCTTAGGTCCAGGGCTGGGGTCTCGAAGGAGCTCACAGAGGGAAAGGTCCAGAAAAGACCAATGTGAAGCCTTGTCATAATTCTAGCACATTTACAAGTGAAGGTATGAACTTTCTAATTTCCTACCTGCCCTCTCCATCTCAATCAGGGATGAATCTGTAAGGTGGTGTTCCTCCACAAGACAAACACTGTTTATCTTTGCTTGAAAAAATATTTTAATTTCATCCCAACTTTTGCCCTACTTCAGGCCTCATGATAAACAAAGACATTCTCCCTCTATTGGGTTAAACCAGTGTTTGCCAGATCTGCCAAGTGCTCTCCCAAAAGAAGCGAACACTATCAGGAGTGCTCGGAGAAACATCAGTCAGCCTATCATTGGCATATTGTTTTCCATTTGTAGAAAATGGAAATTGAAAAGGCTGGCCATGTTTAGAAATAATAACTCGGGTTATGTGATCTCCGGGGTTTGTAGTTAAAGAATGTTTTGTGCCCACCTCCTCCTGCCCAGCTCTCATGACAAATCTGAAGAATGGGCACCCATCACTTGAGTATTGGCTTGCTCTGCCACAGACAGGAGCACTTTTTATTCTGATGAATAAATAATTCTAGAATTAACTGTACAGTGTAGATAAAATGATCAACAGAATGTGAAAAACCTTGGAGTTCTATCCAGATCAACAACTTGCTATTCCTGTTGGAAGAAGGAAGGGAACACCTACCTCCTTGGCTCTCTATAATCACTGACATCTCCCTTACAGGAAAGAACAGCCAAATCCTCCTCCTCCTCTCTCAGTGCCTCTTGCCCTCCTATACTTAATCACTTCTCTTATTCATACCCCTACACACGCATACATGTACACGTACACCGTATGAGGTCACTCCAGGTAACTCTGACCTTTCAAACTAAGCAGAAACCCAGGCATTAACAGTGTGCACATGTGCCCAGGTCCTTGTTTAACAGGTGTGGTCCAAGCTAGCCTGTCCAGAGTTCAAGGTAATTCATCTGTTAGCTGTTGTCGCAGCATATAAGTGTAACATCAGAAAGCGAGGTTGCTCTTAATTGCAGATGACCACCAATGAGTAAGTCCCTGAGCATATTGAGATAGCACCAGAAGACCCAGTGATAGGTTTAGCTTACTGAATCCTTTAATTAATTAGGGCTTAGTTTCTTCACACTGCTGCTTAATCAGGTTCATCCTCATTGTTTAACTATCCTGGAGAACTTTGTATTAGGAGGCTGCCATATGTTCACACAGCTTAGGTAAAGATTTAACCATCAAAACAAAGTACACAGTTATTCAATATTTAAATACAGTGTTTTTAGCGTTTGCTGTTAGAACAGTTTTCTTTTCTCTCAGAGCCATAGTCAACGTATTTGAAGTTTCTTTTCAATGAAAAGTTGTATACTTTTTCACGCCACAAAGTCAAAGCTGGGTTTGTTCCTGTGCCATCAAACTCACTGAGGCAGCTGAGTTATTATATTGGTGAAATTAATTATTGAAATAAAGGCATGCCTCGTCCTGCTTTAAAAAGAAGATAAAAGTCTGAACAATTAAAAAATGTTTTTTTCTATTATAGCTAATGTGCAATATGGATTCTAACATAATTAGTTGAATTTGGAAAATTATTTTTATAGTATCAGTGCCTTCATTGACTACAGTAACAAATTTACTTATTTATTCAAAAATATTAATTAAGCATCTTCTGAGTGCCATGCCAACCCTTATGAAGGAAAAGGAAAATAAATAAATAAAACAGTTTCTTTCACTTGAAAGTTCTTAATTAATAGATCTACCAGTTGCCCTGGCCCCAGGAAATCAGCAGGCTGTAAAATGGACAGCCTGTGGTGCTGTTTCCAAAATCCTGATTTTTTTAAAGAAATACATTGTACCAATTCATTCTCTATTTTGCCCTGACCACAGTACCAAATTTTCTTTACAAATTTAGTTTTACTTAATTAAAATGTTCCTTCTGGTATTTAGGGTTCCGCAATGAATATAAGTCCATTTATTTAAACCAGAGTCATCTTAAGTACTTGTGGTTTTGGTTTTGTTTTTTTCTGTTTTGTAGTCCTATTTTACTTTTGTCAAATTGATTAGGAGCAAGTTCTCTTTACAAATGAATTAGAATAACATCCTTTTGTAATAATATTTGAGAAGAAAGAAAATTGATGCTCCTTACTTATTACAGGACTATAAATTAATAAATCTCAGTTAATGGGACAGTATCTTCCATTTTCCATAAACTGACTGTCAACTTGGAACTTCCTCTAATGTCAGTATTTTCCAATAGCACCTTCATGTACTGAGAAACAAAGCACTAGTGATTTACATGGGAAGTTAAATAAGGTCTCACTGTGTTTCAAGATGACATTTCCAGCAGGAAGTAATTGCTCAGAAATGAACAGAATAGGGAAACAGCAGCTCAAAAGGTGAAGTGTGAGGAAACCGCATGACGATGCAGAGCTGATATTTGCATGTCCTGTCAGACTCATTCTGGTAGCCTTGGCATTGCCTAAGCCTGAAGGCTCACCCCATCACAGTTCCGGATTCCACACTGCTTTGCTTTTTCTGCTTTTACCATAACTCCCTCAGAGGGCTCAGCTGACAGAGGGCTCAGGCGTCTTCTAAAAAGGTTAACATCGAATACATCTACAGTAATAACTCCCCAACTCTTTCACAGCCAGACTTGGAATCCGTAGTCACAACCAAGTAAGTCTCTCTGGTCATAAAGCTATCAAAATACTTGCTCTCTTTTCTTCTCTGAACCATTAATAATTTTTATTGATTTTTTTTTCCTTTCTTCTTCATCTTCCTCACTTTATCAAATTTCTCCAGAGGACCTTAAAACACCTACTATATGAATAGTGATTTACATCTTCAAGGTATGTTGGTTTGCTCTAGCTTACTTAGTGATTAAGATTAATATTGTCAATTGTTCATTTGTCAGGTTCCAGACTAGAACTGAGGTAGCCACACTACAGAGCTAAAAATATTTGAGTGACTCCCACATTAGCAATGAGTATCTTTAGTGCTCAGGTCTCTGTTTAGATGACCAACTTCATCTAAAATGGGCGAGGACTTCTTGGAGAAATAACTGATTCCAGGCAAAATTTCAAGAGAAGCTCTAGGCTTCATGTGTAAGAAAACAAGAACGTATCCAAAGCCTATTGAATTGTTTCAAGAGAACACAGGAGCTGACCTGAGGGGCTTACATTGGAGATAATTTGAGAATTTTTAAAAATGCACCAATAGTAATGGATTATAACACACTTCATCATCATCATCATCCTTACCCTCATCCTTATCATCATCATCCTCATCCTCATTCTCATGAGATACTCTTTTAAAATACCATAATAATATTTGAAAGGAAAATAGAGGAATAATGTTCTTTGTAGAAGAATGTCTGATAATAATGGCAGAAGAAGTAATAGTATTAGGAAATTACCACTTTCATCACTCAAAATAATTAATTCATGAAAAGATCATCAATAGAAGTTATAACCAGTGTGCACAGTGTTGTGGAGAAAACAAATATTGACACAATCTCAAAGTGTCACTCTCCAAATCATTTACTAATTCAAGAAAAACTGTACTATTTATTATGGCAGAGTGTTGCCAGTCCATGGAACCAGGTAATCACTATTAGCATTACTAATAGTGGTGATGTGATGTACTAAAACAGATGTATCCAATAATGTATTCTTGTCAAAAATATTTAATCTGAATCTAATAATGCAAAAACAGTAACACATAGAGTACTCCACAAGACAACTGGTCTGGTCTGTTCATCTAAAACTCACTGTATTTTAAAAAGTGTGTTTTTTGGAAATTGGGTTGGGGAATAAAATTTACTGTTGTAGGCAGAATAATGACCCCCCCCCTCACCCCCAAAGATGTCCATGCTCTAATCCTCACAACCTGTCAATGTGTTATGTTGAAGGAAGCAGGAAGTAAAGTTGTTAATGAGCTGGCCTTAAAATAAATTACACTGGATTTCCAAGTGGGTCTAATACATTCATAAGGATCCTTATGAATGGGAGAAAGGGCAGAAAGGGGCATGTCCGAGTGATGTGATGTAAGAAAGACCGGCCTGCGGTTGCCAGCTTTGATAATGGAAGGGGGCCATGAGACAGCACATGGAGGCAACATCAAAGAACCAAAAAAGCTAAAAAGACACATTCTCCCACAGGGCCTCTGAGAAGGAACACAGCCCAATGGATACTTGATTTTAGCCCTGTGAAAACCATTTCATACTTCTGAATGCCAGAACTGTAAGAGAGTAAATATGTGTCGTTTTAAGCCACTGCATTTGTAGTTATTTATCAAGGTAGCAATAGGAAACTGATAGAAACTTTGGTATCAGAAGTGGAGTGCAACTTAACCAAATACCTAAAAATGTAGAAATGGTATTGGAATTTGGCAATAGGCAGAGGCTGGAAGAACTGTAAGAAACATGACAGAAAAAGCCTAGGTTGCCTTGCATAAATTATGAGTAGAAATCAGGATATTAAAGAGCCTGTCAGTGAGGGCTCAGAACAAAATAAAGAATGTGTTATTGGAAACTAGGGGAAAGAGGATCCTTGTTATATAATGGCGGAAAGTTCAGTTGTGTAGAAGTTATGTAGGAGGCAGAAATTGTAAACTATGAGGATGTGTGCATTTAGCTGAGGAGCTTTCCCAGCGAAACCTTGAAGGTGCAGTCAGTTTTCTTCTTGGTGCTTGTAACAAAATGTATGTGAGAAAAAAGAGATAGTTTACCAAAGAATGTTAACTAAAAAAGAACCAAGACCTAATAATTTGGGAAATTCTCAATCTGTCCACATTAAAAACAAAAAACAAACAAACAAAAAAAAAACAAAAAAAAAAACACACCTAAAATTAGAGCATTCACTGTCAGGAAAGCATGTTCTGGAAAGAAAGCCAAGGGTGTGGCTGGACCACATTGAAACATTGTGCGATAGAATGTTCAGTGACAGAGGGCTAATTGAAATTAGGTATGTGTCTTATGGATCCCTTCAGCCAACTCAGAAGAATGTAGGAATAGATGGAAAGAGCCAATTGTCTAATAAAGTCAATCTCTATGACATACGCAAGAGACCCACAGGTTCTTGAGAATTTTAAACCAGCAGATACATTGCCAGCTTGGAAGCAAAGGGAAAGAGAGTATAGAATGAAAAAAGACTGTCACAGCTCCAAATTTCTACGGGCAAAAAAAGAGGCTGATGAAATTACTCAGCTGTAAAGATACGCTACCTTTGTGAAAAAAGAAACATGAATCAGGACAGAGCCATAATTCTGGAGGAGGGACCCATGAGTGATGGAGGATTAATTCCAGGCCTTGAAATCAAATAGAGTTTGCCTAAATGTATTTTGAAGTTGCTTGGGACTGGGGACTTCTTTGTTCTTTTCATCGTATCCCTTTTGGAAAGAGAATGTCTACAACTGTTATCCCATGCTTGATCCACATACTGTTTAATTTTGAGAGAAGGTAACTTGTATCTTGAATTTCACAGGTCTACAGATGGAGAGGAATTTTGCCCCAGATTGTATCTTAGCCACAGCCTCATCCATATCTGATTAAGATGATGAGATTTGGTGCTTCTGAGCTAGTAAGATTTTGGACTTTCTGTTGATGCTTAATAGGTTGAGACTTTCAGGGATATTGGGATGGGGTAAATGTATTTTATGTGTGAGACAGAGGTCTTTAGGGGTCAGAAGGCTGACTTTAGGGGTGGTAGGCAGAATAATGACCCCCCCAAGATGTCCACCTAACCCTCAAGTCCTTTAAAAAGGGGAGCAACAGAAGGAAAATAGAGATGCAAAATTTATTAAGTAATTTAAGAATTTCAGTCTGATAACATGTCATGTGTAACACAGATGTGAAGGTGCTGGATCAGAGACATGAAAAGCAGTTAGGACATTTGCTGCAGTAATCCAGCATAAGGTGGTGGTGAGTGCCTTCCCCAGTAAGGCAGGCGTGAGAAGCAGCAGAAGAGCCAAACACAGATCTTCCCACTTTCTCTTTTTCTTTCCTTTTTGGAAGGAAGAGTTTGGGGAGAATTTATATTTAGTTTGCTTTAATTAAATACTCTAAGAATCTGTCTTCCTCACTAGTTGGCTCTGACTGCTCGTGTTTACTTTGATGGTAGTATGTTTGAGCTCCTTACAGAAAAAGCAACATTAAAAAGTCAACTATTTAAATCAAGTAAAAATGTATTTTTTATTCATTTCGGGTGTACAGAACAACATAGTGATTAGACATTTACCTACCTCACAAAGTGATAACCCCAACAAGTTTACCTAGCACTGTACATAGCTAATACAATGCCACTGACTATATTCCTATGCTGTACTTTATAGCCCATGACTGTATATATTTTTAAATTATAGTTGACATTCAGTATTATTTTACATTAGATTCAGGTGTACCATGCAGCGGCTAGGCATTTATATAATTTATGAAGCGATCCCCCTGATAAGTCTAGTACCCACCTGACACCCCACATAGTTCTTCAAACACTATTGACTGTATTCTCCATACTACTTCACATCCCCATGACTACCTGGGACTACCAATTTGTACTTCCTAATGCCCTTACACTTCTCACCCATCCCCCAATCCCCGCCCAGCAGAAGAATGCTTGGTGAAGCTTTTTAAGGCTCCTTAAACTAAGAGCAGGATTTTGTTTTCCTCTCTTTTGTTTATTGCTGTATACCCAGCACCTAGAATAGTGCCTGGCACAATGTAGGCACTCAATAGGTAGAGTGGAATAAAAAATAGTTCACTTGCTCTCTAATTTTCTAAACATGGTGGGGATTCTACTTATCTACACTCAGGGTTCCATCTGGGTGTGGTGTGGAGAAGAGAGCTCCTCTATCCTCCCTTATCTAAAATTCGTTAAGTCAATCTATCAGCCTCTCCAAAGACATTCCTTATCACTATCTAAGAATGTTTACGTGGTTGAGGGAAGGAAAACTTGGCTATTGCTCTTCAGATGGTTTCCCAACTCTCTTGTCCAAATCCCTTGTATTTTCCTTTTCCTCTAGAAGGCTGGGTTTTTGAAAGTCAAAACCCTGAATTTGATTCATTTCCTCCTACGTATTGTTTGTCATCCCATCCCTGAGGCACTGAATGAAGGCTTGCAAACTGAAAGAAGGAAGAGCAAGGAACATAATAGAAAACAAGGGAAAACACAACACAGATAGTATTCCAAAAGATCTTTGGTGAACTTATTATACATCAGGTTGACAATGCACTGTAGAATTGTGTGCCTGAAACCTATGTAATCCTTGCTAACAGATGTCACTCCAATAAGTCTAACAATAAAAATGAATTAAAAAAAAAACAAAAAAAACAAACGATCATTCCACCAAAATTAGAATAATGAATAATAAATATTTCATCATATGCAGATATGAAAGTCTGTGAGAAAACAGAGAGCTCCTATGGCAGTGGTCAAAAGAATGTAGCAAGGAAAGAGTCTCGTATACAGTGACTATTTTAGTTCACTCTTAAAGAATACTTGTACATTCATCAAGAGAACAGGGTAGGGAAGTCAGAGGAAACAGGAGGTACAATGGCAACAGAGGATGCACAATGTAGAAATTAGGAAGGCAAGCTTTGGATCAGAAAGATCAGGCCTAGGTTCAGATTGTGGTTTAGCGCCTCCTTATTAGCTAAGAGATCCCGGGCTTAACTAGCTCTCTTAGCTTCAGTTTGCTCATTTGTAAAATGGGGGTGATTATACATACTTCTTGTTTGTGAAGATAAGATTAGATAATGAGCATAAAACACTTAGCACAAAACTAGCATTTGTTAAATACTGAATCTGTGCTAAGCAACTATCAGCTCTTTTAGAGAGCAGAATTAGGCAATGGTAGTGTGAGAGATTAGCTTTGAACTGTATTTTGGACATATAAAGGAGTGAGTGACTGACTAGGTATTAGAGTGGTGGAGACTGGGAATAGACTAAAGATGACCTCTACTCTGGGTAATGGCAGTGACCAATGTAGGCAAGGAGGGCCAGGTTTTTGGAAAGGATTAAAACCATTGTTTCTCATGTGCTGAGATTGAGAGTTTGTAGCACATCCAGGTATAAGCATTCCGTGAGTCACGGGAAATATGTGTGGTAGGGCTGAATCTCCTCTCTTGTTTTCCAGTAAATACCAACAACTGCTGAATTGCTCTTTATTTTCAAAGCTCATACAATGAAAAGACACTGATCACTGCCAAACTTAAATAGCTCCAAAAATGTCAAAATGCAGAGTTAATTAAAATACTGAATCATTTTTAAACACTTTGTCTGCATCAGGGACTGTGCTAGGAAATTATACATTACAGTGCCAAGAACCATACATTAGTTCATTTTTTATTACTCTCCACGTTGGACAAGGGGCATTTAACATCAAAATGCTTTGAAGTCATACTGTGACAAGTGACAAACATTATCAAATGGAAAGTATATTTGTTTTGTTGATGCTCCATTCTGAAGAATTAAGATTCACTGTCTGCCTCTAGAACAGAACATTGATTGCTCTCTCTGTCTGACTAACTAGGATGCTGACTGAATAGAGCTGGGAGCTGGGAGAGATCAAAGAGGTAGAAAATGAAGAAAAGCAGGGAAGATGGTCTTCCAGGTTTCCAGCCAAGGAGGTTTCTGTATGTCATGGAAGGCCACCTGATGGGAGGAGAACAGAACTCTTTTGCACCTTCCTTTCAACTACTTTAACAGAAAGGAATGGCCAAGAATTGGGATTTATGATCCTGAGACAAGTGGGTAGGTGTTTTGTTTGTAGAGGTCTCTGGGCCCCAGTCACACTTAGCCCATCAGATGGACACTCCCTGGTTGATGCACAAGTCTACAGTCTGCTGGATTGTGGAGATAAATTACATCGAGCAGAACATTCCCTTTAGAGAAATTGATGCTCCCTAGAGATAGCCTTACACTCTGATGAAGTTCACACTGCAGGGATCTGTGCATTTTGTTCTCCCCCTTTTCTATTGAATTTACTCCAAAGGGAGCATATAACAAAAACTAAGAATAAATCAGCCATTTTTTTTTAAATCACAGCTGTGACTACCACTAAAAAGCAAAAGTCTCTGAGAAATAACCTTGATTCATAATACTATGCATACTGGGTGAATGGCTCAATAAAACACAATATTTCAGATGGATTGCTGGGCTAGGGTGACACCACAGGCAGGAGGAACACAGACTACTTCATACATAATGATGCAGGGCACAGGGTAGAGTGATGAGGACTGTTAGCAATACGCTATCTTTATGTTCATTGGTCTTAATTGATGTAAATATCCTTTGAGAAATGTGGGACAGGAACATATATGTGAAGGAACACAAATAAAAACTTTTGCTTCTCCCATCAGTGATATTATTTTATCAAAAAAGAAGTAATTATAAGGCCAGCTGAAGCTGAGAAGAAATAATTCTTTTAGAGGCACATAACAAACAATACAAATATCTCAAAACAGAAAAGCAAAAACATTAACCCTTCAAAATTACTTTTGATAGGGAAAAGCAAACACCCCAAATAAAACTGCCTTACTGTTTCTCAGATCTCTATACATTACAAAGGTCAGAAATCTGTAAAATGTATAATCTCTATCTTTGGGGATATCTGTTCTTACTAATATAGATCCACTATTTTCTCTGCAAATGCTAAATTGATTGTTTTGATTCATAACTCATGCATTGAAAAGGCAATGATCATTGCCAAAGTTAAACAGTTCCAAACAGTGTCAAAATGCAGACTAAATAATAATGGCTGACCATTTATTAAACATTTTATCTGAGCCAGGAACTGTGCTACAGTTCTTTAGAACAGTACATTATAGTGCCAGCTGACGTATATTATTTCGTTGTTTAATCCTCACAAAAACATCAAAGGGCATTTATTAACCCCTCCTGCCCCATTACCCATGAGAAAAACAGCAATAATGATTATTAAGCAATTTGCATAATTAGAACAGAAACAAAATCAGAACCATTTGCCAATGCTGTATACCTGAATGTAATCTGGCCAGAGAAAAAACATTTTGATTATTCATCAGTCAATTGCTCAACACTCAGTTCAGTGGCACACACCGAGTTTAGGAATGCGCAGGCATTGTGCATAGGGGCTGTAGAGTCTGAACACGTGGGTCTATCCTCTGACAGGTTATAATTCATGTTGGATATAAGGCAAACATATGTTAAACAATTTAAAGTTGAAATATTGTGTAATCACTCTAAGGAATTCCTCCTCCACCTCTACACTGTCTACCACCACCGCAAGTCAGAGTAACTAAAGTTATTCCTCTTTTCCCATTTGCAGACCTCAGTTTAGACTCTCACAACTCCATGTCTTGTCTATAAGATTGGATGAAGAAAGCTTCACCTAAGCTTGCAAAGCCCCATAGATTCTGAGCCTTGACTTTCAGAGTAAATGTGTCTGGGCAAATTCCTATCATCAGTTTACCTGATGAAACTTCATGAATTGGACTCCATTACAACGAGCATACCCCCCGACCTCTCTTAATCAACATTGTGTTGCTGTCCTGTCTCAGCATGCCTTAGTGCTGAGTTTGACCTCCTTATAAAAATCTGAAAGAAGAAAAGCAGTAAAGTGCAGAGACAAGAAAACTCAGAGGATCAGGTTGGGTACAAGGCAATAACCTAAGGAGAGGATTGAGGTGTGTAGAGATATGGATTTGATGAAGAAGAAAATGATTATCAGAAGAAACATAAAAAATTTTGATTCATTTGTTGATTCAACAAAAAATCTACATACTTGGAATAAGGGAGCATTCTAGTAAGAAAGAAATATGAATTAGCCATGGATTTTTTTTCCTTCATGAGCTGTTAATCTGTTAGAAGATTTGATGTGTGGGCCTTATTTTACAGGAAACTAAAATATTAGGCATTGCAGGAAGGGTATCTATAATAACGGTCCAGGTAAAATGGTATGGGCACTCAAGACCCATTTCAAATGCTACAATACAATATTTTCATGATCTGAAGGGAATCTACCATCTGAAGGATAAGTAGAATTTGGATACATAAAATTGTGACAGAATGGGAAAGAAATTCTGGTTGGAAGAATAACAAAAACAAAGATGAAATCATCTGCCATGTGAAGGAAAAAGCAGGTAGTTCCAATCAGTTGGTGTAGGAGACATTAGTACAGGAATATTTGAGAGAAAGCTAATTCTGTAAACCTTTGGGTCTGCTTCTGTGCCCAATGTCAGCACTCAATGCAAATCTCTCCACTTCCTGCCACTCTCATCTCACTTTCAGCCTGTACCCTGACTTACAGTCCTTGATTTCTTTCAATTCCAGTTTCTCAGATAGAACTTTGCTCCTATTTAAAACTGTTCAGTAGCCCCTCACACCTGAGAAAGGAAAGACCCTATAAATTCTATCCGCTTAGGGTAGTGTCTGCTCCAAAGTACCATGATAAGGTCAGCAATGATATGAACAATAGAATGATGAGAGTTGACACAAAGACCTACCTAGATACTGTGCAGTGTAGTCTCCGAGGTATGAGATTATACAGTAGACCAGGTTTTTGTTCAATGCCTAATTATTCACTTAGTCTCAAAGAGCACAACTCTGGATGAATACATCTAATGCTGAAGTCCCCAACCTCCAGTCCATGAACCACTACCAGCCTGTGAACTGTTAGGAACAGGGCCACACAGCAGGAGGTGAGCAGCGGGCAAGTGAGCAAAGCTTCATCTGTATTTACAGCCACTCCCATCACTGGCATTACCGCCAGAGCTCTAATTTCAAATGTCAGGTGAGCTGTAGCATTAGATTCTCATAGGAGCACAAAACCTATTGCAAACTGCACCTGCATGGGATCTAGGTATGGGCTACTTATGAGAATCTAATGCCTGATGATCTGAGGTGGAGCTGAGGCAGTGATGCTAGAGCTGGGGAGCAGCTACAAATACGGATTAACATTAGCAGAGAAATTTGACTGCACAGAGACCATAATCAATCAATTACTTGCAGACTCATGAAAACCCTATCAATGAGTGGTAAGTGACAATTAAGCTGCATCTGGTGACAGGCTTTATAGTGGCAAGTGAGTTGTATAATTATGTCCTTATATTTTACAATGTAATAATAATAATAGAAATAAAGTACACAATAAATGTAATGCACTTGAATGATCCCCAAACTGTCCCCCAACCTCCAATCTATGGAAAAATTGTCTTCCAAGAAACTAGTACCTGGTGCTAAAATGTTTGGGGAATGATGCTCTAATGGTTACTCACAGCTCAGAGGCTTGTCCCTTTATGATGATCAGTAGGGGATCACCCCATAATGGCATTTCTTGCTAATAGTTCGACCCACGTGAGTTCAGATCAATGACCTCGTTCTTAGGACAACTCTGCCATCTCCTATCGTCCCATATTTTTTCTTGTTACTCTGCCCCATACTTAAGCCTCTTTCTTTACTTCCTTAAAAGACTAGAACACAGCTTACTTTGTTTTAATGGCCTTAATGGCACTAAGTAACATGGAAAAACCTATTATTAAATATGGGATATTATGAAGTTTTTGAAATTGTATGAAGCCCTCAGAGTCACGATCACTGGTCTCTAGTTCTGAATTTCTTGGTAAGAAGATAAATTGGGTCTATCAGATATCTATTGTTTCTTAGTATTTGAAGAAGTACTATCACTAGATGCCTAACTTTCACCTCAAAAACTCACGTTACAAGGTATGCTAACCTTCATGAAAACCCTCTTCCTGAGCAAAACTACAAGTTGTCTTATATTGACTCAAAGTCGGGAACATGACCCTAACTGGGCCAATTAAAATTATTCTGAGCACTTTGTTGGGACTTCTGGAAAACCTCTCATTTGGATTGCAAAGCCAGCAACATGTAAGACTGGGACTGTCTGTATTCATCTTTGATACAAGTGCAGAGGAACCTGCTTTAAGAGGGAAGCCAACATAAAAGGAAATAGAGCCAAGAGTTGGAAACAGAGAGGGAAAGGGAGAAAGAAAGGGAGCAAAACACAGTGTTTTGAGCCCTTGAGAACAACCATGCCTGAAAATAGCTCATTCCTGAGCTTTATCCATGGACTGACTGACTGTTCAGTTAAATCAGTCACCTAACTTATTGTTTTTTATTACCTACATTCATATTGTTATTTCTTTTATTTTACTTAAGTCTACTTGATTTGGGTTTCTATTACTTACAAAAGAAACATCTCTAATGCAAAATACTGGATAATTTGCATTTCTAAAAGCCTTCAAATAAGATGACCTTTATTAGAAAGACTCCATATTATGAAAAAAATATGGTCACTTTGGGACATTGCTTAACTTATGCCTTGCACCTCATCCTTCTATGTTCCCTAGCTCCTTGGATATATTCTGTACATGGTAGACTCTCAAAGTTTGCTTTGTGGTACAGTAACAGTAAAGAACTGAGCACTAGAGGCCAGTGAAATAGCAGTATTGCTTTTTAGGCTGGAAGGAACATGATGGCTTATATTGATAAGCAAGAGACGAGTCTATGTGCACTGGAAAGCTCAGACTGTGGAATGGTAGAAAACAAGTAAAAACGTGATGCTTTACCTTTTCCAACCTATCTCAGCTAGAGCCATTGATTCCTGTCATCTGCAGTTTCTGCAGCATTCCATGTCACAGCCAAACCCGACTGGGGCTAAAGACAAAGCCTCAGTTCACCTGGCTTGTCAGAACAGGGAATTAGCCTTACCTCCTCCCAACCAGGTAGCCAGGTAACTGGAGTAATGACTGGTCACAGGTTTGCCTACCAAATACTAGTCTTTTAAAAATTCCCCTCACTACTCTGTTCCATAAATTTAGAGTTTTTCCATCTTAGTTTCTTTCCAAGACTGTAATTTCTGACTACACTCCCCATGAACCTGAGCGTGCCTGGCTGCTTAGCCATTGCTGGCCCTGTCTTGTGAGGGATGGGCTCCTACTTTACACATAGGGTCTGGCCTCTTTGAGTGCAGTGGTTTGGATCATTTTTGGAGACCAGCAGGTGATACTTGGTTTTTCTCTTCAATAGCCTGCTCACATTTTTGTTGGAATTTCTCGAATATTAACTCCTTCAAAAACCAGACACCAGTCACCATGTACCCTTGAGTACTGAGTCCTAGATCATTGAGTTCTTTTCATGGGGATTCCATGCACCACCTGCAACCTGACCAGTTAGTTCATCTTCTTCTGTCCTCATCAGTATGGTTGCTGAGCCCCAGGTGCCTGTTGTCTGTTCTTGACTTATCATGGACAGGAGGCAAATAAGGTTATACTTTCATATAAGGTCAATCGACAGAATGGGAATCACTTCAAAAGCTATGCAACAATATTTAGTTTTCATTTTAGTGAGAAATAGGGAGCTATCACATGGTCTTAACAGTGTAGTAAAGATAAAAGTAATGGGTTTATGCTTCACATAGCAGTGATAATCAATTTACTACTTTTTCTTTTGCTTCTTTTTCTTGGAGACCTATTCCTTTACCACAAACTCAACAAGATTTTCCTATGAATGACACAGTATCACATCTACCTTTTATTTAGGTGATTGGACCAGGGGTAGAAATCTGATCACAGCTGAATCTATTTACATACAGTTTCCCCTGTAGTTTGAAGGTGGTAAGCAGAGAGATTGAATCAGTTAGGTCAATGGAGTGATCAGCAAACATTTTCTATAAAGGGCCAAGCAGTAAATATTTTGCTTTTACCAGCCATTTGTTCTCTCTCATATTTACTCAACTCTGTCATTGTAGCATGCATGCAGCCATAGGTAATACATAAACAAATGGGAATGGCTGTGGTACAGTAAAGCTTTATTTACATAAACAGGTGCCAGGCATAATTTGGTTCACGGGCTGTACCTTACTAAGCACTGACTTATTATGTTTGAATGGAAAGATCAGATTGGGTCAGGTTGGGCAGCCATTTGGAGCCATGCTGCTTTAATCAAAGAAAGCCTGTATATAATCAGAGAGAAAATGACACTAGGGCAGACTGGAGAGAAGGAGAGAAGAGAGGCCATCAAAACTGGAAAACGATCAGGAGAGCCTGGGATCCCAATTTTCCTGCTCCAAATTTTGTGTCACTGTTATTTCCTAATCGTGGCTATCTATGGGACTGCCTTTTGTTGTTTTATTGTAACTAGGTTAGGGGAATAGTGGCCATTAAGAGCCCATAAAGGAAGTGGTCTTGGCTATGAGCTCCAGTGATTACTTGGTTTACATATAAAAGGTATGTTCACAGATGAGTCATCCACTATCTCTCAGAATTGGCTAGTCCTGGAAGGCATTCACTCTAGGATCTGCAAGGCCCCAAGATGTCCAAACATTAAATAAAAAAAACTAGAAAACATGATTATCACATCTGGACAACTTAAACAGGAAAGGAACTTGCTGAAAGGATACTGGGTAGCTCACAGAATCAATGGAAGCTTGTACAATTAGATTGGAAAATGGGCAGGATTCCAGAGAGTCTAGGCAACTGGAAACAGAGCCAAAATCTCATCCCAGTTCCTCCTGGTCAGGAAGCACTGCTGCCCCACCCACCCACCTGCTGGGTAGTCTTATTCTATGCTGGTCCTGCCACCACCAGTCATTCCTGGCTACACGGCTGAGTTCTGTTTCTTCTGCTACAACTCCTGTGTCTTTCTGCTGCTCTATAAGGATTCAGATTCCCTGGTAAGACCATAAATTTGGCCAGGCTGAGATCACATGCCTATACCTAGTATCCAAGGGACCAAAAAGAAGATATAGATACTTGTTTCCTTTTAGTACTTACGGTGAAAGGTCAGGCTCCACCTACCATTATTTGGGAATTTTCTATAAACAAGAGGGTTTTCTCATTCTGGGAGTGGACATGGAATAAGATAAGAAAACCAAATGTGTATGACAGCTGTACAGGGTGTATTGAAATATGAAGGAAATAGAGTTTAAATAAATAGCCAGGAAACTTTTATATATTTATTTGGCCAAGCAAGAGCCAGAGATGTTAAGAACACCTAGGGCAGTGGCAATGGGAAAGGAAGAGATTCTAAACATTGTTGCAGAGAGTATTCACAGAGCATGGGAATTGATGGAAAAGTTGATAATACAGGAAATATAATGAAATAAGCATTGCTAAAAGAGTTGCCTAAAATGAAGTCAGAGGGCCATTGAGAAGGTGGGAACCATGTATGCTTCATGTCTCAGTTCTCAGAACTACTGTTAAGTCGCTGACTTGTTGCTAAGCTCAGCTCGAGACTGAACGGCAAACATCCTGGATCAGTGACCGCTGCATGCATGTGTACGGGCTTTACTTCCACCTCAACATGGCAACCAGATCACCTACATTCTTCCCTTTGAGAAAAACCAAACTGTTTAACAACCAGTGTCCTCCATTTACATAACGGGCCTAACCAGTTCCCGCTGACTTAGGCAATATCCGTCATGTGCATGGAAGACCTAACTGGAAACAGAGCTTGTAGTTTTTGCCTTCCTACCCACCCCTGATTTCTTTCCCTAGCTAGAGCACAATTTAGGTTACTACCTGAGTCGCTACCTCCCAGATTGCAATCCTTTTTTATTCTTTTTTTCTCAAATAAATGCTTTTTATTCTTTATCACAGCCTAAACTTTTTTTTTTTTTTTTGGTTGACGTTGTGAAATGATAGAAGAATCAAAGCTCTCTCTGAGACTTTGAGCTGAAGAAAATGGTACCGCTGTTAACAGAAGAATGCTGAGCTTTATTGATCAGAGGCTAAGTGCCAATATCCAGGGAAGAGATAGAAAGGCAGCACCAGAGCTAAGGTGATTGACAGGGTGGAGAAGGGGATGGAGAGGTCATCTGAATAAGTGATGATCAGTCCCAGGAAAGGGACTTCGCAGTGATGAGTATGGAATGTAGAGAACTGCAGACTGAGCTTCTGTAAAAACCTAGTGAGCACACAAAAGAGGAAGCGGGGCCAGGGGAGTAGGGAAACTGGAGCAACGTGTGGGTAACAAAGAAAGCTTGAGGGAAATGACTGTCGCCATTCACTGGGGAAAGGTTTTAGGATTCAGTTTGATAGAGTCCAGAGGGGAGCAGACGTGATTCAGGCTGTGTCACCGGGGAGAAAGAAAGGCAATGGGTGTGCGGCACTCACACAAGACATTTAGCAGAGGAAAGGAACACATTTTTCAAAACTTATCTAATCTTACCTCCCACTGTTTTCCTGTTTCCTTTTCTGCCATTTCAGCTTTGGCTGATGGTTAATGTACACATGCAAAGGCCCCACATTCATAGAAAGTTAAATCCCTTAGCTTTCCTATTCTCTCTTCCTCTCCTTTGCTGCAAAAACTCAGCAAAGTCGAGGTGGAGAATAGATCATGTTTCGTCTGGAAAACTAAAGCAAGATGGAATGAACTGTGTGAGGTCCTGGGTCGTTTGGTCTCAGCTGACCAGGGAGGAGAAGCCAGGCCAGAAAAGAGATGAGAAGGCAGCTCTGAGTCATAACATCCTCCAGAGGAAGCAGCTGTTTTCTATTTATTTTTATTTTTCATTGTATATTCTTTATTAATATACTTACTTGGTTTTGAGTCAGGTGAGATTTTTTGTGTGCTCAAGTCTGGTACTCATCTGTCTTAGTGAGAAAAGGAATGAAGAATGCACCCTGAGTTGATATGGAAGGAAAAGCATTGAATATATACCCTCTTTTAAAATAACTATTAAGGTCCTGATTTATTGCAAACATCAAAGTATGCCCCAGGCTTAGAGTTATCTCCCTGCTCCCTCCATTTCTAGTTCTAATCAAACATGGAGTGAAATCAATAATGAACAAGTCTTATCCTTTGAGCTGCTGACTCCTGCTGAGATCTGTGTATCTATCAGTACAAAGTTCGTTTGTTCTCTCTCTCTCTCTCTCTCTTTCTCTCTCTCTCTCTCTCTCTCTCTCTCTCTCTCTCTCTCTCTCTCTCTCTCTCTCTCTCTCTCTCACAAACACACACACACACACACACACACACACCTGCAACTATCTCAAGCCAATTCCAAGTTCTGAAATATTTAACTCCTCTGAGACCTAAGTGCTGCTGATCAGATTCTCCTTCTTCCCTCCCCTCCCTTAACCCTCAGCCCCCAAGTTCCATTCATCTTCATGGCCCCCACAGGGTCTGGTTAAACTCCACTGCAGCCCTGCTTCCATTTTGGTTGAGCCACACTGAGTCAGGAGAGGTGGAGGGAGTGCCTGGCAGGGCAGTCTCAGCACCCACTGTGGGGTGACAGGGGTCCTGAAAAGATTGATGGTTCCTCTATCATAGCTGAAAGGCTGGAGGTGATAAAACAAAGCCCTGGCAGTAATTTATAGAGGCTTGTTATGACAGCCTTCTCGATTGAGGATGACAAAGATGCCATTAAAATGAAACCAAGCTATCCAGGATGCTGGTGTAAACAACAAGCCTCTCCATACAGCCCTGCACCAAGTGGGGTCATGATTCTCAGGAAGCTGAGGGGACACAGGCTCCCCCAGAAGAACTCGGCCTTACTCCCTTCTTGGAAAGATGGGAACGAGGCGATGATGGGGAGGCTGCCTGGTGGTGAGGAGCCGCTGGAATTCTGCATCGCCCCTCAATCACAAGGCAGTGTGCCCTTGAAGAGAAGCTCTCCATTTCCTAGCAGCCTTGACACACTGGTGAGAGATGACTGCTGGTGTGATGCCTGCCCAGGGGATCTGCTCTGAGCTGCTGCAGGGATAAAAGAGCCCAGAGCATATACACCATTTCAGATGCTATCTGCAGTTAACTTCAACTTTCTCTCTCACTCAGCTGCAACTCAGGCCTGTCCCCTACTGCTTCAAAGGAACTCTGTACATGGCTGGATCCTGACAGCTCCGAGTTGAAATAATTAACTGAACAGCAAATCAAATCTATAATGAAATCTTTCCAAAATCTCTTAAGAAAGGTCTCATGCATAAGCCACTGCTACTTAAAATATTCTTCCATCATTCAGCCACTTCTCCCGTTGATGTCTCACATAAGCTGCTCTACTCTGGGAATACCCAAATCCATTGATGTCTTGCACTTAGGGGTTCTCTTATCATTCTTCTTCTTTCCTCCATTCACACCTCTTGCCTTTGCTTTGCTTACCAAAAACATTTTCTTAGCTATAGTTCTTTGCTATTTAAAAAAAAAAAATCTAAGTAGCCATTCTTAGTGCTTTTTCTCCAAGCCATATGTTCTATTTTTATTTTGAAACAAAGAAACAATGGAGTCAGGAAGAATTCTTCTTATGGAGCCAAAGTGGAAGCCACATCATCAGCAACAGACTTCTCTTGGGTCGGGGTGGAGTCTAAGGATGGGGTTCAGGTATAGGGTGAGGATAAGGGTGAGAGGTGCTAAAATACTTATTTCCCCTGTTTCCAAGGAACACAAAATAAGTGAGAGATACCTTATTAGAGAGACCACCTTGAATCTACTCTAATTTGTTTATATGTTTAGAATAAATAATTTGCAAAATAGAGTACTTCATCACTAGCCAGAGATTGCTTGCTTTTCCTTGGTGTAACCCCAGGTGACCCCGTAGTGAGGGGACATGAGCTGCCAGCACCTGGGCTGTGTCCCCAGCTTGCTCCCTGCTGCTGGGCTTCATTTTCTTTTCTCTGAGTGCCAGCTTTGATCTCGGCTTTCCCCAGCCAGACAGCTCTGGGCTCTGGGGGAAGAACAGGAGCGGAGAGAAGCCCTTGCTGCGATGCAAAGATAAAAATGATGTTTCTTAATAAGCAGCACCTGAGATTAAAGAGACTCATTTAGCTTCGTTTGGCTCAAAACTGCCTGACTGCAAAGCATTGGAATAGCATGAGTGCCCTGTCCCCTCCGCACCAGCAACTTCTTTACAGTTCTGCAGTGTGGGCCCATTCTCCTTGACCTTGTCCTCACCCCCATCCTCCGCCCTCCAATTTTTTTTTTTTTATTTTTTGACATGACAAAGTAGCTTCTAGGTAATCTGCCATGCCTTATGCATCCTACCCTGTGGTGAATAAACCATAATGTACAGATCCCGATTTCCATGGGGGAAAATTGCCTGGAGCACTTGCTGCTCAGCCAGTGACAGTTTAGTATGTACCATACATGCAGTTTAGCTGTGGCACATCGTTATATGGTGACACTGTATGGTGTTGTGTCTGTATCTGTAATTTCTAGTGAAAGAAGCATGAGTCTTTGTCCATAAACTCAGGTTTCTCAGATATATATTCGTTTTAAACTACAGTATTTTGATTCAGATCTTGTACTCTAGTTTTATTGTAGACTTAATATTAGTGCCCTCCCCCCCCCCCATTTATATATTGATGTCTTGACTCTCAAAGTGATGGTATTAAGAGATGGCACATTTGGAGGTTAATTAGGGTGAGATGGTATCATAGGACTGAAGCTACCATGATGAGATTAATGTCCTTATAAGAAGAACAAGAGATACCAGAGCTTTCTCTTTCTGCCATGTGAAGACACAGCAAGAAGCCACTTGTCTGTACTCCATGAAGAGAGCTCTCACAAAGAACTGAATCAGCCAGTACCTTGATCTTGGACTTCCCTGCCTCCAGAACTGTGAGAAATAATTATCTGTTGGTTAAGCCACGCAGTCTGTGGTATTTTGTGATAGCAACCTGAGGTCCCATATTTCTGGTGTTTGAATCTTAGCTTGGCCACTTGCTGTGTGACTTCAGACAAGTTATTTAACTGCTCTGTGTCTTGGTTTTCCCATCTGTAAAGTGAAGCTAATAATAACATTTCTTGTACGGTTGTTGGAAGGAATAAATGAGTTACTTTATTTAAAGCTTTGAGAACAATATCTGTAACATAAATGTGTGATGTTGTTATTAGTTATCATCATTCCCAAGGAATGATAATAGAAGACTCTCATGTTGTGTCACAGTACACTTGGGATCTTGAGAAGTTCTAAGGCATTGGAATTGAGGAAACTGTTATTTGGCCACTACTCACTTAAGCTGTGTGAACATATCAGTCATCCCAGCACACATGAACCATTCAGATCCTGTGACTCTACTGGTTTCTCCTACACCAACAGACTTGGGAATTCTTGGCAAAACTTTCTGTGTGTCCATCAACCTAGATGCTTCCTGCAGTGATTTCTTCCTTGGGTCTCACCTGATACCAGTGCATGACCACAAAAGAGAATGATAATATCCAATCTCTAGCCTAGGAAATAAGAGTTTTGGAAACAAGCACCAGTGAGAAAAGTAACTCTCTTTGCTGCATCCTGCCTTGCCATATAGCTGCTTGAGGAAATTAGAAGAGAAGCGGATATTGCCTGAAGCGGTGAAGAAAAGAGTGAGAGAGGGAAGCAAGAAAGAAAAACATTCATATCTCAGCGTATCAAACAAACATACCGTATTTCCACATCAGAATGATTTATGAGCCTAGACCAAATGAATCAGAATGTTTCTACATACTAAACAAAGCCATCTCATGATACATAATATATAGTAAAGTTTGTGACCAGTTTTTGGCTCTAAAAATTTATATAGATAATATTTTTCTATTATTTCCCAAAGAGAGGTTGAGAGAGAGAGAGAGAGAAGGTGGCATGTGTCACCAAAAAGACCAGCCCCAGTGATTTGAATGCAGGTGAATGAACTCTTGGAATTATCTAAGGAGCAGGAGCTGGGAGAACAGGTATAGCAGATGTCAGTGAGGGCCAGAGTGGGTGGGTTGGTGGAAGTCACCAGTACAGTACAGAATGCAACAGGCATTAGTGCAATACCAACACTGTATTTGGGAACGCAGAGACTTTCATGAGGGGAATAGCTGGGGACTGTCCTTAAGCAGGTGGGGCATATTAATACACTTGATTTAAGAAAAACTCTTAAAGTAACCTTCTTCAGGAGCCAGGAGTTAGTGCTGCTCAAGTAACATTGAGGTTATATGATATCCATTAATAATACCAGTTAAAGATTTAAGGTCAAAGTCTTTCCAAGTAAATAAGATGTCCTTGATCCTGATTTTTCTAGCCCCTCTTTCTCATCACTGTCCTCAATAAAATAAATACCTCTTCTGACCAATAATGTTTGAATATATTTAGTTTCTTGGACAAAAGTCACCAAGCTAAAAAATTGTACCAGACAACTCTGCCCTAAGTTCTACTTTCATGCTAACTACTCTTAACTACTAAGTCATTTTACTTAAGTAGAAACTATCACACCATAGAATGTAGGCAGTGGTGGCAACAGCATTTACTCAAAAGAGTTTAAACTCTAGTGTAATATTGGGATTTGTATGCCGTGGGGGTTGAAAGACCAATGACCACAATTAAATCACATTTCTTTTTTTATTCTGTCACTGAGCTTTGGTTCATAGTCCTAAGAATTCAACTTCCTCTACTTACTTCAGGGTTGTTAGATAACCTGGTTATATACTGGTAGAAAATTAACTACAACTCCATTCTTGAAAGATAGGAGTGTTCGAAGTTAGGCCCTAGATGTAAATTCTATAATGTAAATTTAAAGTAATCTCAGTGTTCTGTATTCTATTGAAGTGCCTCATGGGAAGGGACCATACCACTCTGCAATTAGCACATACATCCTGAGAAGAACTATACACAAAAATGTATTCTTCTGAGCTGAAGTCATGTTGCATCAGTCTGTCATTCTTGCATGCATCATGAGGTCAAGGGGCTCTCTTGTCCTCCTGACTTTCCCTGGTGTAGTGGGTTGAATAGTGTTCTCCCAAATTCATGTCCACTCAGAGCCTCAGAACATGACCTTATTTGTAAATAGGGTCTTTGCAAATATAATTAGCTAAGAATCTCTGAATGATATCATTGTAGATGTAGAGCAGGCTGTAAATCCAATGACTGGTATCCTTCTAACCAAAGGAGAGGACACAGAGAGATAGAAGAAGACCATATGAGAGTGGAAGCAGAGACCAGAGTTACTCTGCCATGAGCTGAAGAAAATCAGGAATCACCAGAGCGGGAAGAGGAAGATAAGGGTTCTGCCCTAAAGCCTTTAGAAGTGGCACAGCCTGGTTGACACCTTGATTTGGGACATCTAGCCTCCAGAAAAGTGAAAATAAATTTCAACTACAGCAGCCCTAGGAAACTCATATGTGTGGTCTCACCAGGGACTCTCAACCACAGAAAAACTGCGCTGCATAACATACTATCTAGAGGAGATGGTTGGGACAGACTTTTAGCCAACATGATGCAAAATGGAGCCTACAGACTTAGAAGGCAACATCAGCATACACCAGCTCAGATCTTTTTGGCCTCACCAATCTCCAGGAACTTCCACACTTACTCTGGAACTCATGTCACTGCCGTGACCAGTCACCTTCAGGTAGGAACAAACTGAAAAGGTCTCCTCATGCCAGGGCTACCTTTCTTCACCTCCTGCCTTGAGGTTCTATTTTTGCAGAGGCTTGAAATACCAAGGGACTAAGTGTCCACACATACACAGTCTTAAAGAAGGGGTGACTTAAAACATCACGGGGCAAACTTTGGCTTAAAGGGAGAACGGACAGCAGATAAATTGTCCTGCCTTCCTCCCCACCAACCAGACTTTTCTGAGAGTTCAGCCATCTCTCAGTAGGGAATCCCACAGGACTTAGCCATCAGATGAGCTTGATACCAGGAAGGGGTCCACTCAGTTACACACCTTCCCATTGGTTCTCCTTCAGTACCTCACTTTCCTGTTTCCTCACCCTTTTTTCCCCTGGATTGAGTTGCCTAATAAAGTAGCAGTACAAAAGATTTTTGCCTCAGGCCTTGCTTTCTCAGAAACCCAAGTAAAGACACTGTTACTCCATGAACCAATTGACATAAATCTCTGTAAATGTTTCAATCAAAATGCTTTCAGTTACAAGTGGATAAAAAAAAAAAGCACAACTGAAAATATTTTAGGAAATTTATAAGTTGATACAAAAATAAAAACGGGCTTCAGTCACAGCTGATCAGGTATAAAAATATTGTTGGTTCTGTTTACTTCTGTTTGGATTCCTTTTTAACAAAAGGCCCAGAATCACACCCCTCCATTTTAATATTCTCATCAGAAAAGCAATTTCTCTCTCGATAACCCATATGTTCATCCTGAAAGGTATATTCATTCCTGAGGCATGCACTCCCCCTGTGGAAAAAAAAGAAAAAAAAATTGTAATGGTGATTGGATAGGAAGTCATTATCATTCTCTCTGGGAATGCATGAAGTGGAAAAGGAGAAGTTTCTTAAATAAAATGTGGATGCAGAGCAGGCAAAAGCAAGAGATTAACGGCAAAAGTAATTTCCATAATTACAGGGTTCAAGTTCCATAAGCAAATCATAAGCTCCATGCTCGATTTTCCAAGATTCTAGAGCTGAAGTTAATCAGTTATTTCTCAAGTCAAGCATTTTTCCCCCTAAATGCCATGTTTTTATTGCTTTTACTATGTGGTGTGCCCTAAAATTTTGCTAAGTATGGTCCACAGACCAGCACCATGGGTATCACCTGGGAGCTTGTTAGAAATGCAGACTCTCAGATGTCATGTCAGACCCACTTAATCAGAATCTGAGTTTTAACAAGAGCCCCTGTTGATTTGTATGCATACTAAAATAAGAGAAGCACAGTCCAAATGTCCTGTGCGAAGACATACTGCACCCCTGAAACACACAATGGGGAGGGATCCATTAGATCTGACCAGATTTAAGAGGGGAGCAATAATTTTTTTCTTTGAGCTAAGATACTGTCGTAAATTTTAATTGATCTCAAAGCTGATGGTCAAATAAAATTATTTATTTTGTGGAAGATCAGCTGGCAGTTTTCAATGGGGAATTTATTTACACATCCAAGAAGATTATAAATTTAATACC
This sequence comes from Lyroderma lyra, assembly GCA_004026885.1. Classification (NCBI taxonomy): domain Eukaryota; kingdom Metazoa; phylum Chordata; class Mammalia; order Chiroptera; family Megadermatidae; genus Lyroderma; species Lyroderma lyra. The sequence continues at coordinate 54,769 of PVJL010002377.1, read as the reverse complement.
TACACTCTTTCGCAGGCATTATGTCAAGTAGAATTTTTTTTAAAGGAACAAAATATAAAAACAGACCACGTAAAGTAAAACTATGGCCAGCCAATATGTTGGCTATTAGGTTCTTAAGGGAATCTAAGTATTATCCAAAGTGTAAAATATCCAAAAACTTACTTACAGTGCTAGAAGCAATATTTCCATATAATTTGGAGGTTATAAGAAGATGTAGTGAAGCACCCATGTAAGTCTAGTAATGCATCATTTGTGAAAATACTGTTTTCACCAAACTGTGTTCACATTAACGATACCAAAATCCACAAAATAATTACCACCTTTGACAAGAAAATATTATTCCTCCCCTTTGACATCAGAGAAAAATGTACATGGGACAAGATATGGCTGGAGAAATATAAAATGCTGAAACTTAAACATTAAAATCCAAAGGGAATGAAGGGTTTCCAATTTTCATATTATCATTTGTTCTTAGATTGTTGCTTACTGTCTGTCATCCATCGTGATTGAATCTAACTCAGAGCAAACACATTGTGGGACCGATATGTACTTCCTTATTAGGTGATAAATTTTCAAGTCATTCCTTCAGCAGTCTACTGCCTAGGGTTTAATAACACAAAGTAAGAGTATAGAAAAAATAGTGTGACCCATGAGAAATCAAAGGCAATCATGTATTCATTGTAGCATGTTGACTGGTGATCATCCACCCCCTCAAAAAAATACCCCCAAAATGTGGAACCTGTGAATGTGACCTTATTTGAAAAATGGGTCTTTTCATATAGAATTAAGAATCTTGAGGTCAGATCATCTTGGATTAGAGTAGGTCCAAATCCAGTGACCTTATAGGGGAAGACAAAAAAGGAAGAAGACACAAACACAGAGAAGAAAGCCATATGAAGACAAAGGCAGGTTGGAATGAGGCTGCCACAGCCAAAGAACACCAGCAGCCTGTAGAAGCTGGAAGAGACAAAGAAGGATTCTCTCCCAGAGCCTCCAGAGGGAGCACAGCCCTGCCGACATCTTGATTACAGACTTTAGCCTCCAGAAAGTGAGAGAATAAATTTCTGTTGTCTTAAGCTACCCAGTGGGTGATAATTTATTATGGCAGCCCTAGGAAACTAATACCCTCAATCAGAGTACTATGTCTGTTTTCTATTTTTTTTTTTTTTTGGATAGTTTTCCTGGCAATAAGCTTTTATAGGAGGACTTTGAATATATCAGCTACAAGCAACCCAGGCTTTTTTGCCTTGTGATATACAGGGGGAGGCTTGCTGCTGTAAAAGATGTCAGTGATGGGCTGTATATAAGGGGTGAGATTTGAATGGTGTTTCCAGGATATATGATAATTCATCCAAATACACTCCTTAGGGCCCCTGGTCACCACGGTATGAAAAACAAAGGAAATAGAAGGACATAGACATTGGTACATATAGCTAACTGTGCCCTGCACTTTACTTTCACCCTGCTCCTTTTCTAAGCAAATCCATCAGAGATTATACTTTTGTTTTAGTCATTTTATTTAAAATTTCTGTCACTCTTATTTCTAGGGATGGGTCAGGGGACGAACAACTCATTCTGTGGTTTGAAGTAAAGAGGGACTGAATCTGGCAAGAAGGAGCAGAGGGCAAATAAGCAGGAGATACTATGACTTGAGTAAACGACAGATGTGGTTATCCTCAGGGAAATAACTGACAGCCTTAAACCAAGTCCAATACAGAGACTCAGAAAACTCAGTCTAGTTCTCTACTTACTGTCCAGGGCACACTTACTATAGGTACAGAAACTGGGTGTGGGAGGACACACATCCCATTTGTCCCAATTGTTTATTCCAACTATTGTGATAGGAAAGACATACCAATATTACCCTTTCTCTTTTCTAGTTCCTCTCATAGTGGATAGTGGACATTCCTCTTCCTTGCTCACCCCTGAGAAACAGAGACCAGAAGGCACAAACTGGAATCAGATTCCAGTGAGTGTAACTGAATACCAATACCATTTATTCAAAAGCCTCTAAGCCCCAAAGGAAGTCAGTGAAGTCTTCAACCACCAAATAGAGAAAACAATCATCCCTGGGAGATCTGGAGGCACTGCAATTCACCATGCACATCAAATTGTGTGCTGCCTCCAGACTTAAAGCTGAGCTGGCCTCAACTCTTGTGAATTTGCAGGCCATTGATAAAGGCCATTGATATACTGATTTACCACCGAATGTGGAAAAGGAGGCAGTGCATCAGGACAAGCCCTGTGTGTCCCCAAGACAAGTGAGCAGGAACCAGGGGAAGCCAGGAGGAGAGTGAAGACCAATGATTGATCTTGAATGGAGGAAATCTCCTAATGGATAATGGTGTAAGCCCATCAGGGGAGAGCTCTCCAGAGGCTCAGCCCTCCCCCACCCCCCCACCCCCCATCACACTTGATTTTATAGCCATGAGTAGTTAGAATAAGAATATTGGTAGGCTGAACAATGGCCCTCCAGGAGACATGCGGGAACTTGTAATGGTACCTTATATACAAAAGATCTGACCAAGTTAGAGATCTGGAGAGAAGGAGCTATCTGGATTATGTCTGGATGGGCCCCAAATGCAATCACACACATCAATCATTGTAAGACAGAGGCAGCCCAAAGGCAAGGACTTCAATAGCTACGAACAGCTGGAAGAGATAATACAGGCTTCTCTCCCTTGACCTCCAGAGGGAGCTCGGTCCTGCTGACACCTTGATTTCAGACTTCTGGCCTCCAGAACTGTGAGAGAATAAATTCCTGTTGTTTTAAGCTGCCCAGTTTGTGATCATTTGTTATAGCAGCCCTAGGAAACTACAACAAAAACTAAAATTCACAGTCCTTGAGGACCAATTTAACACCCTTTCACTCATATCCCTAGGAACCAATATTCATCTTCAGCATTTTAGATTAACTAATAATAAACATCCTAAGCTTTGGAGATTAATTTATCAAGAGCTAATACATATTTTAAGTTTCACCAACATAATTTCCCCCCCAAGAACTCTAAGTCTAGGTTTCTATTAGAAAGAAAAATGTGGAGGGTAAGGGATATTTTGGTCCTGACTTGAATATGGTATTTTTGCAACTGTTAAGTTCTGTGTTATTTACTGCCATTTCAAACATAGAGACAAATGTCAGAAGAGAAGGTAGAGACCAATATGAATTCCTTAAAGAAAAAAAAGTGACAGAGAGAGAGGGGAAGAGAGTGGTACCTATGTATCAAAAAATAGAGTTTAGATCTATTGATAGCGCCTTATGGAGATTATGAACTGTAAATAACAGCTTCATCATTCCCACTCAGGAAATACAGTTCTCTTGGGGAAAGTACTGAGGGGCAGCAGTAGCCATTAGTGTACCATCGGACATGATTTACCTTTGGTATTACCAAGATGGCAATATGCACTAGGCTTGGGGCTTCCCCCCACCCACCCCTGCAATAAGCCCAAAGTACATTCAGAGGTCAAAACTTGAGTTTTCTAAAATCAAACTTGTTCAAGGAATAATTCCCACAAAGGTAGTAAAGTTCCTCTGACTTCTACAGATTTTAAGAATAAAATCTAATTTAACATTCTATGACAGGACTAGTTTGAAAATTACCATCTTGCATCTCAGAATGATTTAAGTAAACTTTGCCTCCATAGCCCCAGGAGCTTCCTTAAACTGTGTCCACCAGGACCAAACTTTCAATAGGCTGGAAGCCAGAATGGGCTGTCATGAGATAATGGTCATTTTCACAATCTATTCTCGATAATAAGACAGCTATGAATATATGCACAGGCTCATGAGCCAAATGTTTACAAACAATTGGTGTGGGACCCTGTACATATTAATAAATAGAAATAGGAGGCAGGTTGAAAATAATGTAGCATTTTTTGGCTTTCTTTTAAATCAACCTTTGACATAGTATTTCTGGGAATCTGTGCTTATATGGGTTAATAATGAACATGCTGACTATAGGTAAAAATGCATTGTCTTAGCCTACTGATAATGATAATAAATATTGTCTCTAATAAGTGAAGTTTGAAGCTAATGTATATTTTGTTCTTACTCTGTCTATAATGTTGAGCATCTATTGATTCATAACCCAGATAAGTTCACAATTAACTAACATGAAGAACCTAATATAAGTTGGACACTTGGCTATGTTTCTTTAAATATATTATGGTTTTAAATTTAGTTCTCAAAACAGCCTAGTGAATCAATTATTAATATCCCTGTTTTACTCCAACATGTAATTTCAAGATTTTAAGTGATATATTCAGGGTTTACAATTTAGTTATTTGTGTCTAATAAATGATATATACCAAATAGCTCCTACAGTTCTTTCTAACATATTTCTATGACATAGTGGTAGCAAATATCAATAACATGTTCTTCTGACCATACCCACAACAGTGAAAGAATGACATACAGATGAATAAATGAAGGATGTTAAACATACAGTACTACTCACCCATTTTATTACTCTTTGAAAACACTCTTTGAAAAACAGGCTATAAAAAGTCTTCTATGAAAACGAGCATGAATGTTACCCTAACATTTACTTTATCTGTTTGCTGGTAATATTTTTTCTAATTATTTACCTCCCTCCTGTAAGGGGATAATAAATCCCCTCCAGTTGCCATATAACTTGTAATATATTCCTACATTAGAAATATAATTCCCCACTCCACTGCCAGGCTTCACATGGACACTCTTTACCCAATGATATTGGAGCAAAATGGTCATTTCATAATCCCAACCATTTTACTTTTTTTTTTGCCTTAAGAATGACGTGGCTCAAACAGGAACTATTACTTCCTCTTAGATCTTGAGGTGAGAAGGCACATCAAGCCTAATTACAGATGACTCAAAACTGACAGCATGAAAACTGAGTAAGAAATAAACTATCATTGTTGTAAATGAACGAGATTTTAGGGGTGTTTGTTACTGCAGCATAGCTTAGCATAAACTGACTATTACATTTGGTTATTCTGCTTTTTTTAAGGATGTATTCCTAATTTTTTATCAAATGATTCTCAATCTAAAATTCTATATTCAGCCAAGTTAGCAACTAAATGTGAGGATAATGTTAGGCATGCACAAAATTTATCCCCCAAATTTACCTCCAAGGCGTTCTTTCTCTAGAAGCTTTCAGAAAATATATTTCATTAAGCCTATTAAACAAATAATCAAAAAAGAAGAAAGAGGAGGTGGAGGAGCAGACATGGGATCCAAGCAAATGGGAAATCCAACACAAAGAAAAACAAAGGAGAATAATGAAGAGAAATATCAAGATGACAGCTATAGTCCAACCACATAAGAGCAACTAAGAAAACTCCAGGAGAAATTTCTTCAAAAGTATGAAATTGATAGAATACCTAATTATTGAAAATGTTGTGTAGAGATTTAACATCGAATGAGAGGCTAAATTTTAATTTTTAATTAAAAACAAAACTAAGCAAAAGAAAAATAATTATTAATTTCAGGGAAGAGAAACATGGTGTGGAGGGAAATAAAAGTATTCGTGGTTCAGCTGTAGAATGTTTACCTTAAAATTATAATATAAATGCTAAACACTTATCTAACCAAATGTATAATAAAAGCATATTGGGAGAATGTGTAAACAGGAAGACTATAATGTATGTATGAGGAGGTAATAAAGCTAATCTTTTATAGGGGAAAGTTAATTGATAATATATCTGCAACTTAAAAAAATCAAGAAGCAAAAATATATGTTCTTTAGAGATATGTAGGTAAATTCAAAAAACATCAGTTGAAAAGTTGAACGTTGGTGCTTTTGGAGAATAAAAATAGGGAAGAAAGCCAGAATGTTGTTTTTTGTAGCAAGCCTTATAGAAAGTTCTAATTTGAATCTTTCAACTACATGCATGTATCATTTAATATAAATAATGATTTTTTTTTTAAATCAAAACATTTTCAAATGAAAGGATTATGCATGATGTAGCACAGGAGGAAAAATGGACAAAGCATTTATTTTCCTAACTTGTATTCTAAGTCAAAACTAGATTTTTAGACCTGTGGATTGCCTGATAAATTTCTGCCCTTTCACTTTGATCTCAAGCCTCAATGTTAAGTGACTAGAAGCTTTACACCTAAGTTTTTCTCAGACAAGAGCAAAAATATCTGCATGAAAACCCAAAACACAAAATAAAAAGCAAAAGCAAACAAACAGAAAAATGTAACAAGTCAGAGTGAAAATACAGCATCTATTAGTCTCCTGAGGCTCTTTATCAAAACATGGGATCTTGAAACCTGAGTGAATTTGAAAATCCGGAGCCCCTGCTGCTCCTGTTCTTTCTTTTGGATTCCTTTTCCTCATTGCTTTTAGTGTGTTGCCAACCAGCAGGAGCTAGGAAGGTGGTGTGTCCCTCCTGCCCAGATCTTCATTCGGTAGCTGGGCTGCATACTGAATTACAAATTAAAAACCAGCATTCTCCAAATTAATTCTGACCACTGGAAGCAGGGTTCCCTCTGGAGTCTGCATGCATTGTATCTGAATGTTCACAGTAGCTTTGCTGGAAGGCAACTGACTGTTTGTATCAAACCTTTGTGTGTCTATGCCTCAATCAACCTTTTTATAAAACAACTATCTGAAAAGCTAATTTTTGGTTTCCAAGCCTTGCAAATCCTACAAAAAGATCATCGCTTAGATAAGCAGCAGTATCTTAAATGACTCCATCTACAATGGATTAAACACACACGCACACATACCTACATACACAGATACATTCATCAGAGCAACAAATTCACGTAGAAAAATAAAACTTCATACCTTCTTCCAGTTACCTACAGCCTCACAATTTGTCTTAAAGTTCTGTGGACTGCTTTGAGCAACCATTTCCTTGCAAAAGACCTTGCTTCCCTCCTAAAAAAAAAAAAAAAAAAAGACATAGTTGAAAAGACTGGGAATAAGAAATCCTTTCTCAGCCTCCCTTATGAAGTCTGTGGACTGAAATGGCAAATCTCTCTTATAAATAATCTCCTTCATGAAAGTGACTCTATCTTAAGAGTAAGTGTTCTGGATTACTATTTCATTTCTGACACTTCTTCTCTGAGAGAACATCCAATATGAAAAACCTGAGTGATAAGCCTCCACATTGACAAGATGAGAAAGCAGATGCTCTGAGGAGGCAGCTTCATGCACTTGGTTTGTTAGGGTGCAGGAGCAAACCAGCTTCCTGACTTCTAGTCAGCTCACATGGCTGATAGTGGAAACAACTGCTCAGAACAAGAATCCATTTGATGGTGTTGCCGGAGAATGTAAGAGTACTTGCATCATCACAGGAAGGCATCTGAGAATGTACCAACAAAGCCAAGCAAGCAAAGTATTTATTAAAGAAAAAGAATACACTCCCAAAATAACGAGTGTGGGCAGGCCAGGGAAAAGGGCAAGTGCCCCAAAGAACAAAGAAGCTAAGGATCTATATTTGAATGAAGACACAAAATGTTCAGAGGTGGCGTTACTGGAGGCCTCAGGGCGGGTCTTTGCTGACCACTCCTTCCTGTGGGGAGGTTGGATCCCCGTGTTAATACTTAGCTCTGTGAGAAATGTCATGGCGACACAGGGTGGACACTTTTCCCTGCCCAAAATTGTAATAGTATTATAATCTACTACAATCAGCTGTTAGCTACACCATTCCTTAAGAATGATCTCATCTTTTTTGCTTCCCTCCCTTCCTCCTTCCCTTCCTCCATGCGTTATTACCTGTGGCCCCCACTTTTTCTGCCTGTGGTCACAATGGGAGTAAGGAAGATTCCAGAAAGCAGAATGATCTCCATTTCTCAGACAGCAAACCTTGTGTTCACTTGGAGTACAGAAGAACACTGGCTTGTTCATCAAGGAAAATTCTAGAAACTAAGAGGGTATTTGGTAAAGACAGCAATCTGCAAACTTTGCCCAGAGAACCAAGCTTATGTTCCTGTTTGCCTCATATTGAAAAGCACTAATTACAAGATGTTTGTTGAATATTCCATGATGTTAGTGAGAAGGCAGGTGAGGGGAAATTTAAATGTCCACCTGAATTCAATCAAAGATCTGATACCACCTTCCACCTATGGCTTCCTCAGGTGCCATTTTTCTAAGCTAACTTCCCACTAGCATCAATTGAAGGAAATAAAATTGAAGTTTATTCCAAGAGACCATTTCCCGAGTATTCAAGTCCTTTTGTCAATGCGGTTTGCTTTTTTGTTGTTGTTTGTTTTTTTCTTTTTTATTACCCATCTTATCTGGTGCAGTATGACATGAGTTTAGAAATTTTAAGTGCACAGATATCTTTACAACTGAGCAAAATAATCTTGGGACACAGACTGTGTTCTGGGTAGGGAGACTACAGGTACACATTTTAACATTAATCTTTTAAACCTATATGACTATGACAACTAAACAATCTCTGAATTCTTTCCTGTTGGACTCCATTTTAGAATTTCATATTCATCTCACCATCCCTTTAGTTGCAAATGCTTCATTCACTTCTGAGTAACCTAAATAATAGCAGCATCTTATATATTTCTAGAAAGTGCAGTACATAGTGGAAATGAGGAAAAGGTGTGGATCCAGGCAGAGGCTCCTTTGATGCATCTCTGAGGGCTGGAATTACTTTCAGGTACCCCCAATATCCAGTGTTGTGTGTAAAGAACCTAATGCAGACAGCATCATCGCAAAGCCACACAGCCAGAAAACAAATTCTAGAGAAACCAGGCTACGTCAAGATTGGAAAAAAAAATCTGTGATAGATTGTCTTCTTTTTTGTGCCAGCTGGTCTCCCTGGGGCACGAGTGACCAGCAACATGGACTCTAGCAGCATTCTCTGCTTCCCTTCCTTGGTCAGGCAGAGAGAAGCCTGGGCCTCACTGCCAATGCTTGTCACCTCATTTGTCAAGGTCAGTTCTATGGACAGAGAGAGTATTAGGTATAGAAAGTAATTTTTAAACTTTGCCAAAGAGAGAGCAAAGTTTTTGTTTTGTTTTATTTTGTTTTTCCACTTGCAGCTGTCCTCCTCTCTCTGTTTCTTTGTTCTCTGGGGAACCCTAGTCCTTCTGGCCAGTAGCCTGATACCACTTTTCCACTTTAGGCAAAACACATTCTTTATGCCAGCCACCAAGCCCCATGACTTTTGAACTGTACACCTGATCACTAACTTAATTAGGCTTACCTGTCCTGGCACAGAACTCCCTGCTCTCCCACTTGATATGAGCCTTCAGTCAAGGCCACCCTGTTGTGCAAAGAGAGGAACACACCCACAGCTCCTTGCAGGTGACTCCATACCCTTGTTCTTTCACAGGCCGAGTGTGTTTATTGCTTGTCCATTCAGGAGAAGCGTCCCGTTTTCTGGCTTCTCATCGATGACCACAACCCCCTCCAGCCACTATGGAGTTGCAGTTACATGTCCTCATAGCCAGGTAATTATTTCTTCTAAAAATAGTATAGTCATTAACGTCTTCCCAAACTTAATTACTGTTCAGTTCCTAGGTCATCTATTACATTGGACATACATTCAAATTCAAAGTGATTTCTAAGGTGGATTTAGGTCATAGTTCTCATCTCAGCGTCCTTTTAACATTCTTTAACATGACAAGTGACATTTTCCCACTCACATTTATTCTAAACATGTTTGGCATTCTATGGAGCCAGGCAGATAGATAAACAAAAGTACATGTATCCTTGCCTGCTGAATCAGAATCCTTAGGATATTATTATACTAATCTTATATTTCAGTCACTATCTTCCCTGCTTCCTTGGACAGTTAATGACAGAGATAAGTAGGCAAGGAGCTTCTAATAAGTCAGGAAACGGTTTTATTTAAAACTCCACTCCATGCCTTTGCATTTTTGGGTCTTTTGAATAAAATAAGTAGCCTAATTTGCACATTCTTCCAATGCTCTCGCTGTGTGTCTCTGCTCTTCCTTGGCATTCTGCTGAATGTGCACCTCAGAAAGAATTCAAAGCTTCCTTGGCATGATTTTGATGAATAGGAACCTATGAGGCTTAATAAGAGGCACCAAAATGGACAGGAACCTAAGGGGAAAAACAGGTCTGTGTTGATGGATGTCTTTCCCAGGGGAGTTGGGGCACTGCTGAGATGCAGTTTTTCCAGCAAGTGGTAAAACAGCACGATAATTCAAGGAAGCACATGCATGGCGGGATGTGCAATGCATTTTCTCAGCAGCAGCGAGTGTGCAGAAAAAATCAGATAAGCAGCTGCTTCACAGGGTGCCAAAGGGACATACAGCAGAGAAGAAATGTACCAGCCCAGATAGGACTACATGGGATGGAAACGGGAAAATCACCTTCATCAAGTCAAGTGATGGCCCAAGGTGAGCTTTCTTGACTCATTCATTATTGTACTAAACGCCCACCAGGATATTCATTTTTGATGTTTCAGTTTATTGTTTAATAAAAAAAAATTAGGGTTTTCTAATTTTCATGTTCAGAGAAGCAAAAGCTGCTAGGTATAATATTATAGCAACTATTTTCTTATAAAATTAAAGGAGATCACTCACAGAAGATGATGCCATAACTAACAAAGTCAGCAGGATTAATGGAGTGGGGGTGCTGTTGCTGTTGATAGGAGATATATCCACTGAGTTTGACCCACATGAACCTGTTTTACTAACCCCTTTTTTGAAGCTAGAACACAACTTTTCTGTAAGGAATATTCAGTGTATTGCCCGCCCCACTATGCCTCATGCTGCCAATTTTCTTTATCTTTCATTTTTCTTGACTAAGATTAAAGACTTCCTAAGTGAATTTGTGTTTGAGTTTCATGAGTAATGTATTAAGCATGTCTTTTTATTTTAATGCTTTGATATCTGTGGCCTTGCTGACCCTGGAGGGCTAGCCAATTCCTAGAGATAGTAAATGAATTTGCATGGGAGCCCACCTTTCATATAAAACCAACCAATCCAAAGTTCACACCCCAACAACCTCCCCTATCAGACTCTGACACTCAGGGCCACTCTCCAATTGCCTTAATCACCCCAGGTTCATCTACTGGACAACCAGGGACAGCATCTGTGCCTCAGGGCCTACTGAAATTATTCAAACTAGCCAAGCTGACACCTGCATATCCTGCCACACCCATTTCTTCCCACAGAAATGACAATAAAGGCTCTTGCCCAGATTTTAGCCTCATTACCTCTGTCTCCTGAGGGAATTTCACACTTCCTTGCATGGCATGCCCCCTCCTCATGGGAACTGTGAATGACAAACTGTCTTTCCAATGGCCATCATCTGCTGATCTCTTGGTCTCACCATGCTTGAATAATAATAAAACCTGTATTTTAACATTTAAAATTTTTCAATTATAGTTGACCTGAAATATTATATTAGTTTCAGGTACACAACATAGTGATTAGACATTTATATAACTTAGGAAGTGATTATCCCTATAAGTCTAATATAAAACCTGTATTTTAAAACAGGCTATTGTAGGCTGCCTTTGATTTCATATTTGTCATAAGTGACAATGGAAATGAAGAGGATCATCGTCTTCCCTGCCTCTCTACATGTAAAAGAATACCTTCTAATAAAGCTCACTTTGAAAAACTGCTTCAACAGCTAAATTACATCTTTGTAGGATCTTAGAAAGAAGTGAAGTACCACTGACCCCCAAATTTCCTTCATGCTGATCTGCAATCTTACGAACAGGAAAAAGTGAAGGATCGTGGATGGAAAAAGGGCATATGCAAGAAGAAAACTACTTTGGATGGCTACCTGAGATATATTAGAAGCAAACACATCCTAAAAGGCAACCACTGTAACTACCCATCGTTACCTCATCCTAAGGGAGAAAGTCCTTCATAATCTGCATGCATTATGCATGAGGAACAAAGAATACACTGCCTACAGGAGTTACTTCTACTCACCAGCAGCGCCCCTCCCCACTTAGAACAGTGTCTACATACCTAATGTAAAGGTTGTCCAGTTACCATGGGAACGAGAAATTTGGTAAGTGTGCATGCGTGAATGGTAAATTTCAATCACTTTCACAAAGGTAGCATATATTGATAGTGTTGTTTTGCCTAAAGGAGAGTGCCACTTTAAATTACAAAACAGCACCATATAGATAAAATTAATATTTTAGGATCTTAAATGTATGTTTTTATCTATCACTTTCACTTTTATTAAGTAATTTTATAAGACAAGCAGTCTAGATTCTATGGATGCAGATTGAAAGGAAATATGATGCCTGTGTCCAAAGGGGTCACAGTTCCTAGGGTCCACACATGTACACTCCCAACTCCTGTTATGGGTACAGTGACCCTGATATGGAAATGTGTCTGTGAGCCTACAGGGAAGGCTAGAACAGACCTGAGGGTCTTCAGAAGTCAAAGGATATTTCAGAGAGATTGGATCCTAAAAGATAAGGGGAGGTTGTTATGGACTAAATTGTGTCTCCCTTTGATCCCCACAAAGATAGAGCCTTTAAGGAGATAATTAAAGTTAAATGAGGTCATAAAAATGGGCCTTTCGTCCAATAGGACTGTGTTCTTGTAAGAAGAGGAAGAGATGCCATGAGTGCACATGCATAGAGGAAAAAAAAAAATGTGAGAACAGAGCAAAAAGGCAGCCCTCTGCAAACCAAGGACAGACACCTTAGAAATCAGTGCTGCTGGGACCTTGATCTTGGACTTGTAGCCTCCAGAACTGTAAGAAAACAAACTTTAGTTATTTAAGCTACACAGTCTATAGTATTTTTTATGGTAGCCCAAGCAAACTAATACAGAGGCTAATAGGCAAAGAAGGATGTGTAGTCTTAGAGGATGTGGAGGGGAGACCTTATAGAAAGGACATTTTCAAAGGCATGAAAGAGCCTGTGAATTCAGAGTACACTGAGAAGTTCAGTGAGGCTCCTCAGAACCCAGGGGAACTGAAGGAAACTAAAAAGAGAAAAGGTAACAAATGGTTTGGAAAGGGCCTTGAATGCTAAAGTAAGCAATTTGCAACTGTGTTTGTAATAGGAAAACAACAGAAACACAAACATTAAGTAGAAGAGGAACATGGTTATAGTTTAATGGGGTTTTTTGGAGGATGTGGGAATGATAGAATGGGCAGCAAGGTGGATGCAAAGATAGGAGGGAGAATTAAGGGACTGGAGAGACGTACAATAAATCAGGTGGGAAATGAGGAAGGAATAAATAAAGCTGGAGCAGTGGTTTCTGTGATGTGTGTGCTTTTCCAGCTGCTGTAATTAGTGTATACAGGGAAAATGAAGAGTGATAGCAATGTTAGCACCATCAGTTTTTGTCTTTTATGTGTCTCACTATGGATGGCTTTGAGTTCACCCTCGTTGGAATTTGTTGAGCTTCTTGAGTGGTAATTTTCATATCTTTCATCATTTGCGGTGGTTTCCAGCCATGAACTTCAAATAATTTGTTAACCTTTCTGGCCTGGGCAGGGCAAAACCCCCACTCCCTTCGAGATGGTGTTGTGAGGGGCTGTCATTGTGCTCTTGCTTGCTAGTTTCTCTTTTATTTCAAGAATGGGAAGTGCAACTTCCTCTCAGCTGGGCCTGTTTATTTAATTGGTGCGAGGATATTTGGTTTTGTTTGTTTCATGTATATGAATCCAAATATGAGTCCATATATGAACTCGGGCTTGTTTTCACTGAGAATCATGTTACTCTAATTCTTCCTCTTGAGTTAATTTATCTTTCCCTTTAACTACTCTTAAGATCATGTCTTTGTCTTTCTGTTTAATACTTCCTGATATTTAGGCGTAGGTTTCTCACCTCTACTCCTTATGACGTTTAAGTTCTCCAAAGCTAAGGAATAGAAGTTTTAATCAATTCTTAGATATTCCTGCCTTTTCTTTTTTGAAATATTACATAAACCCCATTGTATCTCTCTTCTTCTAGAGATCAACCAGACACATAATAGACCTTTCTATTTATTTCAAACCTCTTAATCTCTTTTTATATTTTTTTCTTTATTTTTCTCTAGGTTTCAGTTTTGAGAATTTTTTCAGAACTATTTTCTAATTCTCTAATTCTCTCTTAGCAATACCTATTCTCCTGTTAACCCTTCTATTGAGGTTTTAATTCCTATTATCTGTTTAATTTATAGAAGTTCTATATGGTTCTTTTTGAAATCAACTTGGCAATTTTACAGTCTTTTGCTTTTTATTCATATTTTTGAATCAAGTTTTTTATGTCTTTGAATATGTTAAATACATAGTTCATAATACGAGTACATATTTTTTTAAATATTCTGCATTTAGTAAGTTTAATATCTCAAGTCTTTTTTTCTGACTTTTTATCATGGTGGGGTGTGTGTGTGTGTGTGTGTGTGTGTGTGTGTGTGTGTGTGGTGTCTAGTTTTTTTATAGCAAAAGGGTTTAGAGTTTTTTTTTTACAGCAGGAGAGTTGTTCAGCATGGTATCATGCTACTAGATATGCAACTGAATAAGACACCATTTATAATAATTTATGAGGTAAATTTATAAGCTTTGGGAACAAAATAATTGTGGGATTTGTAAGACATGAAAGTAGTGAAATGGCTCCTGAGTTTTTGGCTTGATATATTAAATAGTTTTCATGAATTAAGATTTTTAAAAAAAAATGAGTTTAGAGGGATAAAGAGTCCAGTATTGACATACACATGTTCAACTGACAACTGTAAATGGGGCTTCACTTCAGGATGAAGATTAGAGATTTAACTATAGATATGATAGTAAATAAGAACGCTGGAGTTCATCTAAGTTACCAGTATTAGCCAGGAAGCCATTCAAAATAGGTGAAACAGAGTAAACGACAGATAAGCAAGAGCCAGAAGAGTAGGATAATAAATAAAGAAGAGTCAGAAATATATGAGGTTCAGGACTCAGGAGGAGTCCAGAAATTATGGAGGACCAAACTTAAATGCAGGGAGCATTCAAAACAAACACACAAACAAAAACTATACAAAACTCAAAAGTAGAATTACAACCAAATTTTTATCAATTGAGTTTGGGTATCAGTTTTATTTGTCTTAGTTCAAGGAATTTGACCATCAAAAGACAGACAGAAAAGAGACAGTGACAGTTTTTTAAAGACGATAGAGTCAAGGAAAGATTTTTGTTGGTGGTGAATGAATGTATGTGTGCATGTATGTATGTATGTATGTATGTATTTGAAATTGACCACATTTATAAGCAGAGAGCATTAGGCCAGAAATAAAGAAGAGAAGTAATATTGGTAGGTGTGTAAGAGAGAGGATCACTGGTGCAGCAAAGTCTGGGAGGCTTTGTGGAAGCAATGAACTCTAAGACATGATGAAAAAACCATTAGATTTGTAGAGAAGGAAGAGCACTCCTTCCTGTGAAACATAACGGAAAGGAGGTGAAGAAGGACCCTTAGAGATGATTTAGTTGTGGGTTCTGAGAAAAGCTGTAAGTTTCCATCCTGATAACATTTGTTTCCCTCTGCACAACAAGTTAGCATTGGAAAGAACAGTGGAAATAGTTAGGAAAAATTAAGAGGAGAAAAAATGTCAGTAGCTATGCAATCAAGGAAAAGAGGGATTTTAACCAGGAAGAAGGAACACAATTCCTGAGTTGTGTCACGTGGTCTTAAACTTTAGCATGCATCAGAATCCCGTGCAGAGCATATCAAAGCAATTTGCTTGACCCACTCCCAGAGAGTCTAGCGTAGCAGAACTGAAAATGGGTATGAGAATTTACAGATCTAAAATGTTATAAGTCGATACTGATGCTGATGTTCTATGGACTACATTTTAAGAAGTTTTGTTTTTTAATTTTTTTAAGGCGAAAAGAAAGCATTTCCAACCCAGAAAATTTCTCTGCAGAGTTCTTTAAAGTATGTAATTTTACCAGACTGATTTACGTGGCAAAACTTCATGATGTTTACATGTTTTATTTTATATATTTCATGATGCCCTACCTTTGTTCAGGCTCTTTCTTGGGTCTCGAATGCCCTTTTCTCTGTAATCCCGTGACAATTCTGCACATCCTTCTTAGCACCTTCCCAGGAAGGAGTTTTTGTGTCTCTCTTTGGGATTTTCTCAGCTCTGCTTTTTACACCCACATAATTTACTAGCACCTAAATCTCATTCTGCTTCTTATTTTGTTAGTCGTCCTGGTGCCTGGATCTCCACACCCCCAAAGACTGTAAGCTCCTTGAGGACAGAGTGTCCTGACTTCCCCCATTTCCTGCAGCATTATACACAATGTCTGGTGTACATTGTTACCCAGTATTATCCCTGGGATGGAATAATATGGTACCCTAACAGCCTGCTTCAGAGGCTATAAAATACGCAGCAGAGCAGGTTGGGATACATTAAATCAGAGAACATCAGAACAAACTTCTGCTTTAAATGACTTGCCTTTTCCCCCTTGACAGCAGCTCTTATTAAAATAACATTAGCTAAAAATATTTTCTATGCCCAAAGTAATTATCATAGTGTTTCTTTGCCTTTTTATAGGTCTTTTCATTCTGAAAGTTCATAGTACACAGGCCTCTGCTCAGTGGGAAAGAGGAGCACTGAACTGGACTTGAGCTTCTCCTTGGCATCACTGGGCAGCCTCTTTGTCCTCTGCTTTATCCCTAAGCCCATTAGTGTTGCTGATGTCTGAGTCTGGTTCTCTGTGTTTGACATCTTCACAGAACCTATTCGGCCATGGATTCAAAAAAGAAATTTCAATTACTTCCCCTTTAAGGATTAAGTGCTGTGGTCCCTCACTGGAGTCTCTCATCTTTAACAGGTGAGTCAGATCCTAATGGGCTCATACAGTTTTTCAGTCTGTTTCAACCAATCATGGCACTGAAGAAAAAGCCAAAATAGAAAAAAATAAAATAAAATGAAAAAGGAAATGAACAGGAAAATAGGAAGCAGGAGAAGATTGCTTGCAGGAATTCTGCAAAACTTTCTCAAGGTGAAAGGGTATATTTGTTAGAATGCCTGTGAGGAACTTTGGCTTTACACCTTAGGTGCATTGCACCCCAAGAGGATGCTCCATTTCCCTTTTCATCCCTTGCTTCTATGTTTTCAGATTCCAGCAGGATGTATAGTGTACACTGAGATGCACATCCACAGGTACACATTATTGCCTTTCGTAACTGTGGTTTAATGAGAAATATATCTGGTCTCTGTCCCAGTTCCTGACAGTTTCATAATCCTTGGAATTTTTAGAATGAAAAGAATGTTTTTGTTACACTAATGGTTACTCATGAAGGGTCCCTACATAGCTTCAAAATCAGGGTTGGTCACCACAATGACCAACCACTTTATTAGAGGGTTGGAACTTTGGGCCAGAGAGGAGGAGGAGGGCTAACATTGAGTTTCATCACAAAGTCAATGATTTAACATTTATGCCTACATAATGAACCCCCAGTAAAAACTCTGGGCACTGAAGCTCATGGAGCTTTCTGATTACTGATGTGTTAGAATTGTGACATGCCTTCATTCTACAGGGAGATGTCATGAAAAGTAACAATTTTGATTCCAATTCCAATGTATGGGTTTTTTTTTTCTCCACATCAGGGAATTTTCTGACAGCTGCAGGGTGTTCTACAGTTCAGCTCAAATCTGACACTGTCTATCCAATGGCATCAGATTCCACAAGGTGAGGGCTCAGTCCCACAGGACTGTTCTTCCCTTCAGATACAAATCACAAGCAAGTCCAGGTTGTCACCAACTGACTTCGGACCAACTGGCTATAAAGTAGAGGTTTTAATTAATTTGCTAGAGTTCCTCATAGAACACAGGAAGACATTTTACTTACTAGATCACAACTTTAATAAAGATATCACTCAGAACAGCCAGATGAAAGAGTTGCACATGGCAACATGTGTGGGGTTCCTCCATGCCCTCTCCAAGGACAGCCACTGTCCCCAAATCTCTACTTGTTCACCAGTCCAGGAGATTTCTGAACCCCTTCCTTTGGGTTTTTATGAAGGCTTCATCACATAGTCTTGATGGATTAAAACACGGATCATTGGCCATTGATTCAGCCTCCAGCCCCTCACCTCTCCCCAGATGTTGGGGATTGGAGAAAAAGTTTCAGCCTTTTAATCACACCAGTTTGGGTCTCCTGGCAACCAGCCCCCATCCTTAGGTGCCTCCCAAAAGTCATCTCATTAGCATAACGAAAGACATCTTCATTGCTTTCAGGAAATTTCAGTGGTTTTAGGAGCTCACTGCTAGAAATGCTTTGAAGACCAATTATATAAGGGCTGTCTGGAAAGTATCCAGCCATTGTCAATATAACAAGAAAACGGTTTGTGGCTGGATACTTTCCAGACAGCCCTCATATATTTCTTGTTAAAAATCACAATATCACACATTATCTGCGTCCTGGACTCACCCTAAGTTCATCCTTCACAGTAAAACTGTAAATATAGCATTTTCAATGAGTTATTCTAGGGGAATACCGAACCTCGGGTGATTGTGGGAATCCTTGAGTTTATATTCACTTGGTCACAAGTGCTGATGGACTGGGAGCCATACTTGTGGTTGGCTGGCATCTGAAGTGAGTGAGGGGGCATTGGAGCCCTGAACTTGTGGGGGTTTGCACTGACTGAGTGGTTGGCCTCAGAGGTGCATGGTAGTGCACTCCAGTTGGGGTTGAAAGGGAACAGTGCTACAGTGAGATGTGGCTAACTTCTTCCTCAAGCTCCCCCTCACCTCTGCAGCCAAGGACAAGGCTGTTGCCAAGGCATTCTCAGGGGAGCCATACCCAGGGGTCATGCCTATTTGTTCTGTGCTACCAGCCCAGAACAGTTACAACCCAAATGAAATCAGGATAAAGTTCTGCTTGCTGTAAATCACACTGCCCATAAATCATCAGACAATTCTCTGAGAGCCTCTTTCCTGCTCATTTTCTCACCAACCACAGGGATTTCTCTAACTCTGCTGGGTGTTCACCTGCATCACAATCACCTAGAGCCCTGCCTGGAAATAGATTCTAAAAACTGAACCAAAAATTGCTGAATCTTAATGGAAGATGGAGAGATGAAATTAACATTTTAAACAAGGTCTTGAGTCAATCCTTATATACACTAACATTTAAACAGACCTCTCTGTGTCCCCTGAGAGGCACAAGGCTGCCAGGTAAAAATAGTCCCCTTGTTTCTATGAGATACTGACCCTGGACCATGGAATACCTTTTTATTTCTCTTTGGTCTGGATCTTAGTTTTTAAAATTGAAATATTAACAGGAAGGAAATTTACCTTCAGCTGTCCAAAATAACAAAATGTTGATCTGATTATAGGATGGTTTGCCATCGAACAGCAGCCTGTGTTTGGTCAAGTTTGGGGCTCTGGTTAAGTCTGTCATGAGCATTTGGGGTTGTAAGGATCCTTGCACATGCAGGCTTGGGCAGAGGAGCCAAATGGGTAATAATTTAGGATGCAACTTAAAGGGACCACAAGATACATACATCAAGACCCTTAAATTACATGATAGAATGCACAGATATCTGCATAACTTCAGCTTAAAACTGATTTTTTTTTTTTTGGTAAATTTCAAATGCAGGGAGAGGGTGATATGAGAGTGAAGTAACTAGTCATTTATGAACAATACCTTAAGACTGTAAACTGTGCTGGTGAGGGAGGGAGGTATCTCAATCTGAAGGCACAGGAAAATGTTAATTGGGAAACAGAAGAGACAAGAAATAGGCTGGAAGAATAAAACAAATAAAAAGGAGAGTAAAGTCAAGCTTTGGCGTTTTCATAAGTGTGTCCAGGGCTATCCTGTATATGGGGCATGAAGTGACTTGGTAAAAATAGATGAGAGGAAAGGAGTCTAAGAGAAAATTAAGACAGGCACTACTAAAACAAACAAACAAAAACCAACAATCCCATGAGCTCCTGGTCCCTGCAGGACTCCTAGTAAGGAAGGTAGAGTCAATTGTCCAGCTGAATATGGGGGTTGAGGCTGGGGGTCCATCTCGGAGACTGAGATCCACAACAAGTTTAAGCAGAAAAATAAGTAGTTAAAAAAAGTCTCTGTATTTGGTTTCAAAAGGCACTCATCTTTATCAAAGTCATCTTTTAGTTTGGTTTAGGTAAGAATGGGATCTAAAATAAAGCTCATTGAAAATATTTAATTTGAAAAAAGAATAGAGTAAGATGATTATGACTACAAAGTCATACAGCAAAATATGTGTGTAAAATGTTGCCCCACATCCTGACTTACAGTACTATTTTTGTAAAATGTGTATTTTTTTCTAGAATGAAATATGTACATATGTGTATCTTTCTAAATGGCATTGGTTAATGTAGAGATACCGAGCAGGTATATCACGTGAGGTAAAACCTCGGGGTGACACATACTCTCTTATGAAAGTATCTGGTGTAGCTCCATGTGACTCTTCCATGTTTCCACACCAGGCAACTTTATAAATATTGTAATAATTAAAGAGGGTGGGTAATATTATTGGTTTAAGATTGGAGGAAGTAGAGAAATAAAGCTGTCTTTTAAAGATTTGAAAGATGATGTTTAATGTAATTGAGGTATTTTGGAGGAAGGGAACTCTAATTATTAAAAAAGAAAAATCTATGAACTAACAGATTTTTTTTATATTAACACTTTTATCTCTTCTCTTATTCCTAATTATCAATGCTGTTGGGACTGACACACTTATGTGGAGCCCAATTCTACCCAGAATTCTCTATTGCCAATATCCCCACACCATGTTAACTTCTAATTCTACAAGTCATTGTCTCCAGAGTGTATGAAAAACACCAGTGTGGTGGAAAGAGCACAAGCTTAGAATAAATCAAGTTGCAACTTATGAGATATGCTATAGTCTTAAAACCAAAACCTGATAAAACCAATATAACAGAGAAAACTAATAACCCAATCTCATTGAGATGCAAAAAACTCATAAACTGAGATGCAAAAATCCTAAAGAACACATTGGCAAGTTAAATCTGTCCCAAGAATTTAAGGTCATTAAACAGTAATAAGGTAAGTTAGAGCAGAAAAATCAACTGACCACTAATAAGTCCAATGTATTAGATAAATCCAGCATCTGTTTGTAACAAGGCAATGAAATACAAGTATCCTTTCAAGTGTAGCAGATGCTGTCAGTGCTACAGGACCTTTGCACTCACTTTGGCACACTCAAACTTCTACCTGCCAGCACCTGCCTAAGACCTTTCTCTTGCTCTGTAGCCCACGAGGCAAGCCAGAAGTGCCAGAGAATTGGCCCCCCGCTCCCTTCCCATCAGCCCTCAGCCAAGGATTCCTAACTCCCTCATCTCTCGTCTGAGTAACTCTAAGGAATGGGTTGTGCCTTGATTTCTAATAGTAACTGGCTTTATAAGACACCTTTTATTGGTTTTCTTCTCTCCTCTAATTCACTGAGCACTTGCTTTATAGTGCTTTTTGAGATTGCTTCCCAAATAAACTATTGCATTTAAATCATTGTTTCAGAGTCTGTTTCTAGGGCAAACAAACAAAGGCAGCAAGCTATGGAGAGAAGGAAACTTCTTTGACTTGATAAAAGAAATTAAAAAAAAACAACGTAGTGAACATCCTCTTTTCAATGATGAAATGTTAACCTTATTCCCTGTATCATCCAAAACAAGTCAAGTCTCTTCCCTTTTACAATTTCAATACAGCATCATACTAACATCCCAGTTAAGTACAATAAGGCAAAAAGAAATAAGTAAAATGTATAAGAATTGTCATTTGAAAGAATAAACACCTGTCATTGTTTGCAGATAATGTGATTGTTTAAAAAAGCAAGTTATTTGAATTTAAAAGATTTTAACAAGGTAGCTGGATGTAAGATCTCCCAATGTCCAAAGATGGAATAATTTTAGCAACAATATAAAGTAGTATCAGATTATAACCCAAAATGAAATTAAATATCCATGAGTCCATGTTGATATGAATAAATTATGCAATAAATAAATGAGGGAGAAAGGACAGTTTCATATGCTAAAGAATTCCAGATAATTTATGAAGATATTCAACCCTCAAGAAGATGCAGCATGGACTCCCCACTCCTTATGCTAGAGCTGGACATAGTGACTTCCCTCTAATGAGTACAACAAAGAAGACATGAGAGAATACTTCGACAGGTGAAATCAGACAAACACTGCCTCAGCCCAGCCGTCAAGGCCAACCTCCACTCTGTGTACTTTAGATCAAATGGAATAGAAATGGTACTTCACTTCTATGGTCCTGCCCGAAAATCCTATAATCATGAGGACAACATCAGACAAATCCCAGTAGACAGTTCTACAACATACCTAAACAGTACTCAAAATTGTCAAGGTCACCAAATCAGGGAAAACCCTGGAAACTGTCAGACCCAGTTGGAGCCTGAGGAGAGATGGTGACTAAAAGTAATGTGGTATCTGTTGACATCGTGGAACACACAAAAGGATATTAGATAAAAACTAAAGAAATTTGAATAAAGTATATTCTATAGTTAATAGTAATGTATTAGTGTTGGTTAATTACAATAAGTGTATTATACTAACAAAAAATTAATAATAGTGGAAAGTGGGTACAAGATTTACAGAAACTCTGTAGTATCTTTCCAATTTTTCGGTAAACTAAAGCTGTTCTAAAACATAAAGCTTATTTTAAGAGGATTAAAAAATCAGTTGCAATTTGATACAAACTCAAAATATTTTATAAAGGTAATTATTAAAAGATAGGTTTTAAATTGGCTTCAAGTAAAAAGAAAATAAAGTACCAAGGAATTAAGCAATACATGCACAAAATTTGTATGGAGAAAATTGTACTGAAAACCTTTTTGCAAAGACTTAAATAGAAAACTATACCAAAGGCATGGCTGCAAATTAATAAAAAAAAAAGGGGGGGGAGTGAATACCCTAAGGATGTAAATTCTTACCAAATTGCTCTAGTAATATGATTCAACTCTAGTCAAAATACCAACAGATTTTGAAGGAATTTGACAAGCTGATTTTAAAATTTATGGAGAAGATCAAAGTTACAAGATGAGTGAAACATTGCTTAGGATGAGCAAACTAATTGGATTTGCCTTACCAGATATCAACTATGACTATAAACTGTAAAAATTAAGATACTATAGTATAGTACTATGACAGAAATGGACTAACTAGAAAAACAGAATAAAGTGCCCAGAGACACATCCACACACATATGGAAACTAGATTTATACAGAACATGCATTGCAGAGCCTAGAGAAAAAAATGTCAATTGAGAATAAATAAAGCTGGAAAAACTGGTTATCTACAAAGAAAAATATGAATTAATTGGACCCCTTTATAATACCATAAGCAAAAATCAACTCTAGCTGAAGTAAATATGTGAAGGCAAAAGGCAAAACTATAAAATTTTGATCAGTGTCTTTTCATTGCTTTGGATTAAGAAAGATTGCCTTTTGTACAAAGCATAAAGAGACAGATTAACAAATATAAGTATATTAAAATTAAAAACGTCTGCATATCAAAAATCCCTATAAGTGAGTAAAAGCACTATGTAAGCTGGAAGTTATTTGCAATAGATTAAATGACAATATTTAACATCTAGAATGTATAAAAACGTTGACAAATTGATAAGAAAAAAGGCAAATTATCCAGTAAGGAAAGTGGGCAAAAGTAAAAAAATGAGTTGGCACTTTACAAATGAGGAAATGTCAAAGACAATACATAAAAAGGTGTTAACCTCACCATCAGAAAAACTACAATAAGATACCATTTAAAACCAACTATATTAGTAAAAATTAAAGTGTGACAATATTGAATATTGGTGAGGATGTAAGGGAAGGTGAAAATTATACAATATTATTCAGAATAAGTTGGAGTATAAATTGCTCCATCATCTTCAGAAAACAATGTGATATTATCTAACAGACCAAAAACGTGTAAACCTTATAAATCTATGACAATCTAAGATGTATTCTAAGAGATGGGTAGCATATGTTCTTGTCAGCCCTCTTTGTAATAGCAAAAAAAAAAAAGTAAGTATTCATCAAAAGTAGAATGCATAAACAAATCATGGCAGTTTTATAATGGAATATTATACAACAGTAAAAATAAATTAAATACAGTTTTATTCAATGCCATAGAAGAATCAATCTCAGGAACAATTCAAGCAAAAAGAGCAAGCCAGATAAAAGCATGCACAGTTTGACTCAATTGATTTAAAGTCCAAAAGCATTCATATCTAAATAATGCATTTTTTAGGGATATAAATAAATATGAAACTATAAAGAAAGCCTCTAAGAAATAGGATGTGAAGAGCACTCAGGGAAATTTAAGGTTTAAGGAATACTTGATTTATGGATCTGGGGCATGAATATTTGGGGCTACTTACAAAGTTGTTCTGTATTTTTTATTGATATATCTAAAATGTTCTTTTATGTCTGAATACTTCTAAAAATTTTTAAAGAAAAATTTAAACATGGATGGAACACCTTGAACTTTGGAGCCAAAGACCCTTGGGCTCTATTTCCAACTAACTCCTTCACTAGCTAAAACTGAGCAATTCACTTAACCTGTCTAAGACTCAAATCCCTCATCCTTAAATATAGCAGTAATAAAAGCAGCCATTTAACTGCAGAACTTTTGTGGAAAGGACATAAAATTAGAATATGAAATCACCTTGTACAGTGCCTACTCCTACAAGGCATTTCATAGATGTTAGATTGTCTCATTTGCTTATTCATCCATTCAGTTTTTATTCACTCAAGCACTAAAGAATGAAAATCAAATTAATCAACTAGTGATAGCCCCCTAAGTTAGACCATTGTCTTCCCTTCAGGTAATCTGTGTATTTTATTCAGGTTTTCTGTACATGTTACTTCTAATAACTTTAATCTCATCAATAACTTTAGTAGAAAAGTAAGATCAGGGACTAAGAAAAGAGATTTGGTCCCTAGTCGAAAACAACTTGAGAAAACAGTATGGTAGCGTTGATAAAAACAGTTGTTTTGCAATCATTCACACTTGCTCAGACTGTTATTTAAATACAGTGAGGGCAAGTTATTTAAAAATTTCTGGACTTCATTTCTTCATATATAAAATAGGCAAAATATATTTTTTTACAGGTTTCTGGTAAAGAATGGAGATGATATATGCACAGTGCCAAGAGGAGTACCTAACACATAGTAGGAACTCAGCAAAGGATGGGGATTAGTAGTTCTGCTGCCTGTACAGTGATACAGTTAATAGATTTTTAAATAACTAATAAGTATTTCACCATCCTATAATACGTAAATCGAAGTACTCCCCTTGGGAAGCTGCGCACCTGACACCAGCGCCTAGTCCACCCTTCAAAGCAATTTTGGAACTCTTTCTGGGATGGCCATCAGAGCCATTGTACCCGAAATCTGACAGTTAAATCCATGTGCTTACATTGGTAGCACTGTGCAAACAACTTGGTAAGGTGTCATAACCTTGGCAGATTTTGCATACTACAACAGCTCTGATGGCCATCCCAGAAAACGAGTTCCAAAATTACTTTGAAGGGTGGACTAAGCGCTGGTGTCAGTGCATAGCTTCCCAAGGGGAGTACTTCACAGGTGACCCTAGTGATATTCAAGCAAGGAGGTATGTAGCACTTTTTCTACTAATAAGATGAGCTCATGAAATTAATTGTCTAACCTTGTATACAGAGTTTGATAAATGCTGGTCATATTATCAATAATATTATCATTATTACTATTATTTGGTGCCTTCTGAGAGCTTCCCTTTCTGTGAAACTCCAAAAAGTACCACTGGGTATTGGTTTTACTATTATTTTAAGTGAATTCCTGATCCTTTCTGGTTTGCAGACTTTCTTAACATCCTTATCCAAGAGAAAACCCTTAAAGCCATCACCAAAACCAGAGTTTTCAGAACACTGACCAATAAAAATAAGCAAAGAATTTAAGGATCTTGCCTCCTGTCGGGATTTGATTTTACGTCTGAGGTGGACGATTCCTGGTTATTTTCAGTGCTGCAGGTTCTACATTAGTATGTAGAAATCATTCTTTTATCTCATTGCTCATAAAAATTCCAAAAAAAAATTCTCTTTTCCCAAAACTTCATCTTGGTTGAAACAAGCTTACAGAGTGGACTACATGTTCAGAACATTGTGATAAAGGGTCAGATGAAGTCAGTCTGTGACACTGAGAGGTGCCCAGTAGTAACAGTAGAAGACCCCAGGGCATTTTAAATAATCCACCTCGAAATGACTTCAGGATTAACTGTGCTGTTGATCAAACTCTGGGTGACTGAAGCGTCACTTCAATGCATATTAAGTTCTAAGATAAACATTTTTATTTCCTAGAAACTTTTCTCCGAAGCACAACAATGCAGTTTATTTTTAAAAGTTATTTTTTAAACAAAGAAACAAAAAGCCAGAGCTTCCTTAAACCCATTTTAATCAGCAGTTCAGTATTGTGAAGTTGCCATTCACCCATACCTCTGG
Organism: Lyroderma lyra; assembly: GCA_004026885.1. Classification (NCBI taxonomy): domain Eukaryota; kingdom Metazoa; phylum Chordata; class Mammalia; order Chiroptera; family Megadermatidae; genus Lyroderma; species Lyroderma lyra. The sequence continues at coordinate 28,406 of PVJL010002377.1, read as the reverse complement.
CAGAGGCCGTGGAGCTCCCCAGTGGTTCCCCAGGAGCACTGGGTGGGGGTATGTGTGGGACAGTATTCTGTCGCCATGACTACGGAGGCCTGCAATCAGCATTCTCCCTTCTTGCCTGGCTTTTCTTAAGAGCCTGCACAAAGACCGGTGGCCACAGTTGCTACTTCTAAGCATCTATTTCCAGCTTGCATTTTAATAAATAACTTTTCCTTTCTCCTTTTTTATTTTGTTCCTTTTTTGTTGCTGTTCTCTTTACAGTGATGTAGAGAGTTGAGATTTTTTTCTCTTTTTCTCACACAGTTCCTCCTCTGTAGATAACAAAGTCCAGGTCCCTAGCCGGTGTAATTATTAGCATATTCCTAGAGAAAATTGCAACAGTCTACATTAAAGGACTCCCTGCAGAAATTTACACAGCAGGTATCCAATTTCTCTTTAAATAAAAGGCACTCAGAACAGTGAGGGGTTTAAAACAAGAGAAGAAATGGGGAACAAACAGAGCTTTGAGAAACAGCAGGGAGATTTGCTGTGGTCAAGAGCAGATAGCCAGGCTGAATTATTGGGATAATTAGTCTTTGTTAGCAAACTGAAGAACATTACAATGCCACCATATGATGTTATAACATGCCCACGGACAGGCAACATTAAGGATCATGTCTGACCCACGTCCAAAAGATTGGACTCTTTATTCTAAATATCCTGTAGGAAAAAATAGACTCTAAGCCTGTGATTTCTCTTCAAAATGTTTCCAAAACTGACAAACATTTACATTTCACCAAGGTGACCCGGATATCACTGTGGTCCTCTCAGCATAAGAAAGACCTTTCTGACTACCAGGAAATGTTCAAGATGAAAGCAAGGAAACAAAACGCAAACAAAAGAATTAATTTAATATTCTCTTCTTCAAGGTGGTTGAAAATATGAAAACTAGGCTTACTCTTTTATGTTCCAGAAACCCCCTCAGAGAACACACTGGCATCAATAAAAGGAACTTAAATCTACATTTATATTTAAAAATAAACTGCAAAGGTCTTGAAGAAGGCCCCACCCCTTGATGAACATCTGGAAATGGCCACTCTTTATTGTCTAGATTTCTAAGCACCTGTGCAAAAGTCTCCTGTGAAGGACAATGAAATGCATTCTGTGAATTGTCCCAAAGGGCAATTCTGATCTGACAAGAATGTTGCCACATCTCGAGGAAATTACACTGATGGCTGAGGTGAAGAGGATAGTTAGAAAAAGAAAATTGGTAAGTCTGGTGCTAAAGAGCATGGCAGTTTAAGTTGTCTGAGAAGCAAATTCAGTTTTTCAAAGGAGATCAAAAACTTTTTTGCATTGCATGTGCAATGCCATACTTGCCATGTTCTGTGCATGCACATGTACACTTGTACACATGTACAAAGGAAGGACATTAGAAAGGAGGAATAATGGGCTTGTTACCATCACTTGAAAGTTGTTCTCATAGCTGTCTCAAGGCATGATGCTTTGAAATTGTTATATCAAGGTTATGAAACCTTGTACAGTGCTGCCAATGAAAATGCGTGTCGGCAAGTTCACAAATTTAATTGTCATACCTCGTATTGTGGCTAAAAATACTTTGTGGTGATTTTAATAGCTTTCTTTTCTCCCTTTTAAAAACTTTAATAACTCATATTTCTTTCTTATACGTAAAGAGAAATGGATGTTCCTGCTCTGTTGCTTATCTTACCCAGAGAAAGATGCCAACAGAATTGAATAAAGAACATCTTGCCTTATTAGAGAAAGTGGTGGAGGAAATGATCTTGGATAAACAATCTAAGAATGTAAAACTTTCTGAATCCCAGAACAAATCCAAATTCTAAAAATAAAAAATAACCATAGCAATCAAAAGTAAATCGGTCAGGCTTTCTAATTGGAAATGATGGTGTGTGTGTGTATATGCTTTACCCAACTTTCTTTTGAATCTGTCAAAAGTTATTAAAAGTAAAATGTGCCAATCAGGAAAACGTGAAAGAGAACAGAAAGATGGCAAGCTTTCTTAGAGTCTCTTTTCTGAGGGCAACTGTATTTTAGTGTCTCAGAATGTTAAGGTAAATGCATTAGTCATTGTGAGGAAAAACACTCAGCCATGGCTGGCATGTGACTTATTTGGTTGTCAAAATCAGCAGTGTTAGGAAGAACTTTCATCTCTAACAAGATGACACAAAGAAGAAAACTATACCTCTTAACTAGTAGTGAATACTTTTTCTGTATTGGATTCACTGAAAAATCTTTATTTAGGATCAGAAATCTAAGCAAACATTTTTCTGCTTTCTACTCACAGTGAAATATCATCTTACAGAAGGACATTTTTTGGGAGGTGGAAGGTCATAAACGAAGATTTTTATCGGTAGTTCTTGCCTCTGATAGCCCATCAAAATTATTTATGGAAATTAAAAATAAAACCCCTCATTTCTTAAGCCTCCCCTCATACTTAAAGCATCAGAATATTCATGTGGAAGGCCTGCCTAGACTTCTCTATTTTTTCAAGTTTTATTGAGAAATAATTGACATATATCACTTTATAAGTTTAATGTGTACAGCATGATGGTTTGATTTACATACAGCATCTGGCAGCAATAACACCCTTTTAAAAGTAGTTGTATTAATGTACTTATCATATTGTTATATTACAGAATCACATGCTTATGATTTTGTAAATAATAAAGGGGTGTTATTTGTGCTGAAATGATCACTACACCAAGTTTAGTTAATGTCCAGCATCTCATATAGATAAAACACAAAGAAAGGGAAAAACCTTTTCTCCTTTCTTTTAGGCTCTATCTAATACTCTCTACAACTTTACTATACCGATTTCCCCAACTATCAGAAAGTAAAGCGTTTCTTTGAAACCTTTCATAAACCGAAATGGTGCAAAGTGAAAAGCTATTACCATTAACTTACATGGAAAATTTTTTATCTTCACAGACTCAAATAATAACCAACCAAATCATATCAAATAACATATAAAACCTAAAATAACACACATATAGTAAAAGCAGGAATACTATGATAAATACATACTCATACCATGCTTTGCACACCCATCAATCCACTCAAGTAGTAAACTTTCCATTTTATCCATTACTGGACACCTACTTAGAGACCACTTTGCTACAAGTAGAGCCAATAGTAACAACAACTCTCAAGATTCTTTCTCTCTGTACCTAAGCAGTATGAAAGCCAGACACAGGCAAATTCAGCCCATGCACAATGTCTTTATTTCATTCACCACAGTTGAAACACTTTATCACGTGCTAAGCATGACATCCTTGTAAGATTTCTTAGGGTTTCTTCTCTTGAGACCTCAGGACATTCTTCATAAAGAAACCGAGATAAAGCACATGCTCACACAGTTCTCAGAACTATGTGGCTTTAAGCGGAGATGCTGAGTGTAGTTCCCAGGAAAGGCTCTAGGGGGTGCCACTCTCGCTACTCAGGGTGCACACTACCTCCATGAGGGATTGCTGCTCAACAAACGCTAAGTGCTATTTTCAGATTTCGCCTTTAAACACAAAACGAAACAAAAACCTTCTTCAGATTTCTTGTAGTTAGCAAAAACAGGTGCTAATGTAGGTCTTCTGTAAAACAAAGTGTCATAATGCAAACTTTCAAAAAGCAGGAGATAGCTGTATATCATATAACTGAGTTAACTATTAGACTTCCCTGTTTTTTAAAAGCTTCTTGGCCTACTCTTGCACACAGCTAGGATTAAAGAATCTCTGCATTAAATGCTAAGCTGTTAAGTGGTCATTTGAGTTTGTATTTGTTATCAGAGTTATTATGTTTTTTTATTAAGATATAATTCATAAACTTGGGGGAAATTTTCTCCTATTGTTTACGTCCTTATCAGAATACCTCTTCGTTAGTAAGGAAATACGGCAGCAACATATTTTTTAAAGCAGAGAGATGCCTATATGACACATTTCGTGGTCAGGGGTTTTCCTGCATCCTTTCCAAAGAAAATGGGTTCTTTGGTTCAAAACTGGATTGAGCACTCTGCAGCTGACCTCTGACACATTTGTGTGATGATCTCAGGAAGAGGGCTTGAGATCCCCACTGAGATGATCTCTTCCAGGAGAGCCTGGTCATTTCTTCCTCCCCAGTGTCTAGTAAAGTTCCTGACATAAAAAAGTCAGCTAGTTAATGCTGGTCAAATACAATAAACAAGTGATTGATCCAATTACATATTTTCTGCTAAGTTGAATGCATTGTTACTCTGATTATTTTATTTCCTTGGACTTTCTCTTCTGCATGCTCAGATCAACATTTCTCACTCAGTGAGGAAGAGAAAAGCTGGTATTTCTCTGAGAAACAAGATATTTTTACATCCTCAAACTTCTCCCTCAGTTGACCCCACATCCCAAAATCTATTTACCCATTTTCTCATCTTGTAATTGTTGTTTTACCTAAGATTCTATTGATCCTGCAGAGGCAACCAAAAGAAATCTGGAAGGAAGTTAAGAGTTGACTCTAAATAAGAAAATAAAAAAAAGGTAGATTCCCACTATGGGGCACCTTATAAAGTCCAAGTGAGCAGGAAAAACACAGGGCTCATAATTAAATACTGGAAGGCTCTAGTAAAATCAAGGGAGACTTTGAGATTCCAAACGTCATTAGCAGTTAAAGAAGAAAAAAATCCCTAAGGCCAGCGGGTTAGAAGTTAATTAGGAGAAGTGCTAGGGGACTCTCTGTCTGACAGAGAGGCTTATGAGGTAGTTTCAGGCTCTTTATTGCCACTATAAAAGTCTCCATGTTTGCAAGCTCCCAAGGTACAGGGCAAATCCCCTCGGTTGTTCAGAACAGGGAAGCCCTGGGCCTCCCAACACTCAGGAGTCCTCTGCCCTGCCCTGTAATGGGTGCTCTGGGACCTCCTGTCCATTAATTCTCAAAACAAACTTTTTCTTAGATTAAAAAGATACAATAGATACATTTGGTTGGAGCAGTAAAAACATTTAAGTTAAAATTCAATTTAGATGCATACAAAAATGAAGAAAAGGAGAAAGACTGGAAAAGAGGAAAGGTAACCATTCTTTTTCATCAAAATAATCATTTTCAAGGGATTCAGGGACTTCTATTTTGGGGTGACCTGGTGTTTCCTTAGATTGAAATCTACAAGTATCATTGCTTTCCCCACCCCAAAAAACACTTTTTGATTTTTTGCAATGTATTAAAATGAGTGTTTCATCTTGAGATTTTTAGGTGAAAATATCAGGGATCAAAGTGAGTTGTGAGACATACCCCACTGCAGAACTGGTAGTAAGTGGCAGAGAGAATCTAAAAGGCTAGTCCTGGTTCTCCTTCTACCCTCCATTTTAGCTCTAGTGGAAAACAGCAGCTAGTGGGTGTGAGAGCTGCCTGAGGAAGTGATTTTAGCCTACCTCCCTTCCCTGGCTACAGACTTTTGCCTGAATCAGGCCCTCTGTGGAGGAGGATGGTAGAAGGTCTACATTTGGATGGGTTGAATTGCTGAATATTCTATGGCAGTGAGAAACCTAATCCCCAAAGCAACCAAAAATTGGCTTTTAGAAACAGTGACTTTGTGATTTAAGCATATGGATTTCGGATTTTGCATTTCCTGTGTAATAACAAAAACATCATGGGACGACACACATTCTCACGGGGGCAGGGAGCAGGGACGAGGGCTGCCCTCCTGACTAAATCCAAATGTACATTGAAGGGGTAGTGAAATACATTTACTTTGTGATTTGAATCTATGAGTAAGGCTCATTCAATATATATTTCAAATCCTTGTTATGCCTTAGAATCTGAGTTATTCATGGTAGAGGGCTGGTGGGAGGTTGGGGGGTGGGGGTAGAATAAAGCAAAGATAAATTCAAAATAGCCTGAGGACTACTACAGTGTAATTTATACAAGTAAGCTTGAGCTATTCCTGGGTTTGTAGACAGTTCCATTATTAAGGTAACCTGAGTTTCTCCCAGGACTCTTAAGGAATATTAGGATGATACAACTCAATTTTCACTTGATAATTTCCACCAGCCATATAATGTCAAACCTCTGACTTTCACAAAAATCCCTCACATGCGAAACCTCTGAGATCCCTGTTTTTTCTGCTTTGCCTTCTTAGTTGACTTTGTTGCTCAGGAAGCCATTTGAAATTGACTTCTCACAGATGCTATTGCTGTTGCCATTGTCCTCCAAAATGCCAGAGACCCACCTAGTAATCCTCTGAGTATTTCAGTAAGACTGGAGAGCAAGTGTGTTTGGGGCTGCAGAGGAAAACAAGTTGGGAAGTAGGTAGAGTCTGATCATAAAAGACTTAAGACCTTAACTTTTTTCAAGTATCTTTTGAAGTGATAGAAATGACACATTTCTACACAGAAATGTGAACTGGAGCAAAGAGATTTCTGCTCTGAGGATAGCTCACCTTATAGTTAAGTTCTTTAAAATAAAAGATGGTTTCTCCGAAGGAAACAGTAGTGAATTTGGAATTCTCTGATTCCCTCTTCCAGAGTAGGAGTGACTTTGAGATCGTTTAACCTAATCCCTAACTTTTATCCATCAGGAAATTGAAATTCAGTGCAATGAAATGCCCCATCCAAGGTCCTCTGACTAGTTAGTGGCAGGAGAGGAATCAAATTCTCATCTCTTTAATATCCAGCCTGGTGTTGTCCTTTCCATGACATTATATTTCTCCTCAAATTTAGACTTCACTGGAAGACAGAATTTTTACTAAAACATTGCTTTCTCTTGGACAAGACCAGAATTTTAAAATAGCAGAGAAAATAAACAGGTTCTTTTAAAATTATGAATGAGAAGACATGTAAATTAGATAACAAGGGAAGTAAATTCAGACACATGAATTTACCTCGACAAGACAGTTATAAGTAAAATATTCATCTGATCCAGGTAGTGGCTTCAATAAAGTGAAAAAAATTGATCCAGAAACAGAAACCTGAGAATTATAGAAAAAGTCACAGTTAATTCACTGTACTCTAAAGTTTCTTTCTGTAATGATCTAAGAATTATAACTATTTTTGGTTGGTTGGCTTAGAGAGCTGTAAAATGTATCGAAACTTCATATCCTTCTAGAGAAACATATCCAACCATGGCAGTATTAGCAAGAATCTGCGGGTAGGTAGAATATTGTTCCCACACCTCACATGTCCACATCGTAATCTGAGGAGTATGTGAATGTGTTATCTTACGTGGAAAAATGAACTGTACAGATGTGATTATAGTTAAGGACCTCAGTGAAAGAGTAGGCTTAAAAAAAAAAAGCTTCCCACCTGTAAAGGGAGAAGTAAAATAATAATAACTATAAAAATAGGCAGCATCTCCCCTGATGATTCATGACCATAGGCCAATATTGGTTTCAGAGAGGTCTGAGAATAGAAAACCAATTGCAGTGAATTGCAGGTGAGTGAACAAAGTAGAAACTACCAACTTTAATCTTGTCACACTCAGGCAGCCACTATGCAGCAACCCCTATTTGTGGTCCTCTTTCCAGGGTGATCCCCTGCACGGATGGATCCCCACTGTCATCCAGAGTAGTTCACTTAAAATTTCACAGGCCATTGATTAGAATGTTCTCTGAGCTTTGAAATCCCCTTCCCTGTGATTTCTACCTATTGGTCTTAATTTCGCCTTCTGGAGCTAAGGCCACAGAGCATACACCTTCTTCCACAGTTAACTCTAAACATTTGGAGGCAGTCAGTACATCACCTTCAGGGAGACGTCTCTGATTGCTGGGCTGTCTCTTTCTTCTTATGAAAAAATAGAGGCTCAAATAAGCCTCAGTTGAACACATGTGAGTAGCCTTGAAAAAGCAAATGATAGGGAGAAGATCGTTTCATAAAGTGATTGCTATCTTTACTTCTTTGCCAAAAAATTGGAAGTGTCACATTTTTAGGTAATGAAAGGGCCATATTTCTAAAGGTTTAAAAATCCTTAAAAGCTAAATTTGGATACTTCTGCTTTCTTTCTGCCCAGGAAATCCAGCATCTGGACAGAACAGGCGATTTAGGAGCACATGCAGACGTACTGCGATTCAGAAACCAGCAGCATTTTTCATTTTTGTTTTTCCCTGTTATTTATTTTCTTCACCTCAGGTTTCTGAAAACCAGAAACAGATGGACTAATCCAAGCTCCTCAGTGCAGACGGTGTATCAAACTCCCCGTGTGAGGAGCGGGGCTCCCCTGCGGAGTGCTGCAGCCACGGAATAATTTACTCAAACTCTGCCTCAGAACCAGCACACACATGACTTCAAACCATTAGCCCTTGCATGGGCCCCATTAGCAGCCTCTGTTGGAAAGATGTGTCCTTGCCTAATCCACGGGGGCTCCGGCATCACCCAACTGCCAGACACCAGACACAGTCCTAAGAAGCAACACAGACACAGATCAGGACAGGTAAAGTGGATGGGCTTCACACACGATGCCTCGGCACCAGGCATTTGGGGAAAAATTAGAAATGGAGGAGAGTGTTGGGTGCAAGAACAATGTATTAACGCTCTTTCCTTTCTTCCCATCATAACCCAACTAGAACAAAACTGGTTTTACCCAAAGGGGCAATGGTTTACAAATAGGCTGACCAGACAGGACAGAAAACAACAGTACTGTCCCATTTCAAACGTCTGGTCAGCCTACTCTCACTGGGCTAAATTCAAGGTGTCAGTAGGCTGACCATAGGTACCGTTTGAAATGGGACAGAATCATCATTTTCTGTCCCATTTCAAATGGTATGTCTGGTCAGCCTACTTACACACGACATCCTATTTCTTACCCCTCTAACATGATGGCATTGTTACAGAAGAATTTGGTGAAATATACAAATACAAATCAATTTGCTGATGCGTGTGGGAAGTGGTTGCCTAAGGGGTTTAAAGGCTCTGCTGTCACACTACATAGGTAGCCTAGTTTTCAATATAGCAGAGATGATGTCAGTGTTCACTTTTTATTTCATAACAGAAAATAAGACAGAGAAGTCACTGATGTAGCTAAAGATGGGACAGAGAGAGAGCAGGGCTATATAACTTTTAGACTTCGGGTTGCCAGGCCAAAGCTTGGATAAATACCTCATGACTATATGAAAAGGATGCTCCTATTCAGTTGTGAATAACAAACGTCAATACAAAACAATAATAAAAAGTGGCTTACATGCACTAGGGCTTTTACTTTTCACACAAAATCAGGGAGGTATTTGCTAGCAAGCACTAGAACAAATCATATGAATAATTAGGTCCAAGGTCCCTGAGTGTCTACTGACCTTTTACTCATGGTCACCGTACAGTCCCAAAGTGGCTGCTCCAAACTTGTGTACATGGTCCAGGCATGAAGAAAGCAAGGGTGAAGTTCAAAGGGGCATTTTGGAAGTCACATCTGATGATTTCCGCTTGCATCCTTGAGGCAGACATGTGTCACTTGTCCTTGTCTAGCTTCTGTGGAGGCTGAGAAATTAATTTTGAAAAATTGGGTCCATTCATGCCCCCTCTTCAGAATTATGGGGGGTAATAGTAATGATAAGGGGAAATCAATATTCGAACTAGCAGCCCCTCTCTTACTAGCTTTATGGGGGGATGGTACCCTCTAATTCTGAACGTGTAGTAAAATTATAACCTGATTGTCTTAATAAGAACTATTTGTGGACAATACTGGAAGTCGGTAGGGGCTTTTTAATAATAAACTGTTTTCAAGGGTTGGATTAAACAACTAAACTTGTTAATTTTCAGATTAAATCTTAGCGTTAATACTGCTCCAACCCAATCTCTCACACTGGCTAATGCATATCACCAGTAGTATGCCATGAAAATTGGTATACAGACTGGTGGTCACCTTACCCTCCTGCTTAGAGTACTGAAAGCTCCAGAATCAAAAATAAAATTTGAAACTATTCTTAGGATGCTATACCATCTAATATGAGTTTTCCTAATACTTTCAATATGCCATTAAGCAATTCATGCGGTAAGAATTTTTATGTTTGTTATATGGTGTCTCAGAGATGACTTTTTTTTTAACCATGAAGAAACACACATACCCTCAAGTCCTGATCATAATGGCGTGTAGGGTCCATACTTCCTTCTTACGTTCAGAGTGAGTGGAATTGATCCCTTACATGCTCCCGTCTTCTTCTACTTGAGGAAGATCTGGGCATCAGAAAGAATGTAACAGGCACTGGCACCCCTGTAAGACAGCCACCCGCAGTCACAAGCGATGCTTTAAGTAATAAAGCCAAGCCAAGCTTTGGTAAAAGTCACAGAATTCTCAGGTCAGTAACGCCATGTTTTCATTTGTTTTGTTTTGTTTTGTTTTGTTTTCTCCCCCAGGAGCAAGAGTAAACACATGTTTAAAAAAGGAATCTTTTCTTCAAATGAAACCAGACTGTACTCCCTCTGTTAACAAACTAGAAGGAAGAGAATAAGAAAGACAAGAAGAGAAGAGGAAAGGGGCTGGCTCTTTAGGGAACTGCTGGACTGGTCAGTGATCCTCTACAACTCAGCAGTCCCAGAGGCTGACCTGGACTCTGAAGGCCCTACCTCGCACACCCTGGTCTGGAGCCCAGACTTCACCATCTGAAACTGGGTAGACCTGGGCAGAGGAGCCCTTCAAAGAGCGTCCAGTTGCAGCCTTTGGAGCCTGCCTTTGGTGCCTGAGTACAGAGAAGCTGAACCTCTTCCTCGTGTGACAAGTGAACTCTGGAGTCGCAGGACATGAGGATGAGGCGGCGAAAAGCGCTGTCCCGGACCCCGCGGCGGCAGAGGTGAAGCTGGGCGGGAGCAGTGGGGCCCGAGCATGGGTTATCCACAGTAGGCCTGACGCACGGAGCGGTGGGGAAGCGATTTGTTGAGATGTGGTCTAAGGGAGAATGGATAGGGGGATGAAGAACAGGGACCAGCAAGAGAAAGCAGAGTAGGAGAGAAATATCACCCCAAGGCTCACACTGAGCATGGCTCAACCCCGCAGACAAGCTCTGGGGATGGAGGGGGTCTTAACCTCAGAACTGTCCTGACCAGTCAGGCCCAGTGGAGCTGAAGGAGGCATTGGTGAAGGGCTGCTCCTGGGGACCACGCACCCACTGGGTACTTTGGCTTTCTAAATATGCTAGTGGGTTTTGACAGCCCAGGGCAGCTCCCCAACCAAAAGATGCAGGTGCCTGCTGTCTTGGGGGAGCGAAAGCACATTGAAACTCTGTGCACAAAAATGGGAAAGGGTTCTGAGCAGTTGCGCACCAGCTGCTTCTGTTACAGATGCCCGCACAGAATGCCCTTTTACCAAAGTCTTAGTCAGTAAGACTTCTTTCCCTCTTTGTTTATTTGGGTAAAGTGCTAAGATATATGCCTTCCACACTGTGCAGCTCTGTAAAAGTGATCCATCTTCTGAGTTGAATAACCAGGTATCTTCTCATTTCTTCCGAAAAATCTTGGTGAAGACAGGGAGGAGGACAGGACTGTATCTTGAAAGAAACGAAAGAGTTCTGCCTGGGAAAGCAACCATGGACTACCACCGTTTTCTGTGACTGCAGAGTGACAGTTGTTGAGAGGGAGCTCCAGCACCCAAGTGTGTAAGTCTAAAAGTCTTGATTTCTTTGCCTATCCTGTCAGTCAGCAAGGGACGTGGTGTTACTTCCGCTGCTGCCAGGAGGAAAAGTAACAAGAATGCTAAGTACACAGATGAACAGACGGTCTGATTCTTTTGATGTTTCTTCCATAAGATCCCATTTCTGGCCTGAAATTGGTAGCAGAGCCCTTTAGGCAACTGTGACAGACAGATAGGAACTGTCTACCAAGACTAAGATGAAACAGTGTTGGTTCAATTTTGTTCAGTAACCAACAATATCAAAATGAGGGAGAAAGTAGAGTCTCTTATTGGAGAATAGAACATAACTGCATTATGCTATCTTACACAGTGATTATCCTGATGGGAAGAACACCAAGGTGGTAATGTGCTGGCAGATTCCCAGGTCGATCCGATCCATCAGTGAAGTGGATGTTACAATTATCACTAACTAATACGGGCTTCTCACACCTAGAAATAAAACTTCTTAAAATTTAGCTTGTGGAAGTTCTTGTGCATGTCTTTACACATGAACAAGAGTAGGTTTCTGTTCACCATGTAAGGTGATCCGTGGTTGAGGCATATTTATATTAATAGCATTTAACCTATGTATAATTCACCTCGGTAAGATTCTCTTTTTGATTAGACAGCTCTTCCCCTATTTTGATCGTGATAAAATAGGACAGCTCTCAATATCATGTTGAGCTAATTAAAAATGTAGTGAATATAAACAAGCCTAATTATTTCTAGCATCCATTCTCTTATGAGGCAAGGGAGCAAAACATGAGGGCACCCAGGGGCCTTGAAGCAAGTAATAGTTTACATGCAAAATGTACCTTAATGATTTTGTCACTCATTTTGGACTTAAATTTGAAAAAGTAATATAAATGATAGTTGTCAGAGGACAATTATCATTACCTCCAGAAATGATAATATGTTATAGATACCTAAAGGTAAATTATTATTGTGTTCATTTATTAATAAAAAGATAGTATTTTATGTAAATCCAGAAGAGGCCGAGATATGAATTATAAGGAATTTTAGTTCCTTGTAATTAGAATATTTAGAAATGAGGAACTTTTATTTTAAAAATGGTTCACAAACCAATTTGGTGATGAGTTCAGCAGTTTGTTATCAATTGAAACAAACCTTACCTTATGACTCAGAATCCCATTTCTATAGAAATAAACATGTATGTTCAACAAAAGACATGCATGTAAATATCCATGGCAGCTTTATTCCAAAGAGCCCCACAATATAAATAATCTAAAAGCCCAGCCACAAGTGAATGGATACATTGCTGTATTTCCATAAAATAGATTACTACTCAGCAATTAAAAAAAAAAAAGAAACTGTTATACCCCAGAATGCAGATGAATCTGAACATCCTTTCACTGTGCAACAGAAGCCAGACACAAAAGACTCAGTACTATATAAATTCAAGTACAATGTATAAAATTCGAAAGAAGACTAATCAAACCTACAGCGACAGAAGCCAGTCAGGAGTTAACTTAGAACCGTGGTAGTGGGGGAAACATGATTGCAGAGGGGCACCAGGAATCTTGGCAGGGATGGAAATGTTCCATATCTCCATTATGTTGGTGGTTGCACTGGTGTATAGATGTATCAAAGCTCATCAAACTATGCACTTAAAATTGGTCCAGTTTTTAAAATATATAAATTGTACTTCAATATAATTGATTTTTTAAAACTCTGAGCCTGACAAAAATCATTTGTACACATATTATAGGGGCCTTGAATGAGAGTACACTGGGAGGAGGTTCCTCTGGGCAGATCACACAGAGCATAAATAGAACTTTTCTATGGAATGTTAACATCTGACTGAATACTCAACTGATGTATCATTTATAAACTTTCCTTGTTTAATCATTTTAGTATACCTTTACATAAATATATAATGTCTAGATGACATATTTAATGATTTTAACTCCAGTTTCACTATATTAACCTAATCAGAGGATCACTCTATCACATTGAATTCACCACCCTAACTGGAGCTTTACAAGGAGCAAATTTGTTGTGTGCAGACAAGGATATTTCATCAGAGAAGTGACATTTAAATTTTCACTCTGTGCAAGGAGAGGAAAGAATCCCAGATGATTCATAGCATTGTCTAAAGTTCACAAAAATCAATCTTTAAAAACACATTAATGATTATAATTCATTTAGTTAATATACATGCATACATTCTCATAACCTTAACTAACATGTGGAAACAATGATAAACTGTCTAACCCCAAACCACCCTTGGAAATTTCTGATGTGCAGAATAAAATGACTTCTCATAAAATACAAATTTAATATTTGTAATTCACTCATATAAGTATTAAACTTATATCTCATTATGATAAAATTTGAGAAGACGTTGCTAAATATTAAACCAAAATTATCAAACCCATCTAATTTGTCAAGGGATTACCTTGATTAATATGCATATTATATAAACTGGTCTCTTACAATAAATCTGCATTTATTTACCATGTATTATGAGTGTATCAGAATCTTCTGTTAGTTAGCTTTTATGACTATATGTTACTAGCTGACATCATTTGCATTTATTTGTTTCTAATCTAAAGCTGCCGTTGCCAGCCCAACTTGACATTTCAGATTTGGCAGAGTTTTTCTTAAAAGGACAGCACACTTAAAGCATTAAAACAAGCTCATCCCACTCACGGCCCTCTGGTTGCATGCGGCCCAGGACAGCTTTGAATGCGGCCCCACACAAATTTGTAAACTTTCTTAAAACATTCTGAGATATTTTTGCAGTATTTTTTTAGCTCATCAGCTCTCATTAGTGTAAGTGTATTTTATGTGTGGCCCAAGACAGTTCTTCACTGTTGCCCAGGGAAGCCAAAAGGTTGGACACCCCTGCATTAAAATTAGATTTCTTCCTGCTCACTTTTAAATTTAAGACATTCTAATTGGTTCATTTCCTGGAGAACTACATTTAGAAATTATATATCCAAAGAATCTTATTGAAGTTTTGGCCAAGTGGGGGAACTTTTCATTTTGGGAAACTTCTTCCTCTATAGCAGTGGTTCTCAACCTTCCTAATGCCATGACCCTTTAATACAGTTCCTCATGTTGTGGTGACCCCCATAAAATTATTTTTGTTGCTACTTCATAACTCTAATTTTGCTACTGTTATGAATTGTAATGTAAATATCTGATATGTGTTTTCCGATGCTCTTAGGCGACCCCTGTGAAAGGATCGTTCGACCCCCAAAGGGGTCGTGACCCACAGGTTGAGAACCTCTGCTCTATAGGGAAGCAGCCCTTTTGCCTGGGTTTGAGCCCTAGGTAGAAATGTTTGTCTGAGGACCAAGTTACTAAAGTAGGGATTTTGTAGTTTGTCCTTAGAACTTATTACTTAGGATACTTTTAAGGGAAAAGCAAGAATAGGCTGGATTATACAGAAGCCCTTCCACGTTTCAAGCAATTAGGTTCTCATTAATGCGATGTCTGCAGGCTCCAGAAAAGCCTGTGGGTTCTGTCAGTATTCCCCTTTTATCATTCCTTCAAGTCCATCCGCACGACTGATTGACAAGTCAGCTAGCCTTCTGCTCTCCAGATCACTGCCAGACCACTTCAGTTTCTTTCAATATATGCATACTTTTTCTCCTCCTTAATGGTACGTGTGTGTTTGTCTTCGATGTTCATATAGTATGAAAGTAGGGCAGATTGTCATGATCAGCAAATGTCCAAGTCTGCCCCCTAAAATAAGCTGACTACAGATGGAAAGGACTATAATTATAAGCAGATCAGCTGTTGTCATTCTCTTTTATATATAAAGAGGATTTTCTTAGACACACACACACACACACACACACACACACACACACACGCATACACACACGCACACACAGAAAACTGAGAGTGTGAGCAAATCCAGCCATGATGCAAAAGCAAATGTAATGGGGATTGTATGCAAGCAGCACCTTCAGGGAAGACAGACACATACAGGCAACTTGAGAATTCTCTCTGTGCTGCCCCACTCTCTCTTATCCCCAAGAGAAAGATCAGTGGTGTATAATATTTAGCATGGGACAGTTTTCTCAAGGGAGAGACTGCCCTGTGGCCTCCTAATGGAGTTGTTCCCTTGAACCTGTTGTGGGAGCCTGGGGAGGCCTTGAGTCAATGGAAATTTTATGAAATCCTACAGGCATAACAAAGAATCAATCTCTTAGCACTTAACACTGGTGGACAGAAACCAAACGACCGTGAATCAATGACAAAAATACTTCAGATCAATCTTGAACCAGAAATAATCCAGAAGCAGATTCAGCAAGTGTCTGCAGGTTATAGGACATGGCAACTCATTCTGGAAGCCGAGAAGGGTGAGCCTGAGGAAGACACTTGTGACAAAGCGCCATGTTTTGGTGACTCCAGTAGCTGAATCCTTGCAGATAGAAAACTGTTGGTCGCTGAGTAAGACCCGCCCCCACCCCATAACAAAAATAACACAAGGCAGTGCCCTTGCTTTTAGAACAACTGGGCAGTAAAGATAGATAGCTGCATTTTTTGTTGAAATCATTTTTATAAATAAAAAACAGGACTTCTGTTGTTTGAGCATATCCAGAATACAGGCCCTTTAGGGTGTGCTGCCGTTCTGGGTCTGCTAGAACCAAGAGGGGTGCCTTAGTTGTTTGTAGCTGCTATTATTCTGTGGGTTTCAACAACCATCGACCTATCTCCAAATGCAAGATTTTCAGCAATGGAAATCCCTTCCAGCCATGCTGTGGGACAGGCTCTTTGTCCACAGGGTTGGGCTGCTGAAGATAATGTGTCAGTTTCACTTCTTTATGATTGTTTTATTCTAGTATTTTTGTTACACTGTTATCTGTAAAATGTGAAGTGTAGTTAAAGTGCTCCTAAAGCTGGTAATAAAAAGGTATGTCTATAAAATTTCCTACAAATCAAGGGAAGTATCTATTTTATCTTTCCAAAAAGGGAAAAGGGAAAAATAGTGTACTTCTCTGTCTCCTTTCCTCTTCTCTATCTGCACCCCTTCACCAAGGTGCTCTGGTGGCGGGGGCGGGGGAGGAGGTGCATGCGTTCTCCTGCAGCCAGTGATCATTACCCTGAGTCCTGTGGGACATGTATTTAATGTTTTCTTTAGGTTTAAAACTGCTTGGCTTCTGGCTGATCTGTGCCGAAAGGGTTAACATGCAGCAAAGGCAATGTTAACAAGGGACATGCCATAAATGGCTCCAGCTGTGTATAATTAACTGTAATACTGCAGAGTAAATGACTTTTATTGGCAACCATGTCATAACTTCATTAAAAGTCATATTTACAGCCCTATCATATGAAATGAGTCCTCTTATATTCTGGAATTTAATGAGCTTTCATTTTCACCTCGTTCAATTATTTTCAACCCCCCCCCCGCCCCCGCAAGCTCCCCTCCACTATCACCACACACATACTCATCCTCTCTCTAGCATGTGAAGCATGAGGCCAAAATACAATAGGAATGTAATTAGCACCTGGCACAGGGCCCCTCTTCTAGGGAGCATGTCCCAAACCACAATAAAACTGTCTCTCCTTGTTTTCAATTATAAGTAGGTAACTTCGTTACACAAAAACATTAAGCAACCATCATAAAAACATCAACTAGATTTGAGGGAAAGCTTTCCAAGGTTAGGCCTCAGCAAAGAGATCTTGTCTAAAGCAGTCCTGAACAAAGTCCAAATCTACAAAGTGAAATCACCATTACAGAGAAGAGAAGTAAAAGCTAACACTGGGTTTTTGTTTTTTGTTTTTGTATATGGAGAGTTCCCTGGCCGGGAATCTAACCCAGGCCGCAGCACCGACAGTGCCAGTGATGAAGCCCCAAGCCACTATACCACTGGGGAACTCCTAGGTTTTGAACCAAACCTTTTCCATTATAACTCCCATTATCGGAAAGTACGTGTTGCACACTTTTTTTCTGTTGAGTGGTGTGTCTGCATTAAATCTTTTTCCCTCACCCCCAACTTTCCTTCCCTTTTCTTCCCTCTTTTATCTTCTTCACTCAAGTCCCAAAGGAATTATCTTTCCGGATCCATTAAGTGATCTAGGAACTCAATCTCATGATCTCAACCTCAGCTTCCATTCCCTCTCAAATGTCGCCTTAGGGTTTTTAGATGTATAGGGAAATTTTGAGCAAGGACGTACAATATTAAGAGTGAATTTTCTTTGTTGAAGTTCCAAATGATTCCCTTTGTGGTTCAAAGTGAGAATGTAACAGCCTTTGATCATTAAGAAGGACGTGCTCTGGGGATCCAGGCATACCTGTATTTGGAGGGTAGGGGTGGGGAAGACATTTTTATTTCTTTTTCTTCTGGGTTGATTGACTATAATTGACACATAAATTGTGTAAGCTTTAAAAAAATCGTGTAAGCTTAAGGTGTGCAATGTGTTCATTTGATACTTTTATAAATTAGGAAATAATTACCACCACAGCATTAAGCTACCATTCCCATCCCATTACATAGTTACCATTCCATATTTGTGGTAAGAACATTTAACATCTTATCCCTTAGAAACATTCAGGTATATGATACAGTATGATTGGTTAGAATCACCATGCTGTACGTTAGATGCCCAAACTTGTTAATCTTATAAATGGGTATTTGTATCTCTTGAGCAATATCTCCCTATTTTCCCCACCCTCCAACCCCTGGTAACCACCCCTGTATTCTATGTTTCTCTAAGTTTGTTCTTTCTAGATTCCACCCATAAGTGATATCATACAGTATTTGCCTTTCTGTCTGACTTGCTTCAGTTATCATAATGTCCTCAAGGTCTAGTTAGCCAAGTTGTTGCAAAAGGTAGGATTTTCTTCATTTTCATGGCTGAATAATACTCTGTTATGTGTACATGGATATATAGATCACATAGATATGCCTGTACTTTCTCTATATATCTTTATTTTATCTGTATCTGTATTATCTGTATCTTTATCCATTCATTCATTGACAAACTCTTAGGTTATTTCCTATCTTGGCTATTTCGAATAATGAGCAGACCTGTATTTGAATTCATACCAACTACTAACTACATGACATTGGAAATTTTAGCTCAGCCTTCCTGAAGATCATTTTCTTTTTTTTTTTGTTTGTTTTTGTTTGTTTGTTTGTTTTTTGTTTTTTGTTTTTTTGCTTTTTGGTATGTGGGTAGCTCCCTGACTGGGAATCGAACCCAGGCTGCAGCACTGACAGTGCCAGCGCCGAAGCCTTAAGCCACTACACCATCAGGGAACTCCCCTGAAGATCATTTTCAAATAAATAGGATTAAGTATCATCCTTTTGATGAGGTTATTAGTATTAAATAAAATAATATGTCTGGCATTGTGTCTCAGAGAAAAGGCATTCAATTAATAGTTTTCCACCCTTCCTTCTTCTGCCATCTCTCATTCCCTTCCTTCTCTCTAAAAGTTTATAATCCCCCTGTATTCTATCTTAATTAAGATAGAATGTTTGGCATTAATATCTTAGGCTCTAGGTTAATTGAGGGCTACTTTTGATAAAGGATGCATCTTGATTGACAAGTCAGGACTGTCTGTAAAATACATCTGTCTACCTTAAAAAGATATCATTAAAGA
The DNA here is from genome assembly GCA_004026885.1 of Lyroderma lyra. Taxonomy (NCBI): domain Eukaryota; kingdom Metazoa; phylum Chordata; class Mammalia; order Chiroptera; family Megadermatidae; genus Lyroderma; species Lyroderma lyra. Next base: position 9,271 of record PVJL010002377.1, on the reverse strand, counting down.
CAATGAACAATGCCAAGCTCAGTCGGGAAGGCAGTGAGGAGAATAACAGCCATGGCCAGCAGTGAACATGAGGTCCTCTCACCTCACAAGACCCCTCGTGGTCTAACAGCCTGAGCAGAGGTGATGGAGAGAGGGAGTTGTGCCCAAGAAACACTCAAGCACAGCCAGCCCTACGTTTGTGAATGTAAAATGCTCTTGGAAGCTGGCATCATTTTAGACATAATGCCAACACGCCAGGGGATACTTTCTGCTGCCAAGCATGCCATCTTCAGCAAATTCCACTGCACACTTGTACCGCTCTTCTCAGTCCTGCTGCTTTGTCTGATTTTAGGCTGACCTTATATAATTAGCACTTTGGACTGGGAGTATTGTTTAGGAATCCTGTTTCTGCCATTCGTTTTGGGATTTAATAAAGCTTAGAAATGCCATGAGTAAGAGCAACATCTTATACAATTTTCTTTTTTTCCTTATTTCTTTTATTTAATTTTTTTAACTGAGGATCAAGATTCCTTATTGGGTTGTAAAATCTTTTGACTGGGTTGTAACCAGCATTTAAACATTAAAAAAAATAAAATAAAGCAGAATAAAATAAAAATAAAGTATAATAAAGGAAAGCATAGATTAGTGAAATACAGTGTGTGTGTGTGTGTGTGTGTGTGTGTGTGTGATGATGATGATGATGATGATGATGTAAAATATGGCCTAGAGTTTGAAAATCAATGATATAATGGTTAGCACCCAGAATTAGTAAACATCAGTCTTGGGGCATGTTGTCCCATCCTGCCATTTTATTGCCTTACTGCAATCCACTCTTCAAAGTACTCTATATCTTCATCTTCCCATCTGGGCTCATCTTCCTCATCATGAGCCCAGAGCTGCATGAGAAGAAGTCAAATTTTTTGGAAAGGGAACACAGCCAGGGGAAGGGGACTCTATTCTAAATCAATCAAGGAAGTGTGTGTCTCGTTTCTCACCTGGGCTCCTGAGGTTGGTCAGCTCCAACCTCTTTCCATATGAGGTACCAATCATTTGACTTATCGAATCCAATAAAAATCTCAAATATGAAAATTTGCATTTAGATGCGATGAACTGCAGTGTGTCCCTAATAAGATAATTTAGCACGAGAATACAGGGTGGCATTTAATTGCTCTTTACCAAGTGCTTCTGAACAGCTCACTCCAAATGTTTTTAAATGAGGGGCCTGTAGAGGGAGGTCCATAGCGAATGTCACTAGTTCTTTGCTGGTTCGATACCTAGTTTAAGTGAGGGGACCAGAAATGAGCACTGCTGAGGAAAGGGGTCGCTATTAGGGATGTCCGCAGGTGCTTCTGGGGAAGGGTTATTGCTTTGTGGGTCCCTGGCCAAGACTTGTACCTGGTTAAAAGTGATGCTCTCTTTCTGACATCTTTAATCTAACATAATCTTTCTGGCTCTGTGGCTCCTACAGCCCCCTCTTCCAGAGGCTAAATATTAGATGTCAGGTAATTCCATAGAGTGTGCACACTCTGTTTAAAAACAGACTTGGGGAAAAACAGGAATGTGCAGGAGCTCAGTGGGTGAGGGCAGATCCCTACTGAATGATAGATTTTCATCTGCCACACTGTTGAAGCAGGCAAATAGAACTCACACAAAGCCATAGGCTGCCCTTGCACATGTCCAAACAGATGGCTGGCCGGCAGAGGCATCTGCTCTGATTTGAGGCAGGGCAGGGGGCACCCAGAGAGAAGGCCCTCTGGAATCCCGGGCAGTTTTTGGAGACCTTCATGCCTTTTCACTGCAAAGTAGTTACCTCCTTCAAATTTCTTATGCTTACCTTTTCTTCTTTTCCCTTTTAACTTACTGATATTTGAGTGTCAACTTGTTGGGGGAAGGAAGGGAGGAAAATATATATACAAAGTTGTTTTTATTTTTTAAGAAAGGTAAAGAGAATAAGAGAAAAAAAATGCAACAGAGGAATCAAAAAGAGTAGGGAGAAGAGTGAAAGCAAGATCTGGAATTAGAAACCCTATCTAACTTGTGTCTTTACATACTTCTTCTTCTGTAATACAATTTCCTTGTTTTGTTTTGTTTTGTTTTTGGCAACTTATTGAAAATTCAGGAGAATGAGCCATTATTTGGATATGAGAAGCAGGGTAATTAAACAGTGCATGGTTGCTGCTACAGCCTACCAGGATATCCTTTCTTTTCTCTCCGAAGTACAGAGAGAAATAATAAGATGGGAAGCTCCTGCTCTGCTCCAGGAGCAGGCTCCTCACAAGTAGTCATGAGGCTGTTTGGGACCACATTCCCTGTGCCATCATTCCCGCTGGGTTCACCCTGTAACGACAACCTACTAGTTCACCACATTTCCTTTTTCATGACGTTCCCATACGTTCTAATTGAAGTTGACAGATCTCTGGGGTTTTTTTGTAACCAAGACAATTGCCTCCACCATGTTTATCACATTTAACAAGTTGTTTGAAAATATTAGTGCACTGTCACTATTGATTGATAGAAGGCTAGTCCAGTAAAGGAAGCATTTACTTACATGTGTCAGTACTATGTAATAGCTACAAGTGTGTAGACAAAATATCTGGTTAGAATCCCAGGGTAGGATTGTGTGATTTTGTGCAAGTTACTCTTTATCTTCTTCATTTTCTGCCCTGAACAGCAGAAGCAACACTTATAGCTATCTCATTTGGCTGTTGTAGGGATAAGTGAGTTAATTCCGGTAGCACACCCACAATAACGGAATATTTTTGAGAGTCAGCTTTTATACAATGAGGAGTAAGAAGAGGAGGCAAAAACTTTACCCAAAAGAGACAGAGACAGTACAGTAAAAAACCCAAACTATGCAGAAGCCTTTGGACTTGCAGCATGAGAATACTATTCCTGTGCAAACTCAATTTTCCTTGGAAAAGGAAGAATGACCAGGGTGGAGCCCACTGTCAAGAACAACGTGGTGGTTAATTTTATATGTCACCTTGGCTAAGCCGTGGTGTCTAGTTTTTGGTCCAAACCCCAGTCTAGGTATTGTTGCGAAGGTATTTTTTTATGTGATTATCATGTAAATCAGTGGACTGAGTAAAGCAGATTACCCTGCACGATGTGTTGGGCCTCATCCAGTCAGTTGAAGACTATACCAGTGGGGTGGGGCAGGGTCCCTTGGAGTCACTGCAGTAGAGCAACCGAGTTCCCCAGGCCAGTGCAGATTCAGATTCAGTGGTGTGGAGGAGGGCTCAACACGGGCAGGATGGTACCCTCCTGCCTACTTGCTGCCCGGGAGGAGGGTTCCACACAAGGAAGATGGTGACTGTTTCTCCAGTCCACACCCTGAAGCCACACACCTCAGTCTCTCGCCCCGCGTGTCTCTGGTGCCTCCAATGTTGCCATCCCTCTGTGAGAACTGAAGATGAGTGCCTGTGAGTGAGCAGGTGAGGCTGTGCACTGGCCCTGTAAGAGGACATCTAGGTTTCCAGTAGCCTACCTTCTCACCTGGACAGTTGGAATCCTCACTGTTTTTCACAGCTAGATGTTGTGGAAGCTCCTCTTTCCGGCACTGGTATACTTTTGGGCTGGGCAGCCCATTGTGGAGCTGGGGGTTCCTTACTCACCCAGGGGAGGGGAACTCTGTGAAGAGATACTCCTCCGAATTCTCATCCCCGACATGTGTGGGGCCAGCCCATTCCACATACCCACCCCTTCTACCAGTCTCGACATGCCTCTTCCTTTGTATCCTTAGTTATAAAACTTCTCTTCAGCTAGATAGACTTCGTTTGGTTCTCCAGGTTGATTGTTCTATAATTTAATTGTAATTTTACTGTGGTCATCGGCAGAGGCAAGCACACCATTTATATACTGCACCATTTGCTCTGGTTTTGCCCTCACATTTCCCGAGGTAAGACCCTCTCCATCCTTTCTCATGGCTTCATAAGACGCATGGATGACTCTCCTGTTTACCTGCCCCTGTCAAACTTCAACCCCCTTTCTTCTCTCTGTAATGGTCCTCATTAATGAACATTTTTTTTCCTATTGCAAAAGCCTGATTAAAGTTATATCTTTAATTGTCAGGTGCATTTTTGTCTTTGACAGCATTCTAACTGAGCTCTTTCCAAATGCTTGACCCACAGAATTTGTGAGCATAATAAAATAGTTATTATTTTATGTTAAGAAGTAGCATTTTTTTATCTGCAACAAAAATAACCAGAACAGATTTTGTAGTTGTCTCTCTTTATGCTTCAAAGTTACAATTTCACCAGGTTAAATGTGGAAGTTACTCTTCTATTTATAGTCCCACATGTACTTATGGGTGTTTAATCTATAGAATTATGACTCCATTCAATGTAGGAAAGATTTTTATCTATATTTTACATTACTATTTCTGTTTGATTTGTCTGCTTTTTCAGAAACACCAATTATCTATATGTTAGATCATTACTTTTGCCCTTCCATATATATCATCAGGATTTTTACTTTTATCTTATCTCTTTTCCAATGAATTCTGAAATGTTTTCAAGTTTGCCCTCCATAACACTGATTTAATTTCTGGTAGATTCAAATATGCTCTTTAATGCTTTAATGATGACATTAAATCTGTGATTATAATTTTAGATTTTTAAAATTCTCTTTTAATTTTACTTAAAAAAAAAAACCTGTGTGCCTCTCAGCAAGCCTCCTTTTCATATCAAATATTAATTTATTGTTTTGCTATTTTACCTCTAATTTCATGTTATAAAGAGCCCGTATTCCTTTGAAATGTTTGAGAATACAAAGTGATATATTTTTAAATTTATTTTTGTAGTGTCTTTTAAAATATATATTATTTATCTACAGTTTGATTGCTTAGTTTTCTGGTTTTTTTTATGTTGTATATTTTTTACTGATTTTGTTTTGATTTTTTCCCTTCAATTTCCTAGTCACTAAACAAGATAACATGGAAAGTATCCAGTCATGTAACATGAAAAAAATAGAGGCATTTATGGCTGGATATTTTCCAGACAGCACTCATATAGCTAGCCCTGCTGTGGTTGACTCCTTGTCTCTCTAGGTGCTGTTAGAATTCACCTCTCAAATTTAGAGCTGTAGATTTCAAATATGCACACATGTCCTCACAATGCTTCTGGTGTTTCGTTGTCTTATATTTAAGGTAAATTTACAGAAATAAGGCTGGGTCATCTAAACTCAATATAAAATATTTTACTGTATGGAATGGAGTTTATTTCTGGAAATTTTTGAGTTCAATCTGCTTCAGATTGTTTTTGCTTTTTCAAAAAAACCTGTAATTATTGACAGAGTAACTAACAAACTATAACTCATAGCATACACCTTTCTGGAGCTTTTCCTTGTTCTATGCTTTCTATGGAAAAGGCAATGCAGTAAGTATAACATCTGCCTAAATCTACTCTTCAATTTACACATTGCTAAGGATTACTGTTTCATAAAAACTTTTTATACTAGAATGGCTTCAGGAAAGAATTTCTAAACCTGACCCTGTGAAATTCAGATCTTTGATGGACATCCATACTTGGGCTGTTGCCAACCTTAGCAGGTGAGCTGGTCTTTTTGCCCATTTATGTGCATATTTTGCAACTTAGATGGAGGGTATGCCTCCACCTCGATAACACTGAAGTACTTGTCTTCTGGTTTATTATTTAGTAACATGAAATTTCCTAGGATAAAATATGCACAGGGGCTTGAGAGCCTTTAAAGAAAGGCAAAATGAAAATTGTTGATTATTTATTATTGTTTTTAAGGGAAGTCATTTAAGATTACTCTCCTACAGATTTCTGATTAACACCCATCTCAGCAGCATTTTCCCAGTGGCTTTGTAAAGGTTAACTTACTTCCCTGAACATCACACCTTCAGCCCACGGAGCCCAAAAAGTAAGAGTACAGAATTCTGCCTCATTTGGTCCTAAGTGAAGCATAGTGTTTACCCATTGAAAAAAAAAATCAATTTCTATTCCCACCCCCCACTCTCCAATAACCGTAACTGTGCTCTTCGGCTGACATTTATGCTGCTTACGCAGATAGCAATGCGGGGGTGGGGGAGCAGAGACTGAACTGACAAGCTTTATTTTGGATTCCAAATAAGTGTCAGCTTATCTTGTGCCTTGCTTTTCAAGATGTGGTGAATGGACCAGCAGCATCAGCCTTCCATTGTAGCTCATTAGAAATGCATAGTCCTGGCCCCATCCCCGATTTTGTGAGTCAGAATCTGCGTTTTTATTACAATCCTCAGGCAATTTACATGCACATTGAAGTTTGGAAAGCACTATTCCTTTTAATATCCTTTCTGATGAGTTCTACAAAGGAACTCTGAATTCTCTGAATGGCTTCAGCTGCTCCGTCTACACATGACTGTGGACTGATTAGGTAGGTAGGTCTGTATACTTCCAGACATCTTTTCATTCTGACTTTTACAAGGATTCTCATTAATCATTGGCCTTTGCCACGGAAACAGTGGTTAACTCCTGGGTCTCATCGACCGGGCTTGTGTACATGACAGTAAGTTTACATGTATCCTGGAGAGAAGATCAGACAGGGCCAATAACAACATTAACATCTTAGGGGTGCCTTTAATACCAATAAGATGGAAGTTTTGTTTCATCAACCCAGAAATAATTGGAGACTTCTGCTAAATCCTCTTAAAGTAAAGGGGATTTTAACCAGGTTTACTTGCCGAAGAAATACAATTCAGAACTTCCAATTACATTTGTAGACAAGGCAACCCCATGAAATTCTAATGCAGATCAGTTGCAGGCTACTAGCAAGGGAAGTGAATGCCTCCTGTATACCTGTCTCAAGGAAAGAGTTGTCAGGGGCATTTTACTGCATTGGTCCACTGTGCAGAGTATGTGAAACTCATCATTGGGTTTCATTGTCTGACAGGAGATCAGGTCACGTAAAGAGTTGTGCTTAAATAAATAAATACATAAATAAACAAAAATAGTAGATTTGCAAAACAGATTTATTAAAAGCTATTATTTTTCCTTATTAAAACATAGCAAAAACAATTCCTGGTGTATTTCACTAATAGCATCTAACACAAGATATGATATGTTTTTTAAAAACCTATTCACCCTCAACTCTTTAAGAATATATGTCTTGGATGTGTTACCTGACACATACCACTGCAAATTTCTATTCATTCATTAAAACATTCAATTGATTGTCCTCTGTGCGCCAGACATTGGTTTGGATCTGTTTTCTTTTCTCCTTTCTCTGACTCTCCCTATTCTGCTTTCTGTTCTTCATGCTCATTCACTCAAAGCTGTTGAGTGAAAACCAAGCCTTCCAAGCTGATTTCCACTCTACTGCCTCGCTCACTTAAGCCTGCCCTCACGTGTCTGGTTGCCAAAGAAACGTAAAAGTCAGTGGAATAACCAGGTTTCTGCATTTTGGCAGACTTCTCACCTCGTCATTTAAAAGGAAAAGCCCCATGCTTTCTTTTCTATGGAAGTCAGGCTTGTTTCCTGTTCCTGGATAAACTCCACACCCAGTAATTTCAACTGCTAGAGGTTAATTTCCCTATAATAGCCTCATTGTGATGGAGGTTTTTGGAAATTACAAGAATTAGATGCACTGCTAATTGGCCTGTCTGGCTTTGGAGCTGCTCCCTGGGTTATAACACAGTCAGAGGAGGCTGTAGTAAGGCCAGATTTCATTCCCAAACCAACACTTACCAAGAAGACAGATGTGAGGAAAGAAAATTGTTCCGAAAAGAATCACATAAATGTATTATTTTTCCCCCTTAATTGGCTGGGAAAAAGACACTGGAGAGATTCATTCCCTTCTCTAGAACTCAGGGCAGTGTATCAACAAATTTTCCTAGGCACCTGCTGTGGCCCCTTGTGAGCTGAGCCAGCAGGAAATACAAAAGGATACACTGCTCCCTAGCAGGAAAAGGCTTAGTTGGAGAGGCGAAAATACCAAAAAAATCACGTAGCCATAAAGCGAGGTTTTGAATTTGCTCAAAGAACAACTCAGATATACAAGGAAAATGATATTTGCTCTAACTCAATACGATTTTTTGTGACAAAGCCCAGCTTACACCTTTGTTCTATACAAAGTTCTCCTCCCAAGCAGAGCAGGTGCAGTAGCAATTTTGGATGACTCAGTCTCTGCAGGCTCAGTTGTTTAGATTTCACTCCCCTCCTCTATTACAGCAAAATGGTACCTGGACGTGAGGGGGGCACTTAGTGCATTTTTAAGGAAGTTTTGGAGAAGAAAAGTTCTGTGATCTGCCTGGTTTCCTCTATATCATGCCTGGATCCCTATGTGGAGTGGCCCAGTTGTTTTGCTTTTTAGTACAGCCCCCATGAGAGGTAAATGGTTTTACCTGACCTTCACAGTGAGCTGGTGCCCTCAACACTGGCCTCTGTCTCGAAGTCCCAGCCTAAAGCTGTATCTTTTCCAACCCACCACAGCTCTCAACCTGACTGCATCTCCTGTCAGAACACACGAGACTGTCTACTTCACTCTTTGCTATGCCCAGTCTCTAGAGAGTCCCGAATGTGGTTTCAATCCCAGCTGTCTCTCACCTTCCACTACCCACACACCATCATTCTCACATTATCTAGATTATGGCTCTGAGGTAAAGGCTTTCATTTTCCTGTCATCATGGATATCCCCAAGATAGGACCATGGATGTTTCCCCATACTTTGTAGATGTTGCTAAAGTTTCTCCCTTGCTATTGGTTGAGTTTAGACAGGAACAGGGTCAATTGTATCTGACTTCCTTACTCTTCATTTTGTTTCTCCCAACCCTCATCTGGTTGAAAGAGAAGGACTCAGAATTCTAACTTTCTTTAAATCAGATAGTTCTTCTACTTAGGAAAATAAGCCTCACACCCAAGCCATTATTGGCAAAGATGGCTGTCCCCTTCCCACAATGAATAACACCTTGTGGTTGGATCCCTTAGACTTGGTTCATGGTCTGCCAACTAGGAGTTAATCTATTAACATGAATATTAACTGAGTATCAGATGTTTAGCTAGCTGCAAAGTATTAAACAATTTGTATGTCAGGAGTTTAATGTAAACATTTTCTCTTTGTATGTATGGTAGCATGATTAAGAATACACTCTCTGTAATAACACTGCTGAATTTGGATCTCCACTCTATCACCTACTAGATTTGTACCTTGGGTAAATTATAAAATTTCTCTGTGCCTCACTTTCTTTTAAAAAGTGGTAATAGACTGGATAAAGAAGCTGTGGTACATATACACAATGGAATATTACTCAGCTGTAAGAAAAGATGAAATATTGCCATTTGCAACAAAATGGATG
>PVJL010002376.1:176084-201825 GCA_004026885.1 Lyroderma lyra | reverse complement strand
AATGGTCCTGAGTTGACCACGATTTGTTCTAATCACTGCTTTCTAGTGCCTTCCAAGAAAATAAACTTCTTTGTGGTAGTGAATAGTCTTACCACCCCTTCCTCTGGCAAATAGAAATTGGTAGGTACAGAAATTGGAGGGTTTTAATCCCATCTTCCTGGCCTTGGGTGCTTAGCACAATTCCTAGTAACCCTATTCACAGGACTGAAAACGTTTTCTACTCTTTACCATAGAATTGACTTTATTTAGTGAGATGTATCCATTTATATCAGATTGGTAGGAACTGTAATAATCGCAATCACTGCTTATTCTCCCCACCCAGATGTATTTATTAGTTGTTTATCATTGTTTAAGATTACTTTCTAAGTCGTAAGCATAGTGGGTAAACAATACTGCTTTAGTTATGTTAGTGTCAGGTGGACAATATAGTGATGTGACATTTTTATTACCTTACAATGTGATCACCCCACCAAGTCTACTCGTCCCTGTCCCCATGGAAACTTAGTATAAGGTTATCCAGCATGTTCTCCCTGACCTCTTCACCCTCCTTTCTCTGACCCCTGGGATCTGTTTCTGTGTATTGCTGGTCTGTACTCCCAGGCCTTTTTCAATGGTAAAGGAGTCAATATGGGAATGTCCTCTGATAGGGTTTTTAGTGTTAGTGCCTGGGATTTGTAGTTTATGATTTATTATTAAATCAGTGACTGTGACATCTACATTAGACCCATCATCTGTCACAATGTGTTATGTCCACAAGGCCTTCAGGTTTTTGAATTCTGAAAGAAAACCAGAGTCAAGCCATGCCTCAGGTAGACCCAGGCATGAAAAACAGAAGTAGGAACACTGGGGAAAAGCCTAGAGCATAAGGTACACGAGAAGGAGAAGGGAAAGGACAAGGGAGAAAGATAAAACAGGGCCGTGTGTCATGGGAGTCGGTGCAGTAATAGCACCAACTGGCTTGAAGTTGACCAGAGAAACTGAAGCAATAGATTCTGTCCCATTAATACGTGTCTACTCTGTCCCTTCCTCCTCCCCCAATACCTACATCAACATCTCCTTCTTGGATTGCTGCAACAGCTTCCTTAATTTTTCCCGTATCTCCAACTTCACTGCTCCCAATGCAGTCTCCTCAGGACAATCTCACAAGAAAGGAAGTCTAATTATTTTGACCCTCCGAGCCTACTCATAATTAGTTCACGCTTATAAAAATTTTTAATAGGGAAAATCTTATAAAGTTAACTTTTAAAAAGTGGATATAAAATGGCTTTTACAGGAAAATCTCAATTAGGTAAAAAAAAAAAAAAGAGTGTTGAAAAATATTGGAAGGCATCTGCCGAAATGATAAATGTATGCCTTTGTGTGGTAAGATTATGGATAATCTTTTTTTCTTTCCAATTTTTCTACAATGGGCATATGTTACTTTCATAATCAGTAAAGAATGAAGTATTTCTTTAAATGACACAAAAATAAACCAAGGTACCATGTTATTATATGATACAACTCAGCCATTGTCTCTTCCGTAAAGACTGGCACTCAGCTTTACTGGTCAATTCATTTTGGAAAAAATGAAGGAGACATTTGACAGAATAAACTTAATCTTTTGTGGTATGTGTTATCAATCTTCTAATGAAATTAGTACCCAAGGTGAGAATATGTATGTGTGTGTGTGTGGGTATGTGTGTGTGGGTGTATACACACATATACTCACAAATGTGCACGTTTGTTAATGTGTCTGCTGTAGACGTGTTAAAGTCATCCTAAAAATTCTGTCTCTATACAGAGTATTAATTCCTAAAAGAGAAAACAGAGGCCCAGGGAAATTTTGTAATCTTTGTGAGGTTTCCCAGTAGGTACTGCCTCATGAACGTTATTCAGTACGGCTGCACCAGCCCTCCGTGATCGTTGCTACCTGTCAGGTAGAAGAATGGCAGGGTGCTCTATCTTTGAGTCACATTGATTGGGTAAAATTTATTGGGGGTACTTACTGTTCTTGTCAGTCTTTAAAATCCAGGAGATAAAAAATAATCTGACCCAATTCAAAGAGTGTTTCCCCCTACTGTGAGAAATTAGCATCTTTTCTTTGGTTCAGTTCTCCAGGAAGTCCGACCTTGAGCCAGTTTCTGACTCCCCTGACTCCCTCGGTACTTGATGGATTTTGAATGGCGGATAGAGACGTCGTGCTCAGAAATTCTACCTCTCTAAGCAAAGGGTTAATAAGGATCCGTGCTTTCTGTCTTTATTCATTCCCTAAGTGGTAAAACTTAAAAGGTACAGAAAAAAAATAACACAATGCCATTTTTTACTATGTGTACATATATCTTCTGACTCCCAAAGATCTCTAATTTTTTTCTCATTTTAATCTATTCTGACATAGACTTGCCACCTAATTCGTAGTTCCACTGACTTTTTTCTCCCTCTGTATTTGGTGACATGGTTTTTTTCTTTTCCAGTAGGAGTAACCAGTATAGAAAATGGTTTTTAAGGTAAAATTTTAAGGTACGCTTTAACTCCCCTTATTTCCCATGTTATTTTTCCATCTGTAGTTGAATGTGAATGAGTTATTTTAAGTGAAGTTACGAACTACTGCAATGTATATTATTGTCAAGTGACTCGTTTGTACACAGAACCATCCTTAGTGCCTCTTTCATCTCAGCACCATTGGGTACATCTTCCTCCCAGTGAGGGTTAACATACATCTATTTACCTGTTCTAATGAGGTTAGCAGTCCTTTCAGCAGATGCGTCAAAAGAAAAATAAAATTCAGTTTGAGTTTGTCTGCCCAGCAGTAGAATGGGTTCCAGAATGCATTTGACTATAACTTTCCATAGAATCATTATATCACAGAAATCCTTAGAAGAAGAACTTTTTGTATTATAGAATTAATCTATGCCATAGCACAGCTTGCATTGAGGCTTTGGTAACTTGTGTTGCTATGTGAAGGGTTTCTGAGTTATCTGCTCGTAGGAGATATATGAAGACTAATAAAAGAACAGCCTGGAACTCTGAGTGAACACGCTCTTGAAAGTTGATTTCAACAGTAAAAGAGAAATAAATCCCCAAATTCTGATGAAATGTTTGGGATTTCTTAATGTGCTTATTAACATTATTATTTTGGATTTAAACATATATTTCCCTCAATTCTCATTTTTCTTGCACTGTTTTTTACTTTCACATTTCTGTTATATATAATATTTGTCAAAATGACAGTAGATTAATAAAGAAATGAAGAGAATGGTGGACAATGAATGCGGGTGGTAAAGTTGATGAATTGGGGGTCCCAATTAAAATATGATTGAAATCAGGGTACTAGAGCGATAGACAGGAAAGGTAGATGAATAGGAGACTTGTGATTATGGAGGAGTTGCAGATATTGGTAGTAACAAGATCTAGAGCGTATATGTCCATGAGAATGAATGACACAGATAGGGTAGAGGACAATGTCATTGGTGAGAGAGGCCAGAATATCAGAAGTGTCATCCCCCTAAATATAAAAACCAAGAATTGAGACTGAAGTGTGAGAAGCGGTGATAGTGAGTCTGGACTAACATCTTTGACGACTAGGGGTTGGCAGCTGATTGCAACATGTAGGAATTCTGGTTGGTATGATCAGGAGCTGAGGGCTTAAAGGCAGGAAAGGAGAACAGTGACAAATGAAATGAGGATGAAGGAAGCTACCTCAGGTCTAGGTCCATTTGTAGGTAGAGTAGAAGAAAAATAGCTTCCACTTGTTAAGCTTTCAAGGGAGGCAGTGCCGTTAGGGTACAGCTAGGCTTCAGTTAGAATAAGAAAGTGGGAGGGATGCTGGGAGGAGGGCTTCAGAGCAAAGGGAGTGTTTGAGCGTCCAGAGGAGGTGAGGGATGGAGTCTGACTAGGGGAGGCACAGAGGTCAAGTGCACGAAGATGGCGTGCCCTCCTGTTCGGTGGCACAGCAGCAGGCTCATCCATGTTAGCAGAATAGCAGTGCTGGGCCAATACTCAGTTCAGAGCTGAGGGCCCATGGAATGGACTTCGCCTCTTCTGTGCTCAGAAGTCTTTGCCGGTTGCCCTGGTCCAGGATCTTTGAGTCGGTCTGGAGCTGCGGGAGCTGAGGGAGCCGGACATGGAAGGGGGCTGACCCCTTGCACTCAGGTCCCATCTCACTCGTTTATGCAATCAGTAAACCTCTTGAACCCTCGTCATGCTCTATGCATTATGCAAGTGTTGGGTTTATGCCACATCCCTACCCTCAGCTTCCTTATTCTGAGACATGCAAATATATGAATGCAATCTAATATGATAGGCAAAAGATAAAGTAATTAATTTCATTTAAAAATTTTGTTTTAATTCTAAAATTTGATATTAGAATTTTTTGCATGTTTTTTATGTACTAATGGAACATGCAGATAGAATTCTTTAAAAGGTAATTGGTATATGGACCTGGAGCTCGGTGTGGGGTAAGGATTAAAATAAAGGTTTGTAAGTTTGGAGGGTTTGAGGAGATCCAGTAAATAATAAATAATACCCTCTTCTTCACCTGAGTTCTTAAACAAGAAATAAAAGAACAAGAGAAAGAAAAGCAAACTGATAAAACCCACAGTGGAGACCACGTTCAGACCAGTAGGTTTTGTAACCCTGGGCACCGGAGTTAGACAGCATTACCCACCCAGGACAGTAAGCTGCCAGGGACCACGCCTCCCTTATGACGCTTGTCACCTGCTCCTGTGCAGCGACACTTGGTGCTGAAACCACGAGGGAAACGTTGAGCCAGGCATTCTCAGTTCATTCTTTCCAAATCTACCAATTTAATTGCTGACTTGACCTGCCAAAGGGTCCCTAAGTGAGGAGAGGGAAATGGACCGGGGTGAGGCTTCACCTGTGGGGACACTTCCAACTGAGAGGAAACATCAGAAGCAGAGAAGCAGCATTGTCCTCCCCCATACACCTTAGTGACATCAGGCCCATGGAGCGCACAGACTGTGAGGAGAAGACGAGAAGTTGGAGAAGGAAATGGGGGGCCCTGAAACCAGGAGAGGGCAGGTTGGGAGTGGGGAGAAGAGAAGAAAGATCTCAAGGGAGCGAGATGCTCCTCTTCAAGAGAACACACCTGACTCTGTCTGTCATGCCAAGAGCTTCCTCTAATGTGATGATTTCAGGTTAATAAAATTTTCACTATGTGACTCTCAATGTTTTCACTGTAAAAGTTTGCTATACATTTTTTATTAATATTCACCACTTTGAAAACTGTAAGATACATTGTGTTTTACTGCTATCATATAGAGGAGGCCACCACAATCTAGAGAACTTGCATAACTTAACCAAGATCCCTGAGCTCGTCAGAAGAAAGCTTAGGCCTTAATCAAGGATTCGGACGCAGGCCCACGTGCGTCCCTGTCGTGGTACAGAGTGGGAAAGGTACACGGGGATGATCGCTTTTGATTCTGCGATTGTTTAAAAGAAGGAAGACCAAAATGATCATCTGTTATTAGTTAGCGTTTCTCAGATGCTTATAGGACAAATAAAAGAACACAAGATCTTCTATTCTTTATAGGAGTGATATAATAAATTATCTGTGCGTTTGATATTAGATTAGTTATTACTCCAACTCTGTGATATAGTAGTGTTCTTCTGGGTTCTTTAGTAAAAGGGAAAACTCAAAGCTGAGGCAAAAGTCATAAAATATCTGAGAAAGCATGTATTTACCATCAGTGCTAAGTTGTGATTTCTGTGGCAATTTCACCTATAATTAAAAAATAGCATTTAAGAAAAAAGCTGAACCTCAGACATTCCCACCCCCGACAAAATGTACTTTTCCCCAGCTTGTACCTCCTTCCCACATTCCTTAGGCTTTAATTAAATAAGAGAAGAGGAGAGCATTGGGTTTGGGTTCAGGATAAATATCCCTGGCTTGAACAGAAGCTGTTTGGGTTAATGACTTGGAATATATCCAGAAAGCTCAGACTGGCTAGCAGGCAAATCTGACAGCTACTGGATCTCACAGCAGTAACGTTGTAACCAATTAAAAGCTGAGCTAGAGATAATGGATTGTCACTGAGTGGTGTTTCAGAAACCATTGGTCCAGATTAACCAGAGGATTAACTTTTTAGACTGAATTTAAAGGTCACAGAAAGCTGACTTTAATGAAAGAAAGAGACAATCATTCAATTAAAAGGGAAAAATTCGTATATAGAAATTAGGTTCATAGATCTTGCTATATTATTTATGGAAAACTAACCAAATTGCTGTCTTATTTTATGGCAGGAGTTCATAGTCAAGGAAAAATATGTTCATTATGAAAAAGAAAGTTAAATGAGCAATCAGTTGTTTCTAAGGAATTCTTCTAATGGAAAGGGAATAGATGGGCTTCCAATAGCCACAAGTGCATCATTTTAAAAAAGGATGTTTGGTACCTAAATGCACCCTACTTTTGACTGATACGTAACTCTAGTGGGATCAAAGTCAAGTTAATGATTTGACTGACCTGTGGAGGCATCAGAGACCGTCTTACCCGATGGCACTTGCATGGATAAGACAATGCCGGAAGCCCGTTCTTACCAGGCCACTGAGAGGTGTGTGAGAAGGTTCAATGCCGTTTGCAAAGCTTTGCACCCACCGGATGAGGGACGAGTTCTCCTTGTTGAAGAAAACTTTTCCATTAAGATTCGCTCTTCCTGCAGTGACCGGCCCGGCCCGATCGGTGGTGCTGGCCAACCCCTCACGCAGAGTGAAGCCGTTTGGTGTGGGTGGGAGGAGCGTGAGAGAGACCTCTGTGAATTACTGGCACGTAGTTAAGGTTTACAAACATCCGTTCAAAGTTATTTTCTGAACCTAGCGCAGACTAGGTTTTAATAGACATTTACGGAAAGAAGATTGGGTGGGGGGCAGTTGTAGACAAAAGAGGGAGGGAGGGAAGTTGGTGGGAGGGCAGCAAGGTACTGTTCCTGACCGTGTCGGGTTAAAATGGCCAAATAACTGAGTCAGCTTCATGTGTGTGTATAGAATGGAGCTCAGTTCTAGAACGGAATTTGAAGAGCTGGATTTTGATGTGAAGAGTAACATTGTGTCAGAGGTGTGTGAGGGATGACACCTCAACTGTCTACACGGAGCCTTCTGATCCCTTTCTGTGATAGGCGTCAGCAGCCCCCACCAGGCCCACGTGTCCCTCCCCACGCCGGGCAGGGGCGTTTTAGGCAGGATCTGAAGTCTTACACTCGGTCTGTTAGCAGACACACAGGGCACAGGGCACCGTTCTTTTCCTGAACGCTCCCCTCTGGTTGGTCGGCCCAGTGTTCGGTCCGGCTGGGGTGTTCTAAAGGGGACTGAGCACTAACACGAAGCTTCTCATTGGTGGAAACCAGACTTTATGCCTATATTCAGGGATGATTTTCAATTGGTCTGCACTGGTTTGGCCCTACTGACTGTTAAGAGATCAAAGTGCTTTTGTCGCAGTGGTAATGGCTGCTGCCACAGGCACCTGTCACCCCTACTCAGTGCGGGATCCCCGCCTTTGTTGCCCTGGCCTCTTCCTCGTTATCCAGCAACTAAAGGCCTGGCCCAAAGGGAACCTCCAGGGTTCCGAACCACCACTGCAACCAGGGACCATTCTCAGCGGTTGGGGCGTGAGAGTTTGAAAATTGATCCTGGCTACATCAGTGTATGCTCTTAGAAGCTACTCATGCTTGTGATGTGTGTCCCCTCATTGTTCCAGTTTAGAAAGGTCACCTCATTGGCCCTGTTTACTGGGAGGCACCTATGTAAATCACCTGCAGCTGTCAGTGAAGCAGTTGGTTAACGTCGTTGGCCTACATCCACAGAGACTGGGCCTATTTATTCCAGAGTGAAGCTTAGAAGTTACTGTGACCCGGCTTATTTAGATCTGAAGGCAGTCAAACTACTCTTCTTCCTGCAAAGTATACTCTCTTGACTGAATTAGTTAAATTGGCCGGTTAGGAGGACTAAATTAAACAGATAATTAAGTCTTGCTTTGTTCTAGGTGTAACCTTATTGTTAGCATTTTATAGCAAGTAATATTAGCATTCCAGTCATTCGAACATTAGCAAAATTCCTTTGTCGATAGTTCATTTTTCGAAACCATCAATTTATTTTCTCTCTTTTAAATCAGTTTTACTCAAATCATAAGAAATAACTGTGACCAGATTAATGGACAAATATTCATATTTAAACCCCTAGTAAAAAGCCCTTGTCCTTCCAGTAACTTTTCATCTCAAAGTTATCCCTCCTAGTGGGGACCGTATGAAGCTGAAGCTGAGCGGAGTGGTCCACTTCTGAACCTGGCTGAGCTCCAGTTGATAAGTTTTGCAAAAGTGCATTCAACAAATGCTAATAGAGTTCCTATTATAAGCCATGTACTCTTTTGTGCCATAGAGGTTCAGAAATGAGCAAAACAAAATTCCTTCACTTCTGGGTCTTAAAATAATCTTATACTACTGCACTGTTTGTAGGAAAAGAATCACGAATTCACTAAATGTTTTGGTGATCTAAGAAAAGATTCTGTTATTTTTTATCTCATTTTTCATTCATTCTAGTGACCATAGTTTTCTGTTATTTATTATATCCTGACTGGAGATGAGCAAACCTGAAAAGAAAGAAAAAAAATTTCAGAAAGATACTTCTGGTTATATTTTCTATTTATTTGTGCTACAAAACACTAGACATCATCCTAATGAATGACTTCCTAATACCTTTTTCAAGAAAGGTGCACCTTATTTGTTGGCTTTGGTAAAACGCACAGTGCTTTAGAGGAGTGTCTGTGTCCCACATCCTCCATGCACCTCTGTGTGGAAAGCTCTTCCCCACACATCTCCACTTGTGCGAGTTTGATCTTCCTGGTCATTTGCACACTGTCTTTTGGTGCATGTGTTTTCCTCCTCATATGGTATGTCCTTTAAAACTGAGAATGTTATAGCCATGTGAAGACCACACTTCCTTCCAAGTCTTGCTCAAACATTTCCCTCGCCAGGAATCCCTCTCCGAGCCCCTGGGATAGGGCTCATCTCTCTTTCTTCTCTCTCATGGCTCATTAGTCAGTACTTCCTACCATCTATCTTGAATTAGAGCTTTTTGCATGTGCATTTGCCTCTTCCTCTAAAGCTTGAGCTTCTAGAGGACTAAAGCTCATTTTGAATCATTTTTGTATTTCCTAGAGTAGCCAGCACAGTGAGTTACACAGAGTAGTCACTTAATAAATGCTTATTGAATTGAATAAAATGAAATAATTTAGCATCAGTGCAATCCTTTGTCGCTGACTTGAAAAGTTGGAGAGGGAAAAAATGGGTTAAGCTGAGCATACTCATTTTTTCAATATACTATATGAGACATAAATATGGTCCAATAAATTTGTTTCAACTTTGTTACAGAATATTTCTTCAATTCATAGATATACCGTATATTGCAGTGCTGAAGTGAATTACTAGTGAGGCACCCTGTCTCAAGTATATAGAGTTTACAGAATTGCCTAGGCTTTGTGGAAACCCCAAAATGAGGGAAATAAAGCCCATCAGAGTTTTTTTGAAAGCCCTGGAGAGGAATCAAATACAAAAAGGTAATCATGCTGTAGCAGCAGCTGCAACCAGACTCCCTAAGTTGTGTCAAACTACCTGACTAGTTAAAGCCATGTTCAGGGCGTCTCCCACCTTTTCTCTAACACTCTGCTTTCCCTCTGCTGCCTTGGGAAACTTGCTCTCATTAAAAGGGATGGGAAACTAGCCACATCATTACATTCACTTAAGGCAGAGTTTAGGTGGTCAGTCCTCCCCACTGTCAGCAAAATCTGCCACTTTGGGATTTGAACCCTTATTGGCATTGTGGTTTGGGTCGCGATTTTTATTGGTCTTACTTGGAAATTTACATGTCTTTAGAACAACTAAAATTCACAAGAACAAACTAATTAATGGATTCCATTTTTGACAGCTACAAGAAGACGGATGAGAAAGTAACATGCTTCTGGCAGCGTGTTATCAATTGGGAGGCAACAGTGCATTCCCTCTATGTGGAACAGTGAGCTGGAACCAACACTGACAGATGACACGGCCCTTTGACAGTGACGCCTGTACGAGCTGACAGCTCCACTTGCAGTCAGTCAGTCAAGTCCACACTTTGCAGTGGAATTTTAACAGGCTTGATTTGCAGAATATGCTTCTCCTCTTCTCAGCTTGTAGTAAAAGTGAATAAAAATTTCAAAGCATTCACATTAAATAGTGGATTCTAGGATCTGTGACCCAACCTTCTTCTCCCCTCAAAATGAAGAGTAATCATAATAAATAAAGCATAATCTTGGGAGGAAACCATAAAACTCTAAGATATCTAGGAAAAGAACAATTCTCCCCTTAAAATTAGGTTTTCTATAAATCGACATAGTTTATGTATTAGGAAAAATCTCTTAAGAAGGATGAGGTGCCAAGTTTCCCCAGGAAAGGATATAATTATAAAATATGTGTATGCCTTTGTGTATGTATACACAAATCACCCCAAAGGGACTGACTGATTTAATTATGCTTTTTAAACTTACCTAATGTATCAAAAAACTACTTGCAAATGTTATAAAATATTTTTCTTTAAGGAAATTAGTCTTGCTCATTCACTCCCTGGTTTTAGGTCATGCTTTTTATTTTACCTGTTGGCAATCTATTCCCTTTGAACAAGACATTCGTGAAGCACGTGGCTATTGTAAAAGTTACTATTCTGTGATTTAATTCCTTCACCAATAAAATGTAGCTAATCACTCTGTTGCCACCAACATACCTCACAGGCTCAGAGCAAGAAATAAGGGCACGAGGGGTTGCAAACTAGTGAATGGAAGGCCAAATTGGCGTGGCAGGGGTTTTGTGAATTGCTTGCATTTGGATGCCCCTAGGCTGGGCAGGTATTTTCCAGTTTACATAGCAGCTGCTCCCTGTCCAACACTGTGTCTCTGCACATGCATGTAACTTGCCTGGGCTCTGAAAACACTGGAGTTTGTGATCATGGCATCACCAACGAATTTATTCTCACTCCTCCTCATAGAAATACATAATAATTCTAACACTGTTGGTTCTCAAAGATGTACCATAAGTGGAAAAAAATAGATTTAATGGGAGATACAGGCAAATACAAATGAAATACATAAGCATACAATTACAAGGAACACCTGAAGTAAAAGGGTAATTGGCATAGAATGCAAACTCTGTTCTCAAGTTGAGCCACACAGCCTGGAACACCCCTAACTAGTCCTTCCCTTCCCTCCCTACCACCCCTCTCCCAATAAACAAACACATAGTAGGCCAAGGTAAGTGACTGACCCGACCTTCACACCTGCATAATCATCAGCGATTAGAAGTGATAGAGAAAGCACACGTTGGAGAGATGAGTTTCTGAACTGTCTTAAAAGCAGAAAGGTTCAGAGATCGGTGGAGGCAGGCAAGAAGTCATTTTAAGAAGAGAGAAGGGTTTATGAGAAGGTTCAGAGATGAGAAAGCCAAAGTCATCGCTACTAGAATGGAGCCCTGTGCACTTTGTACTATGGAAAGGCTAAGGCTGGGTTTCCTGGATTGACCACAAACACCAAGTGTTATAGCGTGCCAGTTTGCAAGGAAACACATTTCACAGACTGCATACAAAAGCTGAGTAAGACATAATGACCTTCCATTTGTTTTATGGTAATTGAACATTTATTTCATAAAGTAAGGACTGCTATTATACCATGACCCATGATAAAAAGGAAAACTTTTCAGTTTACATTTCACCCATCATAACCTTGAATATTTAAATAAACTTACATGCTCCATTAACTAGAAAATGATTCCCTTCCATGCTTTGAATTTGCCTAGGGTGTGGTTCTTAGTGAACACAACTTCAATTGATATGCTTCAAGAATTCTAATTAAGAAACATGGTAATTTCAAAGATATGACATTTAATGCATTACTAGCATCTTTTTAATGCATGTTTTCATTCCATCCTCCAATTTCTTGAAACTCCCTTATTTTCTTTTGAGGTTTAACTTTGTGGTTTCCATATCAATTAAATCTTAAAGGCCAAGCCAACCTCTTATCCCACAGATAAAAATTATCATAGGCTGATAAAGGATATTTGCTTAGTGCCTAATAAGTCTAGAATAACGTATCAATGACTATTAGTTGGATGTCTATGTGCTAAGTGCCTTGGTATTCCAAAGATTCATTGGATGTATTTTTTCCCCTCCAATGAAGCAGTTGAGGATAAAAAAGAGATAATTGTTGAAAAATAGGTTTCCTCATTGAATTAAAGCTTCTTGCCAGGATTCTCTCTTGCTTGAATCTCTAAATAATCAGTTTTATTTGCAAAGCCCTTGACCAATTACATGACAAGAAAAAATACAAAATGCTTATGATATCAAATAATCATGTTACATAAAAGTTTTAAATAAGATGGGTTGAATGTAAGAAAATTATATAAAAAAATTCCCATTATAGATGGGAAAAGAGGGAGCCAAAATTCAACTAAATAACTCTAGTCAAGTAGCAGGGGAGTATCCAAGTCAGACAGGACCCCCTAATGCCTGGGCATCTAGGATTCCTGTCATATCTCTCGCTGCCACTTCTACGGCCCACAGCCCACCACCTTCACCTAGCGGTACTGAAAGTCTGTTCGCAGGAGAGCCACACCTCAACACCACATTGTACCGCAGCGAGAGAATGAAACTTGTCAGGAAATATATGGTGATGTGGGTCACCTTCATAATTATGACTTCATTTTTTTCCTCCTCTTTTTAAATCAGAGTAGCAAGTAGTTTTTGTTGGAACATCATCCTGAGCATTTATAAATGGCAGAGACCAAAAGTAATACGAGGTCAGACAATTAATTTTGCGAACTCACCCTAGAAAAAGTGCTGCAGACCTCATTGCTGACTATCACTACGGTCACCTTGGAAGTACTCCCCTTGGGAAGCTGTGCATCGACGCCAGTGCCCAGTCCACCCTTCAAAGCAATTTGGGAACTCTTTCTCTGGAATGGCCATCAGAGCTGTCATCGTCCCCAAAACCTGACAGTTAAGTTTACGAACTTGCCACCATGCACTTACATTGGCAGCACGGTACAAACAACTCGGTGAGGTGTCATAACCTTGACAGGGTTATGACGTTAATTGTCTGATCTCGTATTTCTTAGATTAAATGAACACATTCAAAACACGAATCTTAAAAATTAATTAAGAACTTTTTTGTGGTTTCAATACCCCTAAATCAAGTTATTTGTTTTATGAATTTCCTAGGAAATCATTGCTTAATCTGAAGTTGTTTGGCATATTCTTTATTCCTTATTAGTTAGATAAAAGTAAAAAATGGGACAAGTCTGTCTGATAAGTGACAAATTTATTTAATAAGACTGAAATAATATATATAGCTAGTAATGAGTGTATTAACTATAAATAGTATTTGATTTTCAAAACCTATTAACCTCATCAGCAATCATTTACTCTTTTTTTTTCCTTCTTTTCCCAAAATAATTTTAAGCTCACTTGCTTCAGCATTCACCTTTCTACATCTTGTGGAACATCCCTGAATGAATCTTTTAAGAGCCAGGAAAACCAAGACAATACTGACTCAGTGTACCCATGTCACTCCACTGGCGTGGTCTCTTTCTGTTTTCTCAGGCTACAGAGTTCTTCCCTTCTCCTCCTCTTTTCTCCATTCATTCAGTAAATATTTATTGACTATGAGTTGAGCTGTGAAACAACAATGAACAATATAGGCTTGGTCACTGCCCCCGGAGCCTACAGCCTTGGCAAAAGCAACTGTACAAACAATTGTAGTGCAATATAGGAGATGCCATAATGAGGAATCGTAAGAGGGGAACCCAACCCAAAGGTCTGAGGAGACTTCTTGGAGGAGATGACACAACGAACACCTAAGGAATTGGCCAGGGAGGTGAAACATGGCAGACGATGCAGCATATGCCAAGGACTGTAGGCAAAAGAATGTAAAGAAAATTCCCTATGGCTAGAATATAGGACATTGTGAGGAAGTGGTGGTGATGTCACTGAAGCTAAACAGGTGGGCAGGGGCTAGGTCATGCAGGGCCTTATAAACTATGTTAAGTTAGGACTTCATCCTTAGAGCAATAGGGAGCCATTCCAGGAAGTTCTATTTGAAGCATGTATATATTTTCTATTCTTCCCTTGTTATCATATGCAAGGAAGGCAAAGAGGGACATAATTTCTTTCTTTGACAATTATCATCTTGTCTTTTTTATCTCATTATGCTTCTGTCTCTGTCTCTCTCTCTGTGCACACTGGTAGAAAAAGAATTTTCGGTCTGAATAATTGGGATTTTCTTTTCCCCAAAATAGTCTTCCAAAGTCCTCTCTGTCACACCAAGTTCTTGAACCCTTTTTCTAAAGGGTGAGTACACTGATTTAAAAAGAATTATATATATATGTGTGTGTGTGTGTGTGTGTGTGTGTGTGTTAATTAATTAATTTATTTTAAGCACCTACTCTTGCCAATCATTTTTCTAACTATGGGGATTTAATGGTGGGCAAAACCAGACACACTGCCTGCTCTTGGACTTTACATCTATGTTACAGTTTCCTAAAAAAAAAAAAAAAAACCCTAAATAAGTAAATAATGGGTATTTTTCTAATGATAAAGGAAAAAATGGTTAGAAGCACAGAATAACTTTTTCCCAAGAAGAACACTTCAGAGAATACAGATCTGGGTTGAAGTGATTGTTGGTTCATGTTTAAGCCCTCCTGACATGATGACAAATAAATATTTAGGCAAGTTGTAAACTGACGTGTGAAGGCCGCAGCCGTATCTTAACTTTCCCACATCCTGTCCCTGCTTCACGCAGAAACGTTTTGTGAAAATGTTTCCAACAGCTGTAGTGTACTGTCACACCAAAGGCACGTTTCTGGGGGTGGGGCAGGGAGTGGCAGCAGCTTCTTTGTCACCACAGAGATTAGTGTTTTTCTGTTACTTATGTCGTGTAGCGTGTGACTCCACGGCCTGCCTGAAGTGGCTGGAGAGCAGGAAAGAGGACTAGGAGAACATATGAGAGGGGAAGAAAACACATGGCTGGAAACAGAGGAGATGTGAAGGTGGGAGAAAAGGAAATCTATGCAGTTTTTCATTGGATTCAATGAGGAGACACATTAATTTAAATCTACCTCATTGGCTAGATTCATATCCTATAGGTGATATGAATTAAAGGCTGACATAATGGGAGGCAGACTCTAAGCCTACAATAATTAATCAATGACTTACTTTGTACTAAATGGCACAGAGATACATAAAAGAACAGAAATGCAGTGAGGGGGTGAGAGAGTTTTGTTTTCTTTCACCTCCATGCCGGTTGTTCCAATGCTCGGACTGGGACGAGCTCCTGATTCGTGGGTTGGGGTCACTGTACCTTGAAAAAGTCTCAGAATCCAGTACTTTTCCCTGTGGTTTCTCTCGTGCCATCCTGGGAACTCCTGGCATTGGCCAAACCTTTATAGAATTGAAAAGGTCATTTCTGGAATGAGGCTGCAGGAATTGTGATTTGAACATTCTCTAACCAGGGAATTCATGGGACCTGGGTTCCATCTACCTGGGGCTCATCTGGCCAATAGAATTACCAGGGAAATTTTTTGCTGAACTGAAAGTGCATTTGGAGGAATGTTCCCAAATCTAGCTATCTATCAAAGTTTCTGTGAAAGCTTTAAAAAATATGCATTCATGGCCTAATGCCAGGCCTTTTGACTGACTCAGAATTTTGAGAGTGTCAGAATCCTAAAATTTCAAAAACTTTCAGGGTGAGTCTTATGCAATCAGACTTTGAATGTGTTGGGGAAAGATTAAATAGCAACATGTACTAAAACTGTGTTGTTTGACTCTAAAGTTTACCTTCTGAATTCTGATTCAGTTCAACAATGATAATCTAACCATCTATTAAGAATTATTTGGGAGCCACTAATAAACATGGGTGGATGTTATTTTTCTTAATGTAGATTAATTAATTAGTCATTAACCTGTTGAATACTTCCAAGTATTATTTAATGATTACAACAGCCCTAGAAGGCAAATATTATTATTATCCCACTTTATAGATAGAGACACCAAGGTTCAGGCAGCTTAACTATTTTGACTAAGTCATGTCAAGATCTGAATCTAGGTCAATATAGTAACTCAAGAACTTGAGGCCCTAACTGCTCAGTCTACTTAACCTCTCTGTGGCATTTAATAAAGATGAGGCTTAGAAGGAAATACTGTCCAAAGCTGTGCATTACATTGTTTATACAACTGGTAAAAATTATTAGCTTTCTGGGTAAAATGTTTTAAGTGGATTACTTTTTCTGGAGCTTTGCTCTGTTCTTTCATTTGGGACATATTTCTTTTTCTCCTTATTTTGGCTGCCTCCCTGTATTTGTTTCCATGTATTAGGGAGAACCAGTATGTCTCCCCATCTTGGTAGAGTGGTCTTATTTAGTGAGTACCTGTGAGGCCCAGTGATACAGTAATTTTCCTGGTCTGATACAGTAATTTTCCTGGTCTCCTGAGCTGGGTGCTCCAGATGTGTGCGTTGTGTGCGTTGTGCGTGCCCTCCTGTTGTAGTTGAGTCTTGATTGCCATAGGCATGTCAGGGGGAGGAACTGACCCTCATGCTGATTGGTCATGAGGACTGGCCATAACTACAGTGGAGGAGCTATTGTGCGGGGTCTGACCCGGTGGAGCAAGATTCGCTTTAGCAGGGCTCTGGTGCCTGCCAAGTATGCCCTTTGGGTGTGTCATTTGTGGAGGTGATAGAGTGTGCTCTGTGTGGTCTGAAGCTGGCCACTGGGAGTGTTGGTTCTGGGGCCTCTTGCGGGAGGCTATGGGGCAGGCCAAGGCCAGCTACTGCTTCTATGTACCCTGCTCAGGGCCACTTGGTCTAAGCTACAAAGTGATCTGAAGATGCTTGCCACTTGTGCTGGGCTTGGAGGTGTCTAGGAGAGGCTAAGCTGCAAACTAAGGCCAGCTGCCTCTAGTGCCAGGCTTGGGGCTACTTAGTAAGAAGTACGGAGCACATTAATGCCAGATGCTACTTATTTGGGGTTTGTGAATCTTTGAGAGATTTTAGGGAAGTCCACAGCATGAATCATAAAAGGCCATTAATATGGGAAAGTCACTGTATGTGACTTGGATGGGCTCATAAATTGGGTGGGAAGGGTTCTCAGGGATCACGAGGGCAGGGCAGAAGGTATTAGCCAGGTTGCTGGAGACTTAGCTGTGATGGCTGCCTGCATCTGCATGCTGGGTGGGGGTAGGGCCCACAAAGGAACCATGGCTTCTGCCAGCACTTCTCCCTGGGAGAAAGCTGCCCCTCCAGCCCTCGCCTGATGTCAGACAATTCAGTTTCCCCCCATATGTCCTTGATACCCGTCATGCTATCGCCCCAGTGCTGGACGTCAGAGTGAGTGAGTCCATCAGCGAGTAAGGCCATATGCGAGCCCTTTAATAGGACGCCTGGGTCTCCAGAAGTCCTCCATCTCACTCAGCACAGTCTCTGTGGGTTTTCACAGCCAGAACTTGTGGGGACTTTCCTTCCTGGCACCAGGACCCTCGTCTGGGGAATTTGGTGTGGGACTGGAACCCCTCACTCCTCAAGGGGAAAACTCTGCAGCTGAGATATTTCTCCCGATTTTTAACTACCACACGTGTGGAGGAGCAGCAGCCCATTCCGTGTCTTCACCCCTCCTACCAGTCTCCACATGGCCTTTTCTGTATGTCCTTAGTGATAAGATGTCTGTTCAACTAGTCTTCAGGTGATTTTCAATGATAGTTGTTCTGTAGTTTAGCTGTAATTTTGATGTGGTCGTGGAAAAAAGCTAGCACAGCATTTACCTACTTTACCATCTTGACTGGAACTCATCCTAAATATTTTCTTAAGTTAAATTAGTCAGTGAGCGATCTGTAAGCTCCATTCAAAGTTAAGAATCCAAATTTAAAATATTGCTGAATTAAATATTTATGAGTATGAGTAAATAGTTACTTATTTACATAAATATATTTGAGCATAGACAAATATAGATGTGTATGATTTTTTTTCCTGAAACATTTCATAGAACTCCTACTTTGGTATATTTTAAGTGATTTATATTTACATCAATGTGGTTATGTTTATGCACTTCAAGGTTAGCCAATTTTAAGGAATCTTCTAAATTTGCATATGTACAATAAAAGCAAATAATAAAATGACCTTGATGTAAATAAAATACTTTGTTAATTTTGGGAAATAATCTATGTTACCATGGAAAAAGCTTCCTCAGTTATGTGATTATGCTTTTAAAAATGATCTATTTTCAGTATCTATCTATGCAAGATAAGTGTCTTCATGTAAGATGGTGTTCCTTGATAACAATTCTTGTTTGATCCATAAAAAAGGGTGTGAAAGGTAAGAATATACAACAAACCCTTTGGAAACCAATAATATATGTCATGGTCCGGGAAGGTCCTTAACTTGTGTTTACAACTTGAATCACGGTGTGACTCTGAGCAAGTCATTTAGCTTCTTTGCCCTTCAGGTTCCTTATCAGTAAAATAGAGTTGACAGTGGTACCCTCTTATTAGGAGGAATTGAAGGAAGAGATGAAATAATAAATGTAAGCAGCAGTATTTGGCACATGGTGAGCACCCTATACTGCTGGTGCTTGTTATTAATTCAATTCAGCAAATATTTACTGAATGCCAATCATAACAACAACAGCTGACCATTTTGTGCATACTAATTGTGTGTCAGGCATTAAGCCACACATTTTTACATGTCTTATTTTATTTAATCTTCATAATAACCCTATAGAGTTAATGCACTTTTTATCCCATTTTAAAATGAGGGGATTGAGACTTAGAGAGGTAACACAGGTAGAAGCTGCCAACACCAGTGTCCTAACAAGCAGTCTAATGCCAGAGCTGGCCATATTGACCACCAGGCTAAAACTCCATGCCAGGCACTGGGAAACAAGAGTCCCCTGCCTTGGGAAGACAGCCATTAATCAAGGCATTACAAAAATAACTGTGGTCTGGTGCTTTTCTGAGGAATTGACACTTGAATTGATTGAAGCACCAAGTGGAGTTAGCCTGGTGAGAGAAATTTGGCAATTGCTGGGAGAGCCGGGCCGGAAGAAAACAGCATGAGGAAAGGCCCTGAGGTGAGAAGGAACATGGCTCATTCTAGAGGACGTTATGTTAGCTTGGAACAGCAGAACATCAAGGCAAGAGAGCAGAACACTTTTTACCCCAGTGACAACCAGATGATACTGGGAGGTAGTCCATGGAGGAAGAAATGAATAAGAAAAAAAAAGTGTTTCAAATCATGTGCAACTCACATGATTTATATATAAAACCTAAAGCCAAGAGAGTCATAAATTCCCTCTCATCATGGGTACTCCAGACATTCATGGACAAGAGGAACTCATAACAAGAAGCAGCGATTTTGTAGGAGGCATTTGCAGATGAATGTGCATAGCCCAGGGATCAGCAGATCAGGTTTGTGGGCCAGATCCAACCATCTACCTGTTCTCTCACAGCCCACAAATTAAGAATGGTTTGCACATTTTTTAATGGTTGAAAATAAATACAAAGAGCAACAATATTTCATGACACATGAAAATCAACTGAAATGTATACTTCAGTGTCCATAAGTTAAATTTTAAGTGGAACACAGCCAGGCCCATTTATTTCTGTATCGTCTCTGACTGTTTTCATGCTACACAGGCAGAATTGAATAGTCGTGATAGTATGGTCCACGAGGCCTAAAGTATTTACCATGTAGCCCTTTACAGGAAACGTTTGCTGAGCTCCACTCTAGCTTAACCGTTATTGGCAGAAACTACGCAGTTGTAAAAACAGAATTTAGAAAACAATCAGTATGTCCTAATGTTTCTATTATATAAGGCAAAGAGTCTTTATATTTTAAAACCTGGACTTTGACCCTTTGCAGACATTGAGAGAGCACACTCAGTGCTATTAGTGTCTAATCTTCTATTCAAGGAAGCGACCAGCCCACACGGTGGACCTGTGACTCAGAGCAGAGGCTGCGGCTTTCTGGTTCCTTTGTATCTCCAGTGCCCAGCACAGCACCTAGTTCATAGTGTCATAGGTTTAATGAAAGTTTGTTGAATGAGTCATGGACATCCTAAACAGATGAGGCAGAATTAGGATAATGAAATTTAAGGCCTCTGGCCAGCATTAGAATAGAAACACCAACCTACCCCCCTCTTAGCTGAAAGCCTCACAATTTCCCAGTGACAAAAGACCATGATTATACCTGTAACCAATTATTGAAGAGTATGGTGTTGACAGACTAGAAGCATAATCTCTTTTCCCTAAATCACAACCTTTAACAATATTCTGCCAGATCCTTCTTTTTCATTATTCTACAATATCTTCAACAATCTCTTTCAATTAAAAAGAAACAGTTCACTCTGAAATCTTTAGTTTCATATTCCATTTAGTATTTATCCATTCTTTCATCCCCAGAGGTGGCTATGCTAGAGGGATTTGGTTTCTTCTCCCACTGGATCTCATTCTCTTCCCATAGGTTGTCACAGAGGGCAGTGGAAAGGGACAAGAATCTCTTAGTTACCTAGGTGTGGCCCTGGTTTTCTCATGGCTATCTCTACTTTCTAGCCAGGACCGACTGGCCATGAGGTCCTGTGGGTAGTAGATGTCCACATGCTGTCTCTCTGGGACAAAGTTTCCCAGTTCTTCTACATGGGGGTTCTAGCTGCTCAGGGAGGCCCTACAGGAATGCCATACCTGCCCACTGCACAGTGTGCTGACCTGGGAGGCCCACTTGGTCCAATCTCTTTTAATTCTTCCATCTTCATCTCAAGAATAGACCCCACTGTCTCTTGCTGTTGTGTCCTTTTCACTCTAGACTGTAGATCAGCTCCTTCTGTTGCATCTATGTGATCCATGGGGAACTCAGCATCATTACCACACCCAATGGTGGCAGTCAAGCCGGTTGTCTTTAATCCTTTCTCTTCACTCTGCCATCTCTCTATTTCTATTCAAAAAGGCATCCAGAGTAGTATGCTGCATAGTACGTGTTCAACCAGGGAATGAGAGGCCAATCTTTTCTTGCAGACAACCCGAATCTCCACAATTCTAATTTTCTTGAAGAGCCCTCTTCCTAACTTGTCAGAGGAGTTGAGGGCTGGCAGAAATGATCAAAGAAAAAGGGAACACAGGAAGCACTGAACTGATGACCTCTGAATCCAGAGATCCCTTTGACATCACCCTCACTTATGATAGTAGAACCAGCTCTTAGTAAGCTCTGAAGATGTGTTTCTCATTGTTTTCTGCTCTCTTCATAATATGAGGTAATTGGTTCCTCAGTGTCTATCTTTGGTCCTAGATGACAATTCCTAGGGAATTTAAACAATTTCTAATCAATATCTTGTTATATGCACTTTGTTGTTCACAGATTTATGCTACCAGCTGATATTAAGAGGGAGGAACATTCCTTCCACCTCAGCTTTTGGGACAATGTCCTCCCTTGTGGTTCTATAAGTAAATCATCCATTACAAACTTTGATATATACTTTCTGCTGATATGTTTATGTGCATGCTCTTCTGAGGCAATAAGCAAAACAGACAAATTGGCTGCCTCCATGGATCTTGCACTCTGGATAAGGAGCAAACATTCTATATGTAGGTGGATTATTACAGATAAGAATCTGAAAGGAGTTGGGTCTCACTGAATGCCTTGGGCTATTCCAAATTCCAATTATTTTACAGTCTGTCTATCTGTCTGTCTCTCTCATTGATTAATGCTTGTCTGTCCAAGCTATATTCCTTTGGCCACCTATAAGACCCTTCTTTTTAAAGTTGTCTTCTTGACCTACTCTACTGACTTTAATTTTCATCTCTTGTA
Organism: Lyroderma lyra; assembly: GCA_004026885.1. Classification (NCBI taxonomy): domain Eukaryota; kingdom Metazoa; phylum Chordata; class Mammalia; order Chiroptera; family Megadermatidae; genus Lyroderma; species Lyroderma lyra. The sequence goes on along the minus strand of PVJL010002376.1, from coordinate 179,981 downwards.
CTCTAAGACTGGAACCACTGGGGTCCTCCTGGGTGACCCATATGTCTTCCCCATCTTTAAGAATAGATATCTCTGCTGATCCTAGAGACCTTAACTGTGCCTTCATTATAACATTTTCCACACTTGAGGGCAGGGGCTGGGTCATCCCTCTTTGTAACTCTTTAGCCTTCACAGACACACACACCTCACCTCTATTACCACCATCACCACTGCCCAGGGAATAGCTATCAACACTACCATCTTTGTGCCTTGTACAAAGTAGGAATTCAACAGAAAGTGTTTGATTTAAGCTGTTTATCCATTAGCAATTAACCTTTCACAACGCTGGTTAGTCTTTTAATAACTCTGACTGGTCAGGCAGTGTAAGAGCTCCCCCACTTCCAAGCTGGCAACAGGGACAATTCATCACAGATAATTCTACAGGAAGTGACTGACTCTTGCTCCACAGCTGTCTGTTAGCTGTGGCTATTGTAAGAGCAACCAGAGGACTTCAGATTCCATGTCCTCTCATGATCCATGAACTCCCAGAAAGATGGATACATAAAGGAGAGTTCTGTCTCAAAAATCTTTGCAGTGTTAGCCAGCCTTTAAAACCTTATTTATTGTGTTCATAATACATCAATTTAGGACTCATGTTTGGTCAACTCTGCTGAAAAATGTTAGAACTGCAATCTGAGCTTCCTTTGTTGGTTTGAATTTTCCATAAAAGAATTTCTTCTATAATGAAAATAACCAAAAGGGCTTTCATTCATGAAAATATTTGAGGCATCCAAAAGCCTAGTACGTGTAGGAGTACTTTTGTACTGGTCTTTTTGAAGAAAATTTCTTTTAACTCTTTTTTAACTGTATCAAAAATGTTATGACAGATCTCTCAGCAATTGCCTCTTCACAAACGACCATAAAATAGACACTAATTTTTTCAAAAGATATTTTCATTGGGAGTGGACAAAAGTGGAGGGTAGATCAAGGTTAGTCTCAGTCAAAGAAAACAAAGATCAAAAAACCTCTGGGGTAATGAGCTGAAAAAAAAAAATCCAACAATGGATTTTCCAAGGCCAATTTGGGGCAAGTTTTCTATGGTAATTGCTGATTAAACAAAAGAATAAATAGGGAGCTTTACATGTCATTTGTTCTCCATCTGACTTTGAGAAATTGTGAACCATATTTTCCCTAATTTTATCTCTTGCTGCTTTGAAACTCAGCTAAAGACTTGGTCAGCTAGTTAAAACATTAGAAGAACAATTCCTTGAAACTTTTTGTAGCCACTCAATAATTTCTAGGAAGATGGTCTTTTAGATCTGGAAAGAAAAAAGTAATATTTATCATAACAAAGATAGGAGGATTACTTTGAAGTCCATAGAAATAGATTGGATTATTGTTATTAATTTTAAATGGTTTATAATAGAACTGATTTTATTTGCTTCTATTTGAAACAAGAAAATAGTAGATGATTCCCCTATTAACTCATTCAAACATTTAACAAATATTTATTTTGCATCTATTATGTACCATAATGAAGAGTAAGAGTGGATAATTAAGACTTTTAGAAAAAAAACCACCCAGGTAATAAAAATTAACTTAATTATTTTGAAGATCCTATTACTATATTACCAACATATCATTTATCTTGAAACATTTTGTAATCCTCTGTATTAAGGATTCCTAAAAGTTTTATTAAGGCTAATTCAGACTTAATTTTCAGCTTCCATAAAACCTATAATAATTCCATGTTTCTGGGGTTTTCTAAGAATCATGAAAGATGAAGCAGTGAAGTTGTGCAAATGATGTTGGAACCTGCAGGACGGATGATTACACTGAGTGTATTCTACGTTTGGTAAAGTGTGTGTCATAAAACAAAGTATTGAACTTATTGAAAAATTAAGATTTTAATCATAAAATTGTTAATCGTAATAATGTATGTTCAGAGGGATATCTTTCCTTTCCATCCTTAAAGAATAAATCCAAAATAAACATAATTCATTAGTTTAGTAATTAAGAATACAAGTTAAAATAGAAATGAGATACTGCTTTGTTTTCAAATCAACAAGTATCATTTTACAATAATAGTGCCTACTATTGGTTGGAGTTCCTGAAAATAGGCCACTTCAAATAAACATCAATAGGAGTGTAAATTGATCCAGTCTTTCTGGATGGAAGACATTGTAACACATATATCAAAAACTTAAAAAAGTTCATTCACTTTGATCTACCAGTTCTACTTAGAGCAATGAGAGCTACACAAAAAGATAAAGCCAAGGACATTAATTATAGCATTACATATAATAACCCAAAATTTAAGATCATCAAAATATCCAATAATTGGGGATTGTTAAAAATTTAGGTTTCATCTATGTTTTGTTATATTTTAGAGTCATTAAAAATCACACTGCAGAATATTTAATGTGTAGAGAAATGCTCATCATATGCTGTTAAGGTTATGATGATATAGCAGTGTATAATACACACATATTGGTATGCTCAAGTTACCATAACAGAATATCATAAACTGGGTAGCATAAACAACAGAAATTTATTTCTCACAGTTCTGGAGGGTGGGAAGTCCAAGATCAAGGTATTAAACAATTCAGTTCATGGTGAGAATGCTCTTCCTAGCTTGCAGAAGGCCATTGCCTTATCACTGTGTCTTCATCTGGCGAAGTGGGAGAGGGAGAGGAGAATGGAGAGGGGGAGGGAGGAACGAAGGAGAAAAGAGACTCTGGTGCCTCTTTTCATAGGGATATCAATTCTATGGGATCAGGGCCCTACCCTTAAGACATCATTTAACCCTAATTACCTCCTAAAGGCCCTATTTCTAAATACAGTAACATTAGGAATTAAAGCTTCAACACATGAATTCATTGTGGGGAAACAACGTAGTAGCATGTGTATTTCCAAATGTACAATATGTACTATACATACACGGAAAGAGGCTTGAAGGATACATATGATATACACCAAAATATTAACAGTACTTCTCTCTTTGTGAGTTCCTCTCATTCCAAAGTATTTAATTAAGAATGTATTACTCTCTAATCATAAGAACACTGTAAAGAGTGTAAGCGTTTCTAAACCCATTGCCGTAACACCAATGCCTAAGGAACTGACCGTGCATAGAACAAGCCATCCATTGCCAGGCCAGTCCTGGAATCGCTTTGGGCAATGTATGCGCAGCACAGTAGGGAACAGAGAGACATGCTAACTTCCAAAGGACCCCTTAAGAGATAACACAAAAGACAAAGCTTTTATGGGTTTTCAAGAAACAGCTACTTCTCCAGGAGAATCTTATCATAAATGGGATGTCCAGAGAATTTGAAAGCCAAATAAGAATAACAAACGCTTGAGTGGCACTTTTAACTTTTTTAAAGCACTCTCACATTTATTAATTCATTTGATCCTCATAACAACTATGCAGGCAGGGCAGCTATTAGTATTCCCATTTTAACAATGAAGACATAAAGGTAGAGAGCGATTAAGAGCTGACCGGGAAACACACAATTAGCAGAACAGGGCTGCACAGGGGACCTAGGTCTCTGCCTCTGGGTCCGGAGCTCCTCTTCTGCCCCTGCACCCTTACTAACAGGACTTTTCCTACAGCACAGCCTCGTGGAAAATCGAATATTTTCCCAGCTCTTATTGAAAGAAGAAGTCCCTTAATTTTCTTGTGGAAAGAATGAAGCCAAACAAGACTATAAAAAATAATAAAATTCAGGGAGTTCCCTGATGGTGTAGTGGCTTAAGGCTTTGGCGTTGGTGCTGTCAGTGCTGCGGCCTGGGTTCGATTCCCAGTCAGGGAGCTACCCACATATCAATAAAGCAAAAAAAAAAAAAAAAAAAAAAAAAAAAAAAAAAAAAAAAAAAAAAAAAAAAAAAAATAAATAAAAAAAAAAAAAAAAAAAA
>PVJL010002376.1:0-175984 GCA_004026885.1 Lyroderma lyra | reverse complement strand
AAGTGTAGCAAATACTACCATGGTAAAGTGCTTAGAGACAATACTTATTTAATCCTGGGTTGAGTGACGAGGTATATAATATAGAATGATCCTAACCTCCATCTTAATTAAAAAAGGATTACCTATCTTATAAGGACATTATTTTGTATACTACATAACTTCACAGTTCTAACTAAATGCAGGGTAAGAATATGATTTAATCATTTTTGTTTTTAACACTCAAATATGGCAGTTTGGAAGATAGTTTACAACTCTATTTTTAATTAACTGATTTAACTATAGATATTATAACTGCAAATAAAACACATTTACAAAAAGCTGTTGTCTTTAGAATTGTAAATCTGGCAAGGTTTTTAGCAGCCGAGTCTTAGTTAATAAAAAAAAAAAAAAAGCATCTTTTTAAACTATGGGTGTTAATTGGGCTTTTCTTATCAAGAGGAGTAAAAGCAGATGTTGATCTGAAACAATCACTTAGCATGTGTAGTGGTCCTAAGAGGCATTTTTCTTTGATGCCATTACTTGTGCTGATTTACTATTGACCAGATTTACCTTCTGGTCACATAATATTCTGACTTGGAAATACCAACCAACAATACGCAATTCAGGAGATAGGTATTACTAGAAAGGAAGGCCAACAAGAATGTCACAAATGTGGTTTTTTTCAGTGGATATAGCCATGTCAAGGTGAGAAAAACTAATCGCTTCACCTTGACGTGCTAAATTAAGTAGTGTGGAGAAATTAGAAGACAATGGTGAATAAAATGAGCTGGGTGAATAACTTGCTATTTCCTTGCATAAATAAATTTTTGTAATGATTAAAGCTTAGCAAATAAGTTCAGGGAAGGGGGTGGGAGAGGCAATTATTCCACATAACAGGAGAGAGCATGTATAATTATTTCCTGATAACTAGAGTCAAACAGGAGAAGGTATCAGAAGGGTTGTGGTTGTGTACTTACCTAGTAAGCTAGGAAAGATAGAATTTGTCGTTGTAACTCAGACAACTAGGATTCAAATCCATCACTTTCAAAATGAAAAAGAAATATAAACATTGTCATTTAATAGAGGTTCAAATACAAAAAGAAGGAATGCAAACACTGGAGGCTGTTGGGTTTAGGGAAATTGTTGAGGAATGAACAAGAATAAGAAAACTTGCTGTCCTCTTCCTCTCTCTCTTGACTTGACTTTCTTTATGCCTCACTCAGTTCACTCCACTTCAAGGACAATATTTCTTGGGCACCTTCTGAGTTCCAGGTCCTGTACTTATTGGCACTGAAGATGCAGTAGAAGCAGTACCTGCTCTCAGGAAAGTCCTTCTATTACGTGAATTTCTTCCTTTAGTTAAATGCTGTCCAATCTAAAGACTGTCCACATCAGATTAGATATGAAAAGTGGTCTCACAGCAGCTAATAAAGTTCTGAGCAGGAAAAATGCACATTGTTAGGTAAAGTGTTGAGTGACAGCTCCTTTGTGGGATTGTCCAGTTTGCCTCTTTTGCAAATGAATGTGCAAATATGTGTGCATATACGTGCATATACATGTATAGATATGTAGGTATGAGCATGTATATGCACATGTACATGCACATATATACATAGGCATCTCCAGTAGACTAGCAGTCAGCATGCCATAGGATTTTGCAAGTCAGAGGGCCTAAGTCCAGGACATTAACAATCCTAATTTTACATTACTATTTATTCTGTTTCTCAAGGTGGAGATTTTCTCCATTGCACATGTGTTCTAACAGCAGAACTTCCCCAAATTTCTCTCAAATGTACATTGTTCCCACTTACAGGTTAACACATATCTTGCTTTATGAAACTCTTTGGTTGGTTGCAACTTTCCTTTTTTCTTTTTTTTTTTTTTTACTTTAAGTAGGTGCCGTTTATTTTTATGATTATGCATTCATAAAGTATTAATAATTCAAATTTAACAAATGTCTTCCCTCAATGTTGTACAAATTTCTTGTGTGATTCAAAAAGCAAAATATATCTGTTCTAGGTTCTCACTGGCCTTAAAATATGCATTTTCTTTTTTTTTTTTATTGGTTTGCAAGAATTACATAGATTCCAGGTGTCCAGTTCTACAGTGCATTGTCTATGTGTTGGTTGCAACTTTTCTTGCATACCCTAACTTTAACCCTTTGGTCTATACTATTTTGTAATGAACCCTAACTAAGAAAATGTGTCACTAAAGCTAGTATGGGGCATATGTGCTTGAAACTTTCTTTCTTTCCTTACAAAGGAGCAAGCCAACAGTGTCACTAAGTTCTGAAACATAATGCATTCTTCCATTAAAACTGGGCAAAGCAGGGTCAAATGTCAAACCTATTAGCTCTAAGGTTTATTGCTTAGTGCCATGGGATAAGTATTGTGACATGCTGTTGTGCCCAAAGTGGGGTACCAGGTCAGGACTGCACAGTGAAGGAAGTCTTCCTGGAGGAGGTGTTATCTAAACTGAGAGCTAAAGAATGCATAGGAATTAGCCAGGTAGAAGATAGGGAGGAATTGGGCAAAGAGAGGGGGGGATTCAAATATAAGGTGATGAAAAAAGAAATGACTCAGGGTGGTGAGCACACAATGCAACATGTAGACAATAAAGAACTGTGCACCTGGAAGCTGTGTAATTATACTAACTGATGTCACCCTAATAAATTTAATTAAAAAAAAAGAGGGTGAGGAACTGCATTTGAGGTATAGGGCTCAGAAAAGGCTATTTTAAAGGTTATACATTCAAGGAGTTTGCATTAGTTTGCCAGGATTACCACAATAAAATATGACAGACTAGGTAGCTCAAACAACAGAAATTTATTCACTCACAGTGAAAGTCCAAGATCAAGGTGCTGGCAGGGTTGGTTTCCTCTGAGGCCTCTCTCCTTGGCTTGCAGATGGCTGCCCAGATGTTTTTTTCTCTATGTACATGCATCCATGGTATCTTGTCTTGTGTCCAAATTTTCTTTTCTGATAAGGACAGATTGGATGAGGGCCCTAAAAGGCTTGTTTCCACTTAATCACCTCGTTAAAGGCTCTATCTCCAAATACAATTTCATTCTGAGACACCGGAGGGTTTAGAGCTTCACTATATAAATGCGGGGGGCGGGGGGGGGGGAGGGGATACAATTTAGGCCATAACAGAGTTCAAAGCAAAATTTAATATTATCAGAGTATTAATGAAAGAGAAAATACTTGCATAAATTCTAAAACCAAACCGTAGTGTCAAATACTTCATATTTTGAGACAGTTCAAAAGATTGCATTTTTCCAAAAGGCACTTCTGGGGTTTTCTCTTTTCCTCTTCAAATGGAACTGAAAGCAATACTTTGCACTCATGAGTTGCAGACCTGGACCTAAAAATATCTCAGCTACTTACTAGTAACAGTCCTTGGAATAGTTTTTAAAATAAGCAAACCAACACACACACAAACAAAACCAAACTAACATCCCTGCCTTTGACAAAGAACACATTCGTGGTATTCTTTTAGCACAACCCCATGCAATTCTTCTTTGGGTCACTAGGGAAGAACTCAGCACTACCGTAAATGAATTTTGTCCCAGCACCTAGAGTGACCTCATCACTAAAAGACCCGATGACCAAGAGTAGCACTGTGTGGAATTATTTTTATTAACTTGAAAGAAAGTTCATTCTTATATGGCGCATGTGCCTGTATAAACTGTAACGAGAAAGGTCAAACCTTAGGGGCTTATCTCTACGGTCTAACTCCAAGAGAATGACTTCTGCTTACACTGTCAAGAAACCTGGATTCCTGTACAAGCGCTGCTGCTTACTGTGATTCTGATGTCACCCCTGGCATTAACATTCTATGATTCTATATCCCTCATATATCAAGGCGTGTCTCAAGGGGATCACAGCTTAAGAGGTAAGGCTGCCCTTGTTCTTTGCCCACATCACCAGTCATAAGTCAGAAAGCTTTCCTCACGTGCCCCCAGCCCTGCGATCCTGCGGATGGCACTATGAGCGGAAGGAGCCTGCTTTTCTTTTCTGGGCCTCTGGGTATTAGGCAGTGAAACTGCTCACAACTTGGAAAGCTCTTGCCTGCATGATTTATGGCTCCAGCCAGTGCTTTATTCCCTCACTTTTACATCCACCAAATTCCATTAGAAAACTTGGGGGGAAATCTGCCAATCCTGGGCTATTTTGGGGTTTCTTCATCATCTCTTGACCTTTAATTTGACAAACCAAATAACAAAATGAATTATGGGTTCTGTAGTCTTGACCGTGATTACCAACCAGGGCACGTGGCGTGAGGAAAGGGAAACAAAAAGGACACACCATTCAGAGTAAAAGGTTCTGAGCTAGTGGCAAAGGAGAAACTTGAAATTTAGGATGCATAGTCCCAATAAAGTAAATTAGTTTAAGTGTGATAAATTATGTTTCCAATTTGCATCTATCCTTACGGGATAGAAATGGCAGCTTAAGGAATCATATGTCGTTTTAAGTGACCATCTATATTAGGCAATCTTAAAAGATACTTCTATGAAAATGTTGCTATAAAATCTACTGGTCTTATTAATATCCTTAAGCTATTCTACAAAGTTAACATTTAAAAATTTTGCTTACCCATGATCATGATTTTTCTGTATCGTGTTGTAATTTTGTATGAACATCAAGGTATTTCGGTACTGTTGATGTTTTTTTCCATTCTTGCTATATATATAACACATCTAAATTTGAAAGTGAAAGCAAAGTAATGAGGAAATTTGTAAAGCACAGAAATATATTCCATTTGTTCCCTTCCTGAATTTTCCCTTGCAGGTAAGGAAGAAGGTGCAATGTGCAAGTTAATCTATTTAAATGAAACCATAGCTTTTTAAGCTTTGAGGGAAAATATTTTTCAGACATTCACATGCATAAACAATTGTACTATGAAAGCTAAACTTAGTTATACAATCTACCTAGATCTTTAGAACATGCGCATACATTAAGACAGCTCAAAATTAATAAAACTCTCTAAATTATGCATGGCGCAGAGGGTGAAAAAAGTTGATAACAGGAACTGCTGCCTGCCTAGTGCTATGAATTTGGTAATGCACTGAGAGCAACCCTATGGCTATGCACTACAGAAGATCATAATAAGGTATAATTGTTGCTTGCTCATTTGTTTGAACTCCAAAACTATATCAAATAACACTTAATTATACACATAGAATACCATTACATCCAAGAACTCACACTTGAATAGCTCAGTATAAGTGAGGACTTTTAATATTATTTGGCTCCAATAGGTGCAAAAAAAGATACAAAGTAGCAGCTGCTAATGAATCTGGAGTTCTAGGTTTGCAACCTCAAAAGAAAATCTAAAGAATATTTCCTGGAGTTTGAATATGTAAAGTTTTAACAGCTCCATCTGGTACATGCCCTCTGATTACCCAGAATGTTGGCCGGCAGTTTGAGGGACGCATCTGATAGCTGGCCAAGTTTAAAGGTCTATTGGAGGGAAAACAATACCCACCCTTTAACAAGAGGGCCGTTGTTCCTTAACAATGCAGCTCTCTGGCTTATTTGAATGTCAACAATTCAGAAAAGTTGATGTTTGGAGCCATCAAATAAAATGTTTTTGTGAAACAGTTTATTATTTCAGTGGTAATTATTTGAATCATTCATGGTAAAGGATGTTTGCTAATGAGAGCTTGGCTGCTGTAAATTCCAGAGAGACTGAATGCTCTTTGTGCTGACAAAAAGACCCAAATCACTGGAGAACGACTGACTGGACAAATCATTCATCTATGCAAATGCCAGCTGAAATGGTCAGATGCATTTATTACCCTCCTCATTATAGTAAACAAGGCAGGAATCGTGACTGGCAGTTATCAACTTGCCCTGAAGTATGATTTGTTCTCCTACCACTATTTAAATGAGAGGAAAAAAGGCATGCCACCAGGGATTTTGTTGGTTTATAAAAGAGTAAATGTCACATAGCCCGGTGCTTAAAGACTTTTGATTGACAAATGTTTTATTTGACATATCAAACAATGATGGTTTTCATATCAAATAGTCCATATTTGTTAGCAAAAATCTTAACCCCTTGAAGTTTGGCCAATGCTTTTAGCTCACTTCTGCCAATGCTTAGAAACTAGAACACAGATGGCAAGTTACATTAAAGGCAATACCAAATATCTCTACACACACTGTGCAAAGACCTAAAAATACTCCACATTGGGTGACAGAAATGACACACTGTTTTATCACAACACATATAGTGTAAAATGTTCTTCTGAACTGATAATGCAAATTAAAGTGATGTTGACCTACTTGCACTTACTAAGTATTCTTCTGCTGTTTAGTGCAAGATAAGCTAAACATTAAAGAATTTATACAGCATATGTCACAGTGAAATCTAAATTGTCTGGTGTAACTCTTCTTAAATGTCACAACAGTGTCACAACACAGTGAGGATTTCAGAGCTTACAGTTAAAGCCACAGTACCCTCATATAACCTCTTGTTTTCATGTGCTCAAAACTTTTCCCTTCTTGTTTTGTGACTTTAGTTTTACAGGCTTCATTTCCACCCAGTTGATGTTTACAGGTATACCTGAAAACACAGATGCATGCCAGGCGGATACGGGAGCTTACAGAACTTGTAATCAAGGTTGTGACTTGACAAATGCCCTATGATAACCTGCTTTGGAGATACTTAGGGTGATGTCTTCCCACACATGCTTTCCTTTCTTTGTTGTCGTATTTTTGGCTGTCACCACTGCTGGAGTTTAGTGTCTGTTCTTTAGAACAAAGATGGAACTATTCATTATGAAAAGCCAGGAAGTAACTACAATCACTACTAGAAAAGGTTCTAAACAAACTCATAATTGTAGCACGTTTTTCTAGCATAGAATACAGTATGAAATTTTCATTGACTAACTCAGGGTTAGTCAGTCCATCATGTTTCATTCAATTAAGCTGACTTGTATTTTTAGACATGTATGTTACTACCCTTTGTTACTCATTTTCATTGGTATAATCTGAGCATTTTATCAAAAGAAATATGAGTATACCTCCTTTAAATGTATGATTGTAAAAGTGGTTCTCAATTAGAATCATATCATTGTGGATCTAAACTTTCTACAGAGAACTATTTCCACTTTTATAAATCACAGTCACAAAAGAGAATATGGTTATCAGCGGAAACACTCGTTCCCAATACTTCTGCTTCCTTCTTGGTGGAAAGCCACCCAGTAGGAAACTCCTGGCTGTGTCTTCGCCATCACGCAGTGCCTTCTCAGGCTGGTCCACTTGAGAAAAGTCTGAGCCCCTTTCTGTGTCTGCCACTTTGGGGTGCATCTGCCTGGCTGCCTTCCACTTGACTCTTTTATCTCTCAGATACTTTAGAACTTGGATGGATATGAGAAATATGAATATACAATAAAATTTGTTTCATTGATAAGATTTTAGGAATATACTTTTTCTCAAAAAATGGTGCAGATGCATTAAAAAAAAGCTGAGACTCAAATGGCTCTGGCAAGTTCAGAGATGTCAGGGTTGCACAAAGAGAAGACAGGACCACTAGAGGCAGTAACACACAACAGGCTTCACTGGGAAGTGCTGGGACAGGGTGACATGGCAAGGGAAGCCCATCCTAGCAAGAGACTTCCCAGAGACAGCTACAAGGCCGCCTCCCAAAAGGGAATAGGGCAAGGGAACACCCAGGGCAGATGTGGAAATCTGAGCCAAGGCTTAGTGTCTGGGTGGCTGCTCAGCAGCAAAGTGGGGGTTTTCTAGGTCAGAGAGCTCTGAAGGGTGACAGCAGTTGGGTGTCGTATATAGCTACAGACTTCATATTATCTATGATTGGCGGATATTCGTTGCAGTTTATAGGGTATGTAGAGTAGGTAGAGTTCAAGTGGTTAGAAATATGTTTATTTGGACTTTATTTAAAGCAATTAGATGCATGAGAGCTAATGGTATTACCGCTGAGAAGAAGTAAACAGCACTGGGGCCGTTTTAGGCTAACAAACAGCTGCTGTCTCTTGTTCATTCATATAACCCTAGCTCAGTCAAAGTTTGTTTCTTTTAGAGGTAAAAAATATCTTTTTAGTACAAATGCCCTAGGCATTGTTCTCGTTCTCTCTCTGTCTCTTGCTTGCTCTTCCTCCCTCTGCCCCCCCCGCCCCCCCCCCCCCCATTTCTCTTAGTTTTTGTTCTGTTAATGCACAGAAATATCCCTGGGAGTGGGAACTTTTGGCTTAAGTAGCATGACACACAAAATCCCCAAATGTTGGCACTTTTCTGATCAAAAAAAGACTTGTAGTCCTGAAATTACACTAAGTACACAGTTGTCTGTTTCGTGCCCGAAGGGGCGGAGAAGCACATTGCTTGATGAAAAGCTTTCGGAGGGCAGGGCCTCCTTCGGGGGTGGCGGGGTGGGGGGAGGGGGGAGGGGGGGAGGGAGCATTTGAATAAGTCTCCTTCAGAGCAATGACTTTTTTTTTTTTTAATTTTATTTATTTATTTTTGGGTATGTGGGTAGCTCCCTGACTGGGAATCGAACCCAGGCCGCAGCGCTGACAGTGCCAGCGCCGAAGCCTTAAGCCACTACACCACCAGGGAACTTTTGCCTCGGCTTCAGCTAGTGACAGTGCAGGGAGTTTTTTGACAGAGATGATGTGTGAATTTGCCTAATCAAACTTGGGCTACACCAGCCATATTTCTTATGCTGTCTGGAGTCAAACCCTGCTTTTTGGTTTGTGGCCATAGTTGCTTCTTGCAAGAAATGACCATTCTTGCCACAGGGCTTTTGCTGTTGGATCTTGCATAGCAATCGCCATCTACTGCTACTGATGATAAGTATGATATGTGTTGCTGTTCTGGTTGGCTCACCGAATACATCCCTCGTTTTCTAGTTACAAGCTTGTCTTCATCCAGTTGATTCCGCCAGTTGAAATTCTGTCCTCTGAAATGTTAGCGTGGCCATCTCTAGATGATAGGATTATGGGCAGTGAGATTATTGCTTCTTTAGCCTTGTTTATGTTGTTTTTATGTTTTGCCATTGTTTTATAATTAGGAGAAGACTATGAAATTATAATTAGGAAAATATTCAGATTCAAATGGTATCAGTTGCTGTCTGGTTTCTCTTGCTTTACGGCCAGTGAGGTAATAGAAAACTGTATGTTGTTTTCTACCCTGTTTCATGACACAGGGTTCCTAAAATGCTTGTAATTTCCTAATTGATAAGACCACCAAGAGCATCTTCTGTTCTATTGAAACAACTCTGGGTGGGCTCCTAAATGTCTCCTGGATGAGGACTGGTAGTCTGAAAGATCAAACCATGATTAGAAGCTTGTAATTTTCTACCCTACCCTCTATTCTCCAGAGAGGAGAGAGGGACTAAAAATGGAGTTAAAAATTGATTGAGCTTATATGAGGAAGCCTCCATAAAAATCTCAATACTAGGGGGTTTGTAGAGCTTCCAGGCCAGAAAATGCATTCACATAGGGAGGGTGATGTACTCCAACTCCACGAGGACAGAAACTTCTGTGCTCAGGACCCTCCTAGACCTCTCTCTATGTATCTCCTCATCAGGGTCTTCATTAGTATCTTGTATCATATTCTTTAATAAACTGGTAAACGTAAGTGTTTCCCTGAGTTCTGTGAGCTGCCCTAGAAAATTAATTCAATGACTCAAGGAGGGGGTTGTTGGACCTCTGGCTCTATTGTCAGTTGGTCAGAAGCACAGATGATAACATGGGTTCGCAGCTGGTGTCTGAAGTGTATGTGTATGTATGGAGAGGGAAAGAGAACTTCTTCTGGAACTGAACCTTTAACCTGTGAGATCTGACACATATTTAGGTAGAGAGTATTAGAACTGAGTTAAATTGTGGGACACCTGGCTTGTATGAGAGCATTGTGTGGGGGGAAATCTTTACACATTTGGTAATCAGAAGTGTCAGAAGTAAAGTGTTCTGTGTGAGTAGTAAAGGGGATTCACAAGGAAGAAATTCATCGTAGGGAAGACCGGGTTTTTCCTGACATAGGAAGATGGAATACTGATTTTCTTTTATTACACTGCTAGACCGTGCTTTATCTCTGTTGACCTTTTTCTCAGACTTGTACTCTTTCTGGGGTTCCCAGATGGCTGTCAACTGCCCTTGGGGTATAGTCTTTTTGGCTCATGTCCACCAGTAAAGTATGAGAGTATTTGTTCCAGTATTCTCATTAAAAGTCCTGACATTTATGCTGATTGGATCAGTTTAGGTCATGAGCCCATCTTTGAACCAATGACTGCAGTTATGAAATTTAACTTATTGATTGACTTAGGCCTGAGTCTAGCCCATAAGGCTAGGAGAGGAGTCTCATCTCACCCCTGACAATAAGAACTGAGAGAGGGGGAGGGGTGAATCACTAATCAAAAATTATCCAAACAGGCAAACAACAAATATCCACTCTGTCTTTCTGGCCACCTTCATATGAATTGACCAGGAGAATAGTTACTAAAGCAGTAATGTGGATAGTAGTCTTCTAACTCTCTCAGCATATACCTGAATTACTTCTGTGTTGGCTACTGTGATTTTTCTCACGGAAAGTTTTAAAAATGATTTCATTTTCTAGAAATTTCATATTCTTTAGTGTATAGTACCTGGAATCCAAGTTATAGTTTTTTATTTCCTGTAAGCTTTGAAGAATATGTACACATAGATATATGGTCAGCCTAATTTTTTTTGGGAGGGCTAATTAACAATGGTAACGATGGTAGTTAACAATGGTAATAAACTCTTTAGAATGCAATAATGACTTTTCTACTCTACATATCTCATCTAATGAATCTTGAGAGAAATTTTAGGTTACATTTGGAAAATTTAGCTAAAAGTTTTGACAAGAGATACAAACACACAAATTACTAATATATTAAATTTAATGAGGTTAATGCTTAGAAAAATTGATACATCTATGCTAGATGATATTTAAGCTAAATTTAAAAAATAGCAATTCATTAAAGCAGCTATAGAGGTCTGGAAATCATAGAGACCTGCTAAATCAACTATTGACAGATCTACAATGAGAGACTCAGTATACAAACAGACAATGGCCAGGCCATATAAGAAAACAGAACTTTGATCCACTATCTGCAACAACAAGCCCAGGAAATCAATCTGTTATCATTAGTAACCAACCAGGAAGGCAACGTGCTGTAAGTCAGACTTGTGAAAAGTCAGACCACTATCTCTAGCAACTAACCCAGGAAGCCAAACAATAACCTCTGTAACAAAATGGCCAGGACTTGATTAATATCTGGTGGCTTTTCTAATATTTGTCCCTGCTCCCAACTAAAGACCTACCAGAGAAACCCCAAAATGCACTGTTAACAAATCACTTAGGATACCTCTAGTTAGCCTCTCTACAACTCCTGCATGCCAACAGCCTCCCAGGACATACCTGAAGGTTTCTTTTATTCTACTATGAAGGAATCCTATTCCTTTGCTTGCTTTTGAGTCTCTGCCATAGTGCAAGTGATGGTGGCTGACTCCCTTGCTAGAGCAAGCTCTGAATAAATGACCTCTGTTTAGTCTTATTTGGATGGTCTTTTTTTTTTTTAACAGTTACTTGAGAAGTCACCTAATTGTCTAATGCATATATCCTATACTTACAAGGAAAGCTATAATTTTGTTAATTTAATCAGTATTTTTTCAGTTGAATAGATGTTTTTAAAATATTAATTAATTCTATCAAGGTTCTTATGTTGGTATCTCCATTTTACAAATGGAATGACATAAAACTGCTAAATTGAGTAACCTATAATAAATGAAAGGCAGAGTTAGAATCCTAACGTGACATTTTCGTTTCACAACTGATCTTTAAACAAACATAATATGAATTGTAAGAGAAAAATATAGCTAAAACTAGATTTCATTTCTTTTTAAATCGAAGTCTGAGGAAAGATTGAAGTTTATAAAATTTAAAAGAGTATGTTTATCATGGGCATCCTCTGACACTTGAAAGACAGCCATAGGGAAAAATGAAAGAAATGGCTGTTTTATTTGACTGGTATAAAACATTTTTCTTAGTTGCTGTGTTCTTTGAGCTGGTAAAGGATAATAGGCAGGTGGAAAAATTGTGTAGTTAAATGAAAATCAAAAGCCTAGTTCCTCTCCCAGGACTGATCCTATCCACCTGAGTAACTGTGGTCAAGAAACTTCACCTCTTTGGACCTCAATTTCCTCATTTTCTAAAATGAGGTTTATAACCTCTATCTGCCAGGCTGTTGTAAGAATTAAGTGAGATAACGTGTGGCAGCAAATACATATTGGTTCCTTTTCCCCTCTCTGTTCAGAGTGCTACCACCCTCAGAATCACAGCTGTACATTGATCCTATAGTGTTATTGATACCGATTTACTGGGAATTTTCTCTCCAGATTGAACTCCTCCGGGATAGGGACGGGGCTTTGCTCATTTCTGTATTGTCAGTGCCTGATATAACGTAAACAATCTGCAAAAGCTAAATATAAATGAAGGATGACATGTGATCTCAGACTTCAGAAAGCACATACTCTATAAGAAAAGAGTAGCATGCATGATGTAATAAAGGAATGACACAAGACAGAAAGTAATTGAGAGATGAAATGTGTGGTACTGAGTAGATGAAAAGAAAAGTAAACCTTAGCAAAGGAGAGGATTTTGCCACCAGGAGTCAGGTATAAAATGTGCAAGAGGAATGTACAAAGACATGGAGAGGTAGAAATAGACATGAATGTCTTGGAGGGATGGGGGAAAATATGAGCTTAACAAGCAGGAAGTGTATTGAGGGAGATGAAAATAAGATTGCACAATTATAATCACATCAAATGGGGCCCTGAGTTCGTCAACAGGTATTTCTGAGTAACTATATATATGCCTATGTTTGTCACAGCCTACATCTTCTGCTAACCCCCTAAGTCCCTCCTTCTTGCTGGTTCTGGAACATTCTAGGCACCATCCTGCCTTAAGGTTGGCTCTTGCTATTTCCTCTACCTGGAATGCTCTTTCCCCACATAGCTTTCTGATTATTTCCCTCACATGCTTCAGGTTCATGCTTCCATATCACTTCTTCCATAAGGTCTACCTTGATCTTCATATTTAATGCAGGAACTCCTCCACTCCACCTCATCTTCCAACCTACACTACATTTTCTTCTTTTCAGAGCACATTACCTCCTCACATAGCATAGATTTATTTATTTATTATGCTTATTATTTTATATCCCCACTCAAGTATAAGCTTAGTGAATGAAAGGTTTTAACTCGCACCTGGCACATGTGCCAATAAGAATCATGGAATGAATACATGAAGTCGTAGAAAATATTCAGTTTTAGTAAAATGAAAACAAGACTGAGTTTTCAAATTTAAGTAAATCCTCTGCCAGTCAGCATTAGGATTATTGTTTTAGTTTTCTAGTTTAAGACTCTGACCACTTTGATGATGTATATTCAAACCTAAACAGAATCTAGACTTGTATTTTCTCAAATGAAAGTCACTTGAACATTATAAAGGTTAGAGGGAAAAAAGGAGAGCAAGTAATGGATAGAGGGCCACAGATTTCATGCTGACATTAGGTAAAGCCAAAGAGACAGATGCAGAACAGAAAGCTCTCAATCAATGAACTTGATTTCAAATGTGTATTAAGAAAGCCTGAAGTCTTAATTCCTTTTCTCAGAAATGTAGAAAGGTCAGGAACTTTTGTGACAGGATTTTGTTTGATCTTCTAACTGAGATTTTCAAATGTTTTTCAGATATTTAAATGTGGATAAAAGGTCAAACATCTTGAACTAAAAGTTACAATCAGTCTTTAAAACTTAGTACATTAAACAGTTACACAAACTAAATCACCATTCATCAGGGAGCAAGAGTAAGGTAGAAACAAAAGCCATGGCACTTCAACATCGTCAGCACAAATGATAATTTGGCAATCAGCTTAATTCTGGGCAAAAAGCTTCTTTTCCCAATGGAGATAATGGTTGTAAGTATAATGAGACTTATGTGCCAAATGGAGAAAAATACTTTAGCCATACAATAAATATTCAAATTGAAGTTTCTTATTAGAATTAATAATAGTATTACCCATGGGTCTCCAGTCATGTGACTTTGGTACTTTAACCAGGAATTAAAAGTTAGAAGACAGGAGTCATTTTTAACTCATGTTTTTTCTCCTTCATTAATTGTGTTCTATTAATCATCAGTGCTTATGGATTTTTCTTTTGAAAGTTCACTAATGCTCATGCCTTTTCTATTCTCAGTGTCATAACCTTATTGAGGGTGGGCCTGTGACTTATTACTTTCAGAATAGTCTTTCTAAAATTCCCCCTCCAACACTCAGCTTAATAAAGACGTATTAAGCGCTCCCATGTGCAGTGCACAATACTGGCTGGTACTCCCTCCTCTGCACTCCCTACTGGACCAATGCATTCTCTGTCCTGCTCTCATCCAACTCAGAACATGGGTATCATGCTAGACTCTTTGTGGCATGTCAGTTTTACTCTTCAAATATCTCTTATCCAAATTCCTCCCCATTCCATGGATATAGTCTTAGTTCAGTTTTGCCTTAATTAATGTGGTATTGCCCTAAATTGGCATTTGTTCTTATTTCCCTTAGTCCTTATTGTGTTAAGAACAGTATCTTTTAAATATAAATCTTAGTCTACTGGCCCACATAAAGGCTTTCAGTAGTTGCCTCTTACCTCTAGGATAAATCAAACTTTTTTAACATGGAATGAACTACTTTTGGGGGGAGAGGGGCTGTCCTCCAACCTGCAGTGTTGAGAGTAGGTACTTAGGTGTCACTGTCAGAGGTATCATTCTCACCTCCACCCTTTGTGTCCCAGACCCAAACATTCTGGCTGTGAGAGAGATGGAGCATTAACTACTGGAGCACATGCTTCATTCTATCGGGTCTCATTCCAGCCTTGCAAAGCATTGTCTCTAAAGTAGTCTAGTTGAAGACTGTTTTGCTTAGTTTCAAAGAAGGAAGTAAGAGAAAGTTCTTTTCCTCTAAACAAATGGTTCCCTTTATAAGACTTCTGACTCACCAATTTGAAATCAAACCCAGGCAAACTTTAATGCTTCTCTCTTGTCTCCCTTGGATCCTGTGGATGAAGAGGGGTTCCAGAAGACAGCAGAGGGCTTCGTTTCTCATCTGTCTAGGCAGGGCACAGAGCTAGCTAGGGGTACAGCGAGAACTGGAGATTGGAGTGTATCGTCCCAGGAATGATGAGAATCCCCTCTCTGAGCAGAGATGAATCAGTATTTCACCCAGTGAGCATTTTTCTGTTCAGGCTGCTGGGGAGAAAGTCAAAGTGCGCTCCCTCTAATGATATGAATTGGGTGTTGACCAGCTTCCTATGGAAAGCAGCTGGACTCTCAGGGCCTACACTGTGGAGACAGGAAAGGGTTAACTCAACAGGTCTTGGTTGTTCAAATTCAAGACTTATGTTTAGGACTGGCCCTTGGCCAACTCCTGGGAGATAACCTCTGAGACCTTGGAATAGTCTGTCTGATAAGAGCAGTTTTGTGTGCCTGAGGCCTTGGGTCATCATGCTACATATGTTTGCCAGATGTTTACCCAAAAAGTGCAATTAATGTGTGGAGCAACAGGAACTCTCATTTATCACTGGTTTGCCAGTTTCTTACAAAACTAAACATACTCTTACCATGTGATCCAGCCATCATGCTCCTTGATATTCACCCAAAGGAGTTAAAAACTTATGTCCACTCAAAAACCTGCTTTATTCCTAATTGCCATAACTTACAAGTAACCAAAATGTCCTTCAGTAGGTAAAAGGATAAATCTACTGTGGTCCATCCAGACAATGGAATATTATTCAGCACTAAACAGAACTGAGCTATCAAACCAGAAAAAGACATGGAGGCAATTTAAATGCATATTACTAAGTGAAAGAAGCCAATCTAAAAAGCCTACATACTGAATGATTCCAACTATATGACATTCTATAAGAGGCAAAACTAGGGAGACAGTACAAAGATCAGTGGTTTCCAGGGATTTCCAGAAGGAGGGATGAAGAGGCTGGGCACGGATCATTTTAAATAATCAATAATTTTAGGGCAGTGAAACTACTCTGCATGATACTACAATGGTGGATACATGTCATTACATATTTTTTCAAACCCATAGAATGTACACCACCAAGAATGTTTCATCAAGTAAGTTCATCAGCTATAACAAATGTATCACTCTAGCGTGGAATGCTGATGATGGGGGAGGCTATGTATGTGTGGGGTCGAGAGGTGTATGGGAAATCCCTGTACCTCTATTCAGCATTGCTGTAAACCCAAGACTGATATAAAAAATAAGATCTATTTTATAAAACAACAAAAACGTGATTTACGGAGAATGCTTACTTTTGCTCTGGGCAGGTAGGTAGACTTTGAATAGCTATAATAGCTCATGCAGCCCTGCCAGCCCACATGACGTACCTCCAGTAAAAACCCAGGACACCAGCAATCAGCTGAGTTGCTTGTTTGACAACCCTTTGTGTGCGTTGTCACATGTCATTGTTGGGAGACTTGAGTGTGTCCCTGTGCAATTATAGGGGAAGGAGACACACAGAAGCTTGTGCCCATTGCTTCCTGGACGTCACCCTGTGTAATCTTTACCCTTTGCTGATTTCCATCAGTATCTTACTGTAATAAACCACAACCGTGAGTACAACAGCTTCCTCGAGTCCTATGAGTCCTCTCAGAGAACCATTCAGGCTGCCAGTGATCTTTCATCTCTTGACTAAGCTGCCTATGCACACAACCACCAAAGCATATTTTTGAAAGGTAATCACAAAATTAGATTTCAAATATCATCTTTTTACCTACATTTAAATTTATTGCTTGATAAACGATTTTCATCATCTAATGCCTTTGTGATAGTGTAATGCCTTTAGGCTCCACTATAAGGCTGTGTTTGCTTCGTATTCCAATCTCTTCCCAGCAGTGGCTGAAGTAGCAGGTTGTATGCACTTAACAGTGGAGGCACATCTCATCTCAGGTTCAGGAGATGCCCCTTAGAAGAGGGCAGGGTACCCTGCAGACCCTTAGATCTTCGTGGACATGTGTAACACTACCAGTACATCCCCCCTTTTTCTACCCTACAAGCTGCATAATGAACTTAACTATAAAGGAAAAAGACACAACAATAGTGCCCCAGTGTGGTTCCAAGTGTGGCTGAGGTAACGTTTTCTCTTCTGCCCCAGTTTTTATGCTCTTTTTATATCGAACTGGATCGGTGACTTTTTCCTGTGTCCCCCAATATTATCTATATTAAATGATCACCTCTTCACACCAGAGACGTTAACGTCAATTCCAGAGCACGCATTGCCTTTGCATCAGCATTTGCTCTATCAGCTGTATTTCCTTCTGACAACACACTCAATCAAATGCCTACCATGGCTGCCTGCTGTCCTAGGGGTGGGACATCTATAGCTGTGCAGTATTCGCTGCTGCCTGCCCTGGGCTCTGTCTACACCCACTCTGCTGTGGGAAGCACTTCCCATCTCACTCTCCACTTCTGGGAGGAGAGAGTAGATGGAATTGGACTGAAGCAAGCTCCTTGTGGCATCTTAGGGTTTCATAGGTTAACCATTTTATACCTATTTTAAGAGAAGGTGATAGTCATGTTAACATGGGATATCTGTGCATTTTCTTAATTCAAATTTATCAAAATAAATTACCTCCCACCTTTTGCAATACAAGATGATAACATGGTTTTCTTCTTATGACCTCTTAAATCATTTTCTATTATTGAGCTATTTTTGCAGTTTTGACTAGCTATTTTGACTAGCATGGTCGTTCTTTTAAACATTTAAAAAAATATATATTTTTTATAGTTACACTTACTGGGGTGACATTGGTTAGCAAGAATTACCTAGGTTCCAGGTGTAAATTCTACAGTGCATTGTCAACTTGTTTAAAAATATTTAAAGTAAATGGGCTTAACTTTTACTTCAGAGTTTGTGTCAGTGCTTTTAAGGGTGATTGGTCTGAAGTTTTTGTTCTTGTTAGATGGATGCTAATGTCATTTAAGGAAGAGAGACAGTTTCTTTCTTTATCTGTGTTCTGGACCAGTTTTTATAACATAGAAACAATTTGTTCCTGGAAAGTTTGAAATAATTCATCTGTAAAACCATCTGGGTCCTACACATTTTTAAGGAGTAGTTCCATAACAACTTTATTTTTTCCATAAAGATTGACTTATTTAAATTTTCTACCTCTTTAAGGGCCAATTTTGGTCATTTATATTTTCTTAGATTACTGTTCATTTCTTGTAGATTTTATTATTATGAAGATGTGCAAAGTATTTTCTTGGAGTTCTTTTAATATCCTCTCTGTCCTTTTTTTCATTTCTAACTTTGTGCAAAGGGCACTTCTGACAGTGTAATTGGTTCTTGTTAAAAGTTAAGTCACTATTACAAAAATTCTTTTTGTCCTATAGATACCAAGTTACAAATCAGAGTTATAATCCCACTCATACTATTCATATAAAAATACAAATGTTAATCATGGAAGTAAATGTAAGGAAAATAAAAAATAAAGTTGTTAAGTAAAAGCAAATATTTATAAATTCTTAAAAATCAATATTAAAAAATATAGATTGCAAACATCCCTTTTTGAGGATTTTTCTTTATGGAATTATACACTAGGTAGGCTTTCTTAAAATGAATTTAGAAGGTTTGGATGGAGCTTGTTTTTTCTCTTTCTTGCAAGATTCCTTGAAGCAGCAATGCCCTTCATGGATCCAGTTAAGATGTTTTTCTTGAAATTTCCATTGTGCAAAGTTTCTGAATGGCGAATTTTGGGAGATGAAGTTATTTTCATGATAATTTCATGTGGCTGATGATAATGTACAAGGCATAAAGATAAATGTGGAGAGAAAGGCAGAAAGCAGATCACAGTGCGTCCTGTGTATTACGTACCATTTGTACGATTTGGGGCTAGGTCTTTTAGACAATGGGGAACCACTGAAGTTTTTACCATTTCTGTAGCATGATCAGATTGTACTTTATAAATGTGATTCTCGTAGCGGTGTGAGGCATGGATTTGAAGAAGAAAAGCATGAAGGCTGAGGTACCAACTATGAAGGCAGGGAAGTGAGTGAGGAGGCAGCACGGCAAATTCAAATAATATTTAAAATGTGAGATGGCAAGTCGTAGAGACCAATTAAATGTGGGGGTAAAGTAAGATTGGTTCTGAGATCACCCATGGCCCAAGTGATGGGTAAATGATAGCATCATTAGCTAAGGCAATTTGTGGAGGAACAGGTGTCAGCAGGAAAATGGTAAACTGCTTTGCACATATGGAATGTTCTATGGAACATTCAGGAAGAGTTGTGTTTGGAACCCAGCTGTGTATATTAGTCTGATGTTTAGTGGAGAGTTATGGATTTTGGCGTGATTAGAATATGCTAGCCAAAGCCAGGAGAGGGGTTTGCCTAAAGAGAGTGTTTTGAGGAAGAAATGAAGTCAGGACCAAATCCTGGGAAATACCAACGTGTAAAAACAATTATATTTAAATAAAGTGTTTTCATCATGCCCTTCCCAAACGGGGTCTTCTCTTCTGATGAGTATCTCCTCAAGCACTCAGACTTGAGCCTCAGGGTCATGTTCTGTGCTTTCTTTTTGTGTACAAACAATTTTCAGATCCTATTGCATTTCCTTTCATCGAATCTCTTATCTCTGCCCCCCTCGTTATCCCCGCCTCCCTCTGCCCGAGACCCCAACATTATCCATCTGGCAAGAGCCTTCCGAACATTTAAGTTTCTCTTACCTAAAATTATTGGGACCAATGGCTTATCAGTATTATTTTTAAATTTGTTTAAGCAGAGAATTATAAAAATTATCACACACATATACTTATAAAAGTATAAGTGTACCTTCGTTCACTCATCTTTTGACATAGCCATAGCGTTTTCCTGAGTATTGATCCATTTATTGGTGTTTGACTGTCCTTTTAAAGCTATATCCATAGTGTATAATAATATTATTAATAATCATAGTAGTAATAGTAATAATAATTGGCTTTTCTTTAACATTTTCTAGGTAGTGGATACTCTTTTACGTACTTTAAAATTTTTAACTATTAATCTTCACTATAACTATGCAGTTACTATTAGTAACTCTATGTTACAGATAAGGAAACTGAGGCACATGAAAGCTAAGTAAATTACTCAATGTCACATACATAGCAAATGGTAGAATTAGAATTGGATTAAATAAGTTTAGCTTTATAGGCTCTTAACCACTCTGCTACACCCTGTCATCTACTCTGAAAGTACAAGACTCTTACTTGTAGAATCCCTCTAGAGTTTCATCTTTTTTCAGTCTTTTACTACTATTCTGCAGCAATTATAAAACGCTTATTTGATCTTTCTCAAAGAGGGTCATTTGGTTTTCACAGAAACAACCATCTTCCTTCCTTTTCACTCATTATTAATTTTGTTTAATTATATTTAATTAAATGATGTAATTGCAAGTGAATTTTCTATAGCGATTTGGAAACAAACATTTTGTTTATAATGCTTCTCAATTCTTTTCTTCTTATTAAAATATTTTGTACACATGGATGTTTGCGTGTGTAGATAGTAAGGTCCTTGTTAGTCTTTATTTCCTTCAAAACATTTAGCAGAATGCTTCTGCTATAATATATACTCAATAAAACTTTCTTGAGATAAATTTATGAATTAAATTTCTAAATGAAAAGGGAAGTGAAATAGTATAAGATTAGGCGATTATAATAAGGTTTACATAATATAAGCTTCAGAAAATCAAAACCAATTAGAGGCTTCAACTTGAATTCAGGGTGTGTGTGTGTGTGTGTGTGTGTGCGCGCGCGCACGCACGCGCGTACATATATACATAGTATGCATACATATTCACATGTGATGTGATAGCTCATTTTCTTCAGCCTTTTGATAAATTATTGTTGCCACTATTTAGGCTTAACTTTGTGTATAAACTCAGAAAAGGCTCTCAGGGAGAGCAAAGAAACTTTAATGATATCAAGTTATTATACACACCTGGTGTTTAATCTGGGTAGTTAGTGGAAGTATACTCTGACTATCCCATTTTGATTAAGAGTTAATAAATCCTTATGGCCCCTGAGCATGAAAATTTGAACATGGAAAGTGATAAAAGATATAATAAGGAAGAGCAACAGAAATTCAGTCTTTTATTAATAACATAGCTTTTACTTTGAGTTAAAAGGAGTGTTAGCATATTTCTATTTAAAAATACTTACTAGGTATAATGTATAGCTTCTACTTTGGAAATGAGATAAACTACATCAAATAATTGTTTAGAATAAGTATACATGAATGAATTATTTCTTATTAACAATATGATATATATATCTTCCATTCAAAGATATTAATAACAATCCTTTTATTATGCAAGATTTTTCTAGCTACAGCATTCCAATGATCATACCATCTATTTCCACTTGAACAGAGATCTGTGCTAATTTTATACTAATTCCTAAGATGAGTAATTGAGATATTGGATTCAATGCTTCAAAAAGCTAAATCTTGCTTGGTGCCCACTGATAACAAAATTATCGAACATGCACATTTAATCGTGTAAAATTCAATCCCACTTAACTCCACCTGAAAATATTAGTATCTTTATAGTCCCTTTTGTTTACATAGACTAGAAACTTTCCTGTGGAGAAAGCAAAGACTTTTGCATATCTTCTTTGATTAACCATATTTAAGAGCAGGTGCCATTATCCTCACTTCACAAAAGGTGAAGTAGCTCAGCCAAGGTCACGCTGCCAGAGAGAAATCTAAATCAGCTCTAGGTGTTTTGGCTGCAATTAGCACTCTCCTGAACCCAGAAATAAACAGAACAAAATATATTTCTGTACTTGGACACTTCTAAGATATTATATAGTCTCAAATGACACTATCACCAACTTCTGCCTCCTTCCCAAAGCTGTATGCAGTGAACGAGGAAGTATTAAAACAGATAGAAGGTATGCCTGACAGGAGTTTTGAGGCCTTGATTCTGGACAAGGATATAAATAGAAATCAGAGACAAAATAGCATCCAGCTATTTTGAGCCGTGGCTTGGTCATAAATATTCTATGGTTTCAAGGGTTTCTATAACATGAGCATTTGTGACCCAGTAGTAATGTGGGCCCCTTTGGAAGTGGTAGAGGGAAAAAGTTGCCATGGATGTGGTCCTAGGGAGTCCCAGATGCTGGTCAATGATGGAATAGGAGTAGAGGAAGCGTGAAGGTGAGGTGAAATTGGTAGAGTTATCCTAGGTTTTGCTATGATCTCAATCCTTCCTCAGACGTAATTTTTGAGACCTTGTTGGTATCTATGCATATGGTGCCAGATAATGAAAAAAAAAAAGCAAAGATTATAAAGAAAAGAAAAAAGAAGCATGGACTAGAAGGTAAGGTTGATACTAGATCTGGATTTGAAAATAAAAGACATGTGTGCCCTCATTCCTCTATCCTTCAGCACTGGAAGTGAAACCCATTTGTCATCCTGGACTAGATGCTCTTTAGAAATCCTTCTAGTTTATCATTGTCTTATCCTGCCTAAGTAAAGAGCTTTTGAAAATTATAGAACGATAAAATTTATTTCCCACATGCTATATATTCTGTTAACTGCCCTCCCTGAATACAGAGAAGTGTGGTTGTTTTTTAGAAATAACTTAAGGCAAGTAAAGTACTATAAGGTGATCTTAACAGCAACAGTAGAAAAAGCAAGATGCCCTCTATTTAGATATGTCAACAATAGAACTTACAGAGAATGTGAACAGACTGATTCAACACATATCCAGAGATAAAGGTATATTAGATTCTTGAAGGAAACAAGACCAAGAAAATTTTGCCCATAAATCAGCCAATTACTGGTAGTTAGTCAGTATCACAGATTTGATAAAGTGCCAGAGCCCACAAATGGTATGAGAACATTAAGTCTTTGGTCACAAAGTCACAGCAAGACCTTGCTCAGATTTACTTGGGAGCTGTCTGGGCTTGGAGCTGTTGCTGTGAATAACAAATCCGAGACTCTTTTTTTATGCCCTCATTTCTGTGCTGCACTTGCACTTGGTGAAAACAAAGGCAGATTGGAGAAGAACAGCAGCTGGAGATATGATACTCCTGTTGAGAACTTTGACATATAGAAAGTTAAATTGGTCAAGCTCATGTAATCTTGGTATGTGCTGGAATTCTACCCACAAAATTCTTCTAATATGTCTTCTGACTTCTCTTGAAAGGTGGACCAGCTGTAGTCTTCTTAGAGTAGAGGGGTGCCCACTTGTGCCATTACCTCATTGATTCTTCTCTTGCATCGGCCTTTTCAGTAAAACAAAAAGAGAATATGGATTACCTTCCCCTATTCCCGAGGAAATCTGAAACTATCTAAAAAAGTCAACACAAGTGTTTAACCAGATTCTATCCATTTACTTTGTTCAAGTTTAAAGTTGAGGTATTGCTTTGTAATATTAGTACCCGTTTGTGGTTGAGTCTGCATAGTACAGATACAATGTTCTGCAAGTAAAATGGCCTAAAGCTTTCTACTCAATGTATATGTAGTTCATGGTTCAGTAGCCTCCAGAGAGTCTGAGACTTTGTTGTAAATTTAGAACTCAGGCTCTAACCCAGAAACAGAATCTATATTTTAACGTAATTTTCAGGAGATTCATATATACATTAAAGTTGTTTTTTTAATTGAATAAATTTGACATGTAACATGCTATAAGTTTAAGGTATACAATGTGTTACTTTGATACATTTACATATTGTAATATGATTGCTGATGTAGTGATATTTACTGCATGACATAATTATAGTGCAATATTAGTGTCTATATTCATTATACTGTGCATTAGATCTCTATGGCTTATTTACTACTCATCACGAGTTTGTACCCTTAAACACCATACTCTTATCCCCATTCCTTATCCCCTAGTAAATACCATTTTACTCTGTTTTTTACAGATTTAACTTTCTTAGAATCCACATAAAGTGATATCTTACAGTACTTGTCTTTCTCTATCTGACTTACCTCACTTAGCATAAGGTGCTTAAGGTCCATCCATTTGTCACAAATGGAAGGATGTATTCCTTTCTCATGGCAGAAGGATATTCTAGTGCACATTAAAGTTTGAGAAGTATTGGCCTATAGGGCTTCTACTGTTTTTACTGTAAGTGATATTGGTCAGGCATTCCATGTAAATGAGTGCCTGCTTAGATTCCCATTTGTAGTTAGAAGCACAAACAAAATTGGAATAGAAAAAAACAACACAACACATGGATGGGAGGTACAAATCTCTGTCTAAATGAACATAAATTCTTATCAGTGGGAGAATAAAATACTGATATTGTCCTTACAAGAAAAAATGGTCCCTCCCATCCTCAAAATATGACCTTTTATGAAAGGAGCTCAAACAGCCTCTCTTCTGAAATTCAAATACTTGTGCTGGTTCCTTAAAGAGATACTTTTGAGTGATTGTATTAAGCTTGCTTTGTAGCTGCACTAAAAGCTATGGAAAAATATTCATTATTAGGGAAATAGGACCTACAAATATGAAATTGGCTCAAGACCTCTAATCCTATAGTGTCTAACACCATATGAATAGCCATCTATTTAGTAAATAGTAAATAAAGTGCCCAGTTCCATAACAGATTGGTCCCAACTGACCACCGTTAAATCTTGTCTGGCTCACCTCCAAGCTGTCTGTGTTGTCCTGGCAGCCGCAGGCGTTCTCAAGGGGCAGGAGGCCAGGAGGCGGGTGGCGGGGGGGAACACTGCCAGTACCCATCCTGGCCTCTCAACCTCTTCTCTCAGTGACTTCCTTTGTGAGTCATTTGATTTGGAGGAAAAGACCCCTACTCTAAAGCGATCACATCTCTCACCATTAAAGGCTAAAATGAGAAGCAAGAAAAAAAATAGCAAGAGAATAGTATATAATAGGGAGCTTTATCTTTGGTAACATTTTGAGGAACACAAAAAGAAATGTCAATTTTTCCACAAAATTCTGGAAACTTTCTATCAATTTATAACCAGAAAAAAAAATAAGCAAGGCTAGTTTTACATTTGTTTCCTATAATTCTTTTTAAATGGCTTTGAAGTGGAGGACTTTTCCCCAATAAAGCACTGAGAAATCTTACCAAAAAACCCCAGTTACAGTATCACAAAGAATGATATTTAAAGATGCACTTTTGGGGAGCTTCTGCCAGATTAGCTTTGTCCTTTCACACACTATCCGTGGGAGATACAGAACTGCTGGGGGAAGGAAACGCATCATCAAAGGTACTAGGTTTGGGAGAAGCTTTCCTAAAGGTTTATGGATCGTTGTAAAGATTTCATTTTACATGATGCTTAATAAGTTACTCTTGAGTCATTTATATTTACTATATATGTCTCATTACGTATATTAACTAGATGGGGAAAAGACAAAAACTCATAGTCACAGACAACAGTTGAGTGGTTTCCAGAGGGTAAGCCGGGAGGGGAGTGGTAGAGGAGTATGAAGGGCATCAAATGTACGGTGATGGAAGAACTGACTCTGGGTGGTGGACACACAATGTAGCACATAGATGATGTGTTATACAAATGTACACTTGGAACCTATATAATTCTACTAAACAATGTCCCCCCAATACTTTTAATATTTTTTTAAATTTAATAAGAAATATAGGATCTAATTCTTTATGTTCCAAAGGACATGGGTAAGCCAGAAAATCATATTTTCAATATTTTTGTTTTAAACACACAGATTATGTTACAGTGGGGAAAGGTCACAAATCAGTGAAATGCTGTGTGTTTATCTGAATAATCTAGTCCCTTCAGATCTTCCACTGAAGACAAAATAATTCTGAGGGATTGAAAACCTCAAATTATATGGAACATTAATATTGAAACTCTCAGAGACCACATATCACTTTTGTTTTACCTGTACGGATAGAAAATCTTTGCTTTTTTTTCCTATTGATTACCACGTCACTCTGCGACTAGACTATAGGGACCTACCTAGTATAGATACACAGGAACTCTTTCAAAAGCATGTCCACCTAAAAAAAAGAAAAAAGTAGCAAAGAGAGGGATTACTTGGGGCACTGGCCACAAGCTTCGTTTTCACGGCTGCATGTTCCATCCATCAAAGAACCATAGGCATGAAATTATCTCAGGAAGAGATCTATTCTGTCTACTGTCTGCAGGTGGTATTTCTCCTACAATTCTCTTGACCACTGACAATCTTTTATTATAGCAAAATTTAAAAGTAAATGATCCAAGCTAAAGTAAAAAGAATAGTACAAGTGAAAACAGTACAGACAGTATAAATTAGACAAGTTTTTATTTTTAAAATGTATTTTTAAAATATTTTAAAAATATTTCAAGATAAGCCTGTGTAAACTCAGTCTAAAATTTTATCAGATTATCTTAAATCATATGACTCATTTCTAGTTAATATTCACTCACCAAAGATAATAGAAATTGTTCTTTGGAAGCTGCAAGTTAGGAGGCCAACATTTAAGGCTTGGCTTTGCAGCAAATTGCCATAAATATTTGGGTAAATTTTCCAGTTTTTCTAGACTTTTCCCTCCTGCAGTAAGAATTATACTAGAATGAACTTGAAAGTTCTATGCTGACATTTCTAGAAAGACTCAATTTCTGATCTTCAACATGTAATAAATATTCATAATATTCATACATTTGCATACTACTGTATACCTTACAAAGTGCTTTCAAATATATGATCTCCTTGAATTCTCTCCAGTGCCTGTGAGTTGGGCACATTTTATAGATGTGAGAACAAGCTTCAGGAAGTTGTAACTTACCCAAGATCACATGGCAGAACTGGATAAGACAGGTCTTTCTACTTTCAAGTTCAATTTTCTGTCTACTGCATTCAGCTACTTCAAGCTCATAGTAATATGGGAGTATATGATTAGTTAAGTTTTCGTTCAATCATGATAATGTGGTATCATTAAAAAAAAACAAACAAAACACTAGTTTAAAGTTAGAGAACTAAGTTTCCTGGTCAATCTGACACTCGTTTGGGGAAGTCACTTAACTTCTCGGAGCCTCATTTTCCTCAGCTGTAAAGAAGGGGTTTGGACTACATGACTTTAGGGGCTTATTTCTTGCTTAAAATTTTTATTTTCTTCTTCATGGCTGTGACTATTTCTAGATTCATTATTAAAATGAAACTTTCTTATTGAGTGTAAGAGGCTTAAGAAAGTGCAGTTAAGAGAGCATGCCTATTGGTTATTATTTATGCTTTTTAGCCACCAGTCTATTAAAAACCTTGGACTAATATTATTGACTGAATGCCACTTTCCAACAAACTAGTTAACTTAAGATTTCACAGAGAGGTAAATTATTGTGGCTGATTTATGTAGAAAATGCATGGAGTTGCATTTTCTGAAAGGTCTTGACTTGACAGACGACCTTACTTGGGAACCAATAATAGAAACCTAAGGGAGCTCATTGTGAAGACATTTTTGGCCCTTGCTGCAGTGTGTTGAATGATATCTCTTAACTTCTCTGATATAGTATCTTATTGTCATGCATACTCCTTTTCCTGAGAGTTTATGATTGGTAGACATTTCATTTTAAAATAAAGAAGAGTCACATGAAAATAGTGGAGGGTATGATAATAAGTGTTTCAAGAATTAGAGACAAAGAGAAGTTTTGAACCTGATCCTTCTTTGCCCGCCTCCCCGTCTGAGTAGAACATTGTAACTTTTGAAGCTAACATAGAATGGATCATAACCAGCTTGCTGAGCTGGTGACTTTATGCACAATTAAGCTTTGTTGGGACTTTCTTTATTTGTAATAGTGCAGTTACGGCGTGGGATGTTATTCAGTTCCAAACAACATTCCATTTAATAACTAGGCATTAGTTCACCCATTAAATCAGTGCCCTCACTAACTGATAAGTATCGCCCTTTTTCCTTGGTCTCACTTGGCTCTTCTGCCCAGCAAACACAGCATAACAATGGCATGGCCCTTGACACAAGAAGATTGGAGGGAGGGTAGATTGAGCAAGGATGACCAAAATCCCATCTAGTCACAGAAATAGAGCTTTTCCCTAGTCTTTTCCTTTCCTTAAATATAAACTTTCATATTTTCCAAGTAGCAATTTAAGTGCCTTTAAAAACTAAACATAAATACTAAAGAAAATAACAGCACCAACTACTATGTATCTTAAATACCAAGTAGATGAAAATGCATGGAGGGCCACCCAAAGATATGCACCAAAGATATGCACAAGAATGTTCACAGCAGCGTTGTTTGGAATAATCAAAACTAAAAACAGCTCAGTGTCCAACAGGAATAAAATAGGTAAATAAATTATACTATATTTATACAGTAGAAACTCAAGAACCTACCACTACATTAAACAACACGAACAATTCTCACAAACATAATGTTGAAAGAAGCCAGACTGAAAAAAGTGTATTATGTATGAGTCCATCTACATAAAGGCAAAAACTTAGCAAAATTAATTTAGGTATTAAAAGTCAGGACAAGGGATACCTTTGAGGATGACTAAAGGGTAGACATTTGGAGAGCACATGGGGAGCTTCTGAGTGCTGATAATTATCTATTTTTTTACCTGAGGGGTGAATACAAGTACATGAGTACATTCACTTGTCATCAAACTTTATACTCATGTTTTGTGTTCTTTCCTGAATGCATTTTATATTTCAATGAAAAGTTTATTTGGAAATTATGTTAGATATGAGAATCTACTTTAGTTCGACTGGGTCTAAGTGCCTTGAAGGCATCAACTCAATTAAATTTCACCTGCAACCACAAAAGGGTTTGTTTTATTTACTTATTAATAAATTAATTTATTATTTGTCATCCCTTGATTTTACTCTGAGATTTACAGAAAAGTTGTAGTAGGGGTACAGAGGTTCCCATGTAGCACTCACCCATTTCCTCTTTCTTGTTAACATGTTACATTACAACAGTACCTTTGTTACAACTAAGAAACCAACATTGGTACATCATTACTATTAACTAAATTACACTCCATTTCAATTTCACTAGTTTTCTTCCTAATGTCTTTTCATGTTCCAGAAACCCATTCAAAAATGTCATGTTACATTTACTGGTCCTTGTCTTCTAAGTCCTCTTTTGGTCTGTGACAATTTCTCAGTTTTTCCTTGTTTTTAGTTTGTTTGTTTTTTGGTCCCCTGATCCCCTTATTGTGACAGTTTGTTCAGGTATTTTGTAGGACCCCTGGGTTTTCTGATGTTGTCCCAGGTTAGATTGGGCTTCTGGGTTTTGCGGAAGTGTATCACAGCAATGAGTGCCCTTCTCATCACACTATACAAGGGTGCGTGCCTGCAGCTTCATTTAACCGTTGATGGTGTTGACTTGCATCTAGCCACGGTAGTGTTTACCAGGTTTCTTCACAATAAAGCTACTTTCCCCTCCTTTCTATATTCTTTGGAACAACTCAGTAAGTATGACCCACACTCAAGGGAGGTTGGGAATTAAGCTTCAATTTCTTTCTAAAATTTTATTTTGTAACAATTTGTACTGCACATCATATATCAGTTTAATTCATTTATATAACTTATAAATATCCTTATTTTGCCTTCTTAGGAGCAATCAGATAGCAGTGTAGTTCAACATCTCTTCATTATTAAATGTTTTTCTATCTTAATGGAAACCTTGTAACAAGATAAACATGATGCGAACTAAAAGAAAGGTGATATTGTATATACTAAAAATAAAAAAGTGAGTAAAGGAGACCACGAGAGCGTCTTCTTCGCCAGGAGTAATGATCACGGGCTTCTGAATCTAGGGACAGGAGTGAGCCTGCAGTAAAACTGTGTGTGGGGGGCACAAGAGGTTTGCAAACCTGGTGAATTATGCCTTTAGAACCCTTATAAGTTTGTTGCACTTTTCCTCTGATGACTTTACCACCAATAACCCCTCTGCATCACCTGACTCACCAGCTCCGGACTGAAGAATCCCTACGAGGATTACACTACAGTTGGCGAGGAAGTGGTTACTCCCGCAGTGGATTTGCAACCAGTCTTCTAAACGGTAACGGAGCAATTTATAGGGTTCGCCTAGGCCCGCTCTGGAGGTCAGTAAGAAGCTCCTCCCCTAGGAATAGGCGGTCCAGACACCGAGGAGAGCATCCAGCGGGAATAGCGCCCCGCCTCCCTCTGGTCCCGCTCGCCCCGCCCCGCCCCGCCCCGCCTCCTAGGCCCCACCCCTCCTCGCGGCCTTCACGTCTTCCTTCCGGGTCGCGCTGCGTTGGGC
Source organism: Lyroderma lyra (assembly GCA_004026885.1). Classification (NCBI taxonomy): domain Eukaryota; kingdom Metazoa; phylum Chordata; class Mammalia; order Chiroptera; family Megadermatidae; genus Lyroderma; species Lyroderma lyra. The sequence goes on along the minus strand of PVJL010002376.1, from coordinate 145,756 downwards.
TCTCTGCGGTCGCGCCGAAACGCGGGAGTTTGGGAGCCGCCCCCGCGCCCAGGGCCTCCCCGCGGGTCCTGGGGGCTGATGAAGCCCACGGCGCGCGCTCTTCCAGACCCTGCAGGGTACGGCCCTTCCTTGACTTCTCCCTCCAGCGGGTCTCCGTCTTCCTCCTTCGGCTCTGGGGCTGGGCCAGGCCAGGGCGGAGCGCCGCACTTTGGGAAGCCTGAGCGCGCGGCCGAGGTCCCTGTCGCTCTTCTCTCCCGCCTCCCACCCCCGCGCTTGCTGTGTTTGCTGGGGACCCTGAAAACAGTTTACGTCCCTCGGGCGCAGCTTCTCTGCACTAGTCTGTCTGCAGGGCGTGAAGCGTCGCCCAGGCGTGCGAGCGGCGCAGGGTTGTTTACACCGTGTCTGCGGCCGTGGTGACTGTGCAGCCCTGCGTTGGCCAGCTGCCCTCCTGTGTACTTGTTGCTCTTGTCCGTGCTGCCTTGATTTCCCTCTGGTACCCGATGGTTTTTGCCTAACCAGGCCCAAGTCTTTATTCAAAACTACCACGAAATATCCGGCAGCAGCCTTGTTGCTGTTTAGGGGTGTCCTTAGAAGTGTAGTGTAATGATGAGTATCCGCTTTAGCTCCTTGTCAACTTCTTGGCAAGGGGAGTGATTTTGGAGTTTTTTGTTGGTTTCCCAAATGCTCATTGCCACAAAGTCTTGGGATGCAGTTACTAATTGAAATATACAAATAATGAGAAAGTTATGATATAAACCTGGATGTAGTCAGGTAGTTGCATTGTCAGTAAACCGTGGCTTTATGCCCTGAAGGACTCACTAACACTAGATGCAGGATCTTGCTTGTTGTGGTTTGGGGACACAAGCTTTCTTTACTACTTCCTGGTGTGCACTCCTCGGTTTCTGAAGTTCAGAATGTAGGCACATTTTTTGATCCCTTAAAGCTCACTTCGTGCTTCTTTTGTCCTGTATTACATACTGTACCTGTTGGTTGGCTAGAGGGAAACGTTCCTTAAATGTCAACACTCCTCTAGTCTTTTATTAGATATTCTTGCGGAAAAGAACAGTGTACTTATATTTCCAATGGCAATGCACATCACCCCATACAAGTAGGCACGCTTTAATTGTTCATTGAATTGGATTCTTGGCTTTTCTGAACCTTGTATTTTCATTTTTTTTCCCTTCGTATGGCTAGAAAATCAGAGGAGTCAGCCCAATATAAGATGGTTAATTTCTTTTTCTAACTCTATGATCCAGTAATGCAATTTTAGGCCTCTGTACAATGCTAACTGCTTTTCTTTTACTTTGAAATAATGGTTAGTTAACAAAAACTGCTCCTTTTTTTCTTTGTTGTGTTAGTTTCATTGCTTTTCCTCTTAATTTTCCTTTGAGCAGCATAATCTGTTTTACCTTCATGATTTTAACTCCGGTATTTTCTTAGACCTTTTACATGAATTGTGTATAAATATCCCCCTCTGTTTTCTCGTAGTATTTTTTAATGATTTTTCAGTTTTCGAATTTAAATCTTTAAGCTACCTCCACTATATTTCAGTTTAAGAAAGGAAGCAAGGCTCTAATTCCGCCCCCCCCCCCAATAAATTGTTATTGAATGACCCCATCATCGTTTGTTGAATTCTGTTTCTCCCTACTGGTAACAAATACTGCATTTATCCTAGGCCTTAATTCTTTTATCTTTTTGGGCCTTCTTCTGAACTGTTTTTCAGTGATCTCATTCTTTTGATGATACCATGCTGCTCTTATTACTCTAGCTTTATAATGTGTTTTAATGTCTAGGCTTTCAAACATGCCTGGCATGTTGTAGACATAAATAGTTTTGGAATGAATGCATTTAGTGGGGTAAGTTGATTTCCTTTTTTTACCGTCCCTGCCCCTCAAAGTTTTTTGCCTATTCTTGAAGTAATTTTTTAGCTTGCTTTTCTCGTGGTCATTTGAATTGTTATTAACCATTATTCAATCCTTTCTCTTGCTAATTCAGAACTTTCCATGTAGACCTGCTCCTCAGAGTTGTACATGGAGAAGCAGCTCAATTCAAATCTGCATGTCTTTTGATTTGCATTGTTTATCAGTAAGTGTAGTATGTCTCCTATCAGCTCTGACTCAGGATATTATGTATCTGATTCTAGCAGCTCTAAGGTATAAATATTAATATGCATAGAAGTGATCCCTGAGAGCTCTGTGTCTATTTATGTTTTACTATCCCAACTGGATATCTTTACTATAATTAATTTTCAAGTGTTGCTATATAATAGTACTTAGAAACTTTATTAGATCATAAAATAAATGTATACATTCTTTTTAAAAAAAAAAATCAAGTAATACATATAGATTAGCCGAAGGAGAAAGTAAAAGTGTTGTATGCCCACCTACCCAGTAACCCAATTTCCAAGAGATCATCACTGTTTAATCATTTGCTCTCTCTCCTTCAGGACATTAAAAATAATGTGTATAAGTTCTACATTTGTTTTGTAAATGGCAGTTTATACAACTATTTATAACTTCCAGTTAGTAATAATTGATGACAATCTTTCTATGTCAGTGTATAACATTATCTTAAAGTCTTTTTGGTATTCCATTGTAGGAATAACCCATAATTGTGGGTCAAAGGCTACATACATTTTAAGTTATAACAGATTGTTCCATATTGGTTGGTCTTCAAAAGGTTGTTCTAAGAGTAAAGTTTTACAATTTATGAGAATTCTGTTGCTGTCATTTCATTGACAGGAATTGTCAAGGCAGAGATTTTACCCTACTTGCAAGCTATTAGTCTTGTAGATGCTGCCAGAAAACATGCGACTCCTGGGTCAGACAAAGTGCTGCAGTAACAATAGCTAGATAATCATCATTTTCTTGTGCTGCTTCCTTAAACCCTAATTTCCGGAGGGTAATGTGACGAAGGCCAGATGATTCTATGACATGCAGTAGATTGAATGCATTATAGGAGAGAAACTCTGAGCTTAGGGAACCCAAATCTCTCATAATAGGCTGCAAGTAAACCTGCCTAACCTTTGCCCTGTAGAGAAACATTACCTTTATTATGCTGGATAGTAAACACAACCTGCCCTCTGCTCCAGAGAAGAAGACCTCTCTTAATCTGTCAAAGATGTTTGCTATATAAATACCCTTGAAAAGATAGTCTGGAACAAACACTATAAGTGCACCTGCATATAAGACATGCAGAAATGTGAGAAACCTGTGAAGACTTGTCCCAAATAATCATTGCTAAGATGATAAAATTATTTTTTACATTTTAGTAATTTTATGGATGAAAAATACTGTTATTACTATTTCAGTTTTGCATTTCTTTGCTTATTGATGGAGTTGAGTATCTTTAAATGTTAGCCATTTTATTCTTTTATTACTTTTTTATATTCTTTGCTTAGTTTTCTGTTGTTTCTCTTTTTCTTATTGATCTGTAATAGCTCTTTACGTGTAGTGGCTATTGATGACTTAGTACATCATTTGCTAGTATTTTTACAAAGTCTATCTTTTTAATGCTGTTTCTGGGAGCTCTTGCTAAAGGAAATCTTTAATATATATGTTGTCAGTTCTTCATTTCTCTACTTTTATGGTTTCTGAGTTTCCACCCCAAGGTTATTACAGTATTCTTTGTACATATTCTCTTATTGGATATTTTGTAATATATATTTAGATTTTTAAAAATGGTTGCTATGATAATATTCTAAACTTAATTTTTCTAAATGTCTGGACATTTTCCCACAATATTTTTGCTTATCTCTTCTTTCCCTGTTGTTTTGATTTGACACATAATATCTTTATGTATCATTTTCTCAAAACTGACAAATCAGTAAGCAAAATATGTTAGTTTACTACTGTGATTATGAATTTCGTTGAATTCATTCCTATATATTACTTTGTGTAATGATTTGTGTTTACTGGATTTTCATCTTACAAAATATAAAATACCATTTTTGTCTTGTTTAATGATTTTTGCCTTGGAATCGTCATTGTCTGATATTACTGTTGCCATCTCTCTCAGTTTTGTGTATACCAGATGGATCTTTATTGCCCATATATTTATTTTTAGTCTTTCTACATCTTTTGCTTTACTTGCCTCTCTTATAAACATCAAACAGGATATAGCTGGACTTTTATTCTTCTTTCATTTTTCTCTCTTTCCAATTTGAAAGTTTATTTTTTGCATTGTTAAAAATTATTTTTCAAAAAGATAATTATAGATTTGCATGCAATTATAAGAAATAATACAGAGAGCCCTGTGTATACTTCATCTAATTTCCTCCTGTGGTAATATCTTGCATAATTATGACACAATATTACACCCAGGAAATTAGCATTGATACAATCTACAGATCATAATTAGATTTCATCAGTTTTATAATACATGCACCTGTGTGTATGTTTAGTTCTCTGCAATTTTATGTAGATCTTGTGACAATCACCATTGTCAAAATACCATTCTATCACGAAGATCCTTTGTGCAAAAGGGTTTATCTTTTAATAGGAAAATTTAACCTAGTCACATTTACTTTTTTTTCTTCTGCAATTTTGGAAATTCTAGAATCATCTGTAATTGACTTTCTGTTACCCTTAGACCTCCATTTAATAAGGTGAGACTTTGACTCCTTGCCTTACCCCCATTCTTGATTCAATTGAATTTATTTTCTTTTTGTATACTTTTGTTTTTGTTTTTTCTCTAACCATCCCTTTCAGTACTGCATCTGTAATGATTTAGATTTAACTATAAGGTCACTGATTACTTTTTTTTTTTTCTGATTACTTGATAATTATGTCTTACCCTTTTTAAAATTATTTAATTTGTTTCTTTTTCGACTAGAATACTTTCTTGAGTCATATTTTTAAGAAGAGTTTTGAGAAGTATACCTGTATGTTCAAAAATATTTATCATTTTGTTGTTTCTTTTCTATGTGAATAAGAGTTTGAGTCAGGTTTTTTCCTTTAAAATTTCTAAAGTATTATATGATATTCTAGCATTTTCTTGAATTTTTGTCAGCTTCAGTCTCTTCTTGAATTCATTTTATATGGATAGTAAGTTTCTTCTGTGTTGTAAGTCACTTATCATTTTCTTCATTTTAATTTATTTTTGCCACTGTATTTTTAATTTCTGAGAACTTAAATTTTTTTTTAGATTAGCCTCGTTTTATTTTAGGGATCCTATACCCTATGAATTCACACTAAAGATAATAGTTATTTTAAAATTCTTCTCCTATTTTTTGCATTAACTTTTATTGGAGACCATTTGCTCTAATTGTCCAACTTGTTTCCTGGTCTTTAAGATGGCTAATTTTACTCATATGTATAACTGTGGATATTTATTGACTGATTTGTTTCTGGTTTGCAATCTTTCTGAAGTCATGAAAGTCACTATTCTCTTTTCTTGGCAGGCAATACCCTAAGGCCAGGTGAGTGGTTAGGCTTTGCACTGGGCATAATGAATGCACAGGACATGACAACTAGTAGGTATCTTTCAGGTTGTGTTAGTTAAGAACAGACTAATAGGACACCCATAAACAAGCTGATACCAGGGTACCAAAACTCCAACTTGACTTGTTTTGGTCCAAAGCAAAGACTGAAAACAAATGCATACAGAACAATTCTGTTGCCCTAAGAATTCCATGGTGTGGCACCTTTTTAGTTACTGTAGTCAACTCCATCTTCTTCCCTAACTTCTTGGCAGCCACTGATCTGTTGGCCTTCCCCATGGATTTGCCTTTTCCAGAGTATTGTATAAATGAAATTAAACAATAGGTAGCTTTTGGATGTGACTTCTTTCACTTAGGAAATAACTCTTAAGATGTATCAGTGCTGTTGCCTGAATCAGTATTCATTCCCTGTTATTACTGAGTAGTATTTCATTGTATGGGTATACCACTGTTGAAGGACATAGATGTTTCTAGGTTGGAGTGATTATGAATGAATTTGCTATGAACATTTGTGGTTTTATCATTTTGCAATCCCACTGGAAGTGTTTGCAGCACCCATTTTGATGTCATCTTAAAATTTGATTAATCTATAATTAACTTAAGTTCCCACGTGTAAGATGTTAAATACTATTTGTCCCAGGGTTTGCACTGTTGAAACTATACTTGATAGATATATTTGCAGAACATATGATCTGATAAAGACTGTATTTAGAATGTGTAATAAACTCTTGTAAGTCAATAATATGGAAACAAAAAAATTGATTTAAAAAATAGGCAAACTATTCTTTAGTGGAATAGAGATTCCATTAAAGAAGACACAAATGGTAAATAAGGACATGAAAAGATGCTTCACATCATTACTAGTCAATTGAGAAATGCAAATTAAAATCATAAAATATCATCACACATGCACTGCAATGGCTAAAGACTGATAACGTTAACTGTTGGTAAGGATGTGGAGCAACTAGAACTCCCATATATTGCTGGTAGAAATATGAAATGCTACAGCCTTTCTGGAAATATTTTGACACTAGAAACAACACAAATAAATGTCTTATCAACAGGTGAATGGATATGTCCATATAATGGATGTGATTTGGCAATAAAAAGGAGCAAATGACTGATACTCATAACAGGGATAAATCTCAAAGGTATGCTGTGCAAAATGAGCTAGACACAAAGGAATACATACATATTTTACTAATACCTAACTCTAGAATAAAGGACAATCTGATTTATAGTGACAGGAAACAGATTGGATTTTACTTGGCGCAGAGAGTGGATGGGTGATTGGGTGGGTACACCAGGGAGACTTTTGGGCTAATAGAAATATTTTGTATCTTGGTTTGGTGGTGGCTACACTGGTGTTTGTCTTTGTCAGAGCTCATTGAACTTTACACTTAAAATGGAGTACATTTTTTGAAGGGTAAATTATACTCCAAAGTTTATTTAACAGTATTACACCATCTTAGTTAATTGCTCTTTTAGTTTGAATGGCTAGCAGTGACATACCTATGATCTTGTACTTGGATTTTTGTTAGAAAGACTAAATTTAATATATTTTACTAGGTAAAATGCTATTTATTTTAATGTAAGAAAATGTATAGCTAGTATTTGACTGAAGTAAATTCACATTTACTTTATAGTTTTAATAGCTAGGGAGAGGTGTATTTTCTCTCTTCAGTGAGTTCATTAAAATTATCCACAACCACAGATCCCTAATTTTTAAGATTCTATTCAAGGTTTTATTTAGAGATACGTTATGTATTGCTAAAGATTTAGGATTATTTAGTTCTTCCCATTCAGATGATTTATTCTTACTCATCATTAAACATGAAGAAAAAGGTAAAATGTAGATAACACAGCGTAGTGACATTTGTCTGAAGTATTTTATATTATATTATCATACCTGTGTAATTAGAAACATGCCCTTCCTTCTCACTTTGTGACGTAGTACCTTGGGCAGGAAGAGGGATTCTAGATCAGTTGTATCAGAAAATCACAATTCACCTATCCTATAGCTCTGCTTTAAAACAAAACAAACAAACAAAATATTGACTCTTTAATTCCTCTTCCTTGCTGCTAAAGAATACTAACACCTCTGCCAGTTCTGAAAATACCCGTGAATATTTCATAAGTTTAGATACATTTGATAAAGTAAGTTTAGTAAAGAGAGAAGATTCTGCAGAACTATTACCAGTTTCTAGTTGAAAGTAAATCTTAGTTTTATCCCTTATTTTCTGACAAGTTTACTCCTAGTTTGACTTCTTAGCACTTGGTAAGTTTTCACCATTTGTTCATTAATTCAGCAGAAGGTTTGAAGAGTCCACTGTGTCGCAGTACTTTTCGAATTTTTGAGACTGACTTTTATTCCTGAAGAGATGGGGAGTAGTGATTGCCTCTTTGGTTTTCAAGATTTTCCCTCGGCCTTTAGGGTTTCCTTTCTTGTTGGTCCCCTGGCCTTCTGCTTTATGTGCCTGGATTGCCAGAAAGCTTTGAAGCTGAGTGGGAGGCTGTGTTCTCCCTGTTCATCCACATGGTTCAGTTAAGAACTCTACCTAGTTATTCTATACTGGGGACATGATTGAAAACTGTAAGCATAATAAAAGTGTTTTTAACTGGAGGAGAATTTACTTAGAGGAAAAGAGAAGCACATAAAGTTGTGATATTCTATCCCAGAAGCCTCCTTCCTGACATGCTTAACATTTTTTCAGTATAGTACATTGGAATGTAAATAATTACAATGAAAAAGGTGCTTTGCTGATATTCAGCCTTTGCTTCTCCCCAGCATATCTAATACCAGAACAATATCAACCTTTTTTCTCTTGCTCTTATATTATTGCCTTTCTTGAACTGTCTATTCTGTCTTGCTTTTAGGTTATCCCTTTTTTAGGAACATTCTCATCCATAGTTTTTCCAGTTCCCACAATCACTGTATGGTCTTAACACAGATTTGAAGTGTTAAAAAAAATCATTGTATTTGAGCAAATAGCTTTCTTTTACCTCTGCAATCATCTCTTTCAAATTTTAATATCAGTCAGTTTCTTTGTGGTCAAGGTCAAGTCTTTTACGTATTCAAGGGCTGCTTTTGTACTAACAGAAGTTACTACTTTCTTACATTCCCTTTGAACAGTAAAATTTCAATATGTATACTATTCCTCATTGGATGGCTTCAAAGAACGTTATACATTTGATTCTTACCTATTGTGTTTAGGTTTTTATTATCCATTTTTTTCCTTATTTTTCTCTATATCAAGATATGGGCCTTTTTTTCTTTCATTTTTTTGGTCTACGTGTGCCTTATCTTGAAGGATCACTAATTTCTTTTCCATGTTTATGTTAATTCTCTCCTGCCATCTATTCTGCCAATCTTAAAAAAACAGAACAAATGTTTATTGCGTATACATTGGCGTGTGCTAGGCCTACGAGTGTAGTTATAATTAACACACATTCTCTGAACTTGAGGAATTCATAGTCTATTAGAGTAGAAAACTATCTCAGCATATAGGAAATGAGAGACTGCAGGTACTAGCAAAGGAACTGTGGCTGATGGATAGGTTTGAACCTGACCTTAAAGGATGAATAAGAGGGTGCCAACCTGAGGAAGAGCAAGGGCATTCCAGAACAGCGCAGCCTGGATGGAATGCTTGGAGATGCCGAGATGGGGAAGCACAGGTGTGGTTCTAGTGGGTATACAGCAGGCGTGGTGGGTGTGTGGAAGTAGGAGGGAGAGCGAGTAGACTGGTGCCAGGGTAGGTACCATTTTATCCGAAAGACAGCCTTCTCTTAGTGGCACCTCTGTATATTTGAGAATGAGGAAGAAGGCAACGCAGGGAGGAGACTGCGAAGCCCTTATCTGAGAGGCGGGAGGACCCCTATGAGCGTGTGGTGCCGCAGGACCCTAGAGCGGCAGGCCAGGAGAGAGGGCTAGTTGTGTTAGCTGTGTACCAAGTCAAATATAATTCCACTCTTCTTCATTGATAATTTCCTCTATTCCTTCATGTCTTGGTTTCTAGACCCAACCGGAAAAGTCCTTTGCTCAAAATAGAGACTCTTGATCAGTTTCAGCAGGATACAGAAACGACATTTACAGTTTGGCGTTTTTTTCTTGATTTGTTGATCATATTATACACTCTCTTACATTGGGGTGCCGTGCTGCAAAGCTGCCTAAATGCTCTTTTTTTTTTCTCTTACTTCATTGACGTATCTCTGTGAGATATTTTTCAAGTAAGTAGTCTTGTGCTATGACATGCCTTCAGTGTATAACTATGCCAAACTACCTATCTTTTTTAATCTTTTCTATATCTTTTCAGTTTGAGAGTCCTCTTTTGAATTTCCAACTTGTTTTTCCAGGTTCTTTCATTATCCCATGAACCTAGCGTTTGGGTGGTCCTGCCTCGAGTCCATTCCCATTGCCTCTTTTTGTTTATTTCATTAAAAGTTCTCTTCCTTCTTCGCTTTTTCCCTCCACCGAAGCACAAGCCGTCTTCTGCCAGCCTGCTTCTCTCCGCCTCATCGACTCCCCGTCTCACTTCAAATCTCTGTAGGAAACATATGTTCTCCCTTGTCTGTACCTCTTAATTTCTCTTTTCCACTGTTATTGCTTTCTCTGTAATTGTATTATTTAACTTTGTTAAACATTTTATAATATGAAAGATGTAATTGAAAATAAAGTTGTATTATAATAAGATCATGTCCTATAGCAAGTTGTTTCCCATGGAGTATGAAACTCTCACGATACAAGTTAAAATGGCTATTGTTTTGTTTCCTTAATTATGCTGTTCACAGTATAAAAGTTCAGTGGAGAATTTCTCACCTTATAATCATTGTTGATATAATTGGATTAAACAACTTACAAAATAATCACCATATTTCTCATTCTGTTGTTAAATAGAAAATATGTATATATGTTGCAAGAATCTTTAAAATTAATGCAGTATTTTGAATGAAATGGAAAAGAAAGTGTCTCCCAAAGGGTTTATTTTATGATCACCCTTTTGGACCAATTTAATGTACCAGACTAATAATTGTTTATTAGCATCAAGTGGGAAAAATCATTTTGCTTTTTAATCCTTTTCTCCTCACAAAATGGAGTTATTGTATCTTTTGCATTTGATTTATTGACCATTGGGCTATCATTGGTTATCACAAATCACCTCCCTGTCTTAGCAAAAGCCCAGATGTACATGGACAGTTTGGACTTTGTGTTGTTGGTTTGATGCCACCTGCATGACTTGTGAGACTATGGCTGTATTCGTTTTTTCAGCTTCATTTCCCAGAGAAAAGTAGAGTGAGCTTTCCTCTCTTTTCCATATTGTCTTCCCTACCCCCAAAACACATTCTTATGCTTTTATTTGTCATCTTAGTTGATTGAAAAGAAATTTAGAATCAGTGAAGGATGTTAACAATGGGTTTGCACACTTCCCCCTTTTATTTCTATGCCTTGTTTATTTTCAAAAACATTATTAAAGTCATTACATTTTTGAGAATAGTATTGCTGTTAATAGAATAAATATATTTGCTTTTTCAGAGTATACACTGCTTTTCCTTCTTTCAAAAATTTCTTTTGTCATTTTTAGTTTCATCTTACAAAAAATTAACTCTAAAGATTGTTATTCGTGGTTGGAAAAAATAAAACATCCATTTACATTTCTCTTGTACACTAAAGAAATTTGAAAAAAAAATATATATTTACTGTTTATGAATCACTTTTATATGTGGCCTCAGTGCAAAATTTTATTTTAACAGCCTAAATGATATTGCCCATATGACAATCTTGTTGCTTTGATATTATTCCATAAATCATAGTGGTAAAAGCTAGCTGGGAAACAGTTATAAAGTTTGTGGTTTGGTGTCAAATAGAATTTGACTTTCACAATTTGTCTCAATCTTTTTGCCAAGAATGATTGTGAATGTTCACATGAATGGTGAAATCTTATTTTGCAGATGTTTCTTTGATTTTATAAAGCTTTTATTTTCTGATAAATGCAGTTTTATAAAGAAAGTGAAAGGAGCTTAGTTAAAGCATTTGATAGACTGTGGCATGAGAAGAGATATCCAAAGACTATACAATCAAATTCATCCATCCACCTTGACGGATGGCATTCTGTCCTTCTCTTGCAGATTTTAGGAAATAAAGCATCCACAGTCTTCCAAACCTGTCAGTTGAATTGTTCTTGTGCATTGTTCTTTATTTCCTAAATTTCACTTTTATAGTTTAAATTTATTTCATTAATTCTTTTTCTTTTAACAAAGACAGTGACCAAGTAACTACTTTGGAAAAGTATCCCTTTTATAATTTACCTGGGGACCTATTTTGAAATAAAGTATATATGATATAAAAATAAGCTGTATCATTTCAATTTTGCTGTTAAAGATTTGAGATTTGTGCAGTTGTAAAAGTTTTTACTTTACAGATTTATCATTGTGACAGGTGAAATGTTTGAATAAGCAAGTAATATGCTAGATAATTACTTTTTCCCACATTTATAACATAATCTATACTTAAACACTAGGTGTTGTATATCCTGAGGTAAATTTGATTTGTTGATTCATGATACATCAGCACTAGGAACATGGATTGCAGAAACTCCTTATTTATCTTAATATGTGCTCTGCTACTCTTCTCCATAAAAAGTCTTGTTCAGATTGTTCTATTATTGTTCTTAGGGTGGTCCATATTCTATTGTGGCCTGTAAGTTTTTACTGTGGTACATCTTTAGAAAGGGTTTACTCTGTCCCATGCTGTGGAAGCATCCCTGCAAAGAGGTTTTCTGTCTGCCCATAGTAGGTCCTGAAGTGTTACCACTTCAGAACTACTTTTTCTTCTTAAATTTTTGGGCTTGGGGATGGAGTATGTATTCTAAACCATAAAGATAGTATGAATTTAGGCCCACACTCTGTGCATGGTACATGCCTGATAGGGTTCTCATTTCACTCTGGTGACTTTCCCCCATTGCCTAAGTTGATTTCATGTTTCCTTGGACTTCTAGCCCATGAGTTAAGTTTCATATTCCTGGTTTCATGGATAGAGTGACCTTTCCTAAGTTCTGGTTTTATGAAGGTACTTCCAAATATGACCCGTGGCTTGAAATAACCTTTCTGCATGGGTGTTAGAAAGTCTCCTTACAACCATTAGGTCTATAGCTGGTTCCATGAATCATAGTAGATTCAGCTCCTGCTCTCTGCTCTTTGAATTTCTCTGTTTCTCACAACTGTGGATTTTCCTCATTTGTTTCAAGCTCAGCTGTTTATTTACTGTTTTACTTGTTATGTTTTGTCAAGCATTTTAGTGTGTTTGGATCTGGCTGGGATAGAGAGACAGAAGGATGCTGTTATATAATTTTAAATTATTTTAGACTTTTATAATTTTTTTTGTTTTCTCATCACCTTTCTGTCAACATGTTTATTTTGTGCCTAGTATGTGCCAAGTACTTTGAGAAATGAAGATGTTTAGATTCCCTCCTTCAAGAAATAGTCCCAGTGTAGACCCTTGTGGAGCTAAGATATATATCTGATACAAAGGTGGTATCAAGAGTTACCAGGGAAAATGTTTACATATGTGTTTTATAAATTATAATGTTTTATAATCTAAGTGCTAAAAGTTTTGGAAGGCTAGCATGTTGCTCTACTAAAGAAAAGTTGATACATTCCCCTTCTTTTACTTAGGGAGAAGTTAACCTCAAGACTTTATAGGTACAAAAATAAGTATGTTTGGTTTCCTTGTTCGTGTAGACAAGAGGGTACCCACTTGATGCAAATGGGGTCAGCCCGGGGTTGTAAACTGGTAGAGTTGGGTGGGAGCAACAGCAGTCACCCAGAGAGCTCAGGCCTCTTCTAACTGGAGTCCTCTTGAGTGTTAAAAGTTGCAAAATAGTCCAAATTTTAAAACACTATTTGGTCCCAATACAATATGTCTGATGGCATAGCATGACTCATAAGCTATGTGTTTACAACCTCTATATAGAAAGGGTTTATGATTATATTTTTATACATTCTTTCAAAAAATTAAACATATATTAATATATTAGTTATTCATAATTGTCCTCAAATTCAGGAAAAGAAGTGACCTGTTGAATTTGAAAGTTCTGTGTCTAATAAAATCTTTTTGGAATATTTGACTTCCCAAAGTTGGAAATAAAAATATTTTCTAAAACTCTTCTCTTATAGGTAAAAGAATGCCACATTTCAATATTTGTAACAGAAATCAGCATGCAATTTTCAGGCCACATGGATGAATGCCAGCTTTTGCATTTTCCATGTACATCCTCTGACCATTCTTTCTGGGGTGAGTGATTTCTAAGAGTGGCTGGCAACAAACCAAATGCCAGCCAGCTGTGGACTGCCCTAACACATAATGCTGAGAGTTATAAATTCAGCACTGACTGGTGATCTGTGATGGGTAAGGCAGTTAATTTAGTTGGTCTGGATTAACTGTCAGCTCCAGAAAACTATATTCCCATAATGGGAAATCTGTACCTAGCATATTTGGACATGAATAATAATTAACAATAGGGAATCATTTGGTAAAAAGTGAAATTATAAAATACCTAAGATTCTTTTAGATTTATAGTAGTGTTTTAATGGTTCGCCTTATTTTAAGTAACTTTAATTTTAAAAGTTCAAGGACTTAGTACTTCTTGAATGATAGCTATAATTGTGTATAAAATAGGGGTTTTGGGATCATACATCTTCCATTGCCTTGTAATATTAGTTTTCTCATATAGCATAAAGTTGTATATATTTTTAATATTTAGGTTTCTTAAAAATACATTAGATAGATTATTCTAGAGATTCACATTTGCAGTGAATTTTGTTTTTTCAGTTTCATCCTGGGAAATTATATTCAGTTAAAAGCCTGTTTATTACCTTACTCATGCTTATTTAAATTATTTTACTTCACCAAGCCATTCATTTTTTTAGAACATTCTTCAAAGAGTTCATGCATCTTACTGCGGACATCTGACCTTTTGAAGCCTCATAATTCACACCTACATGTCAGCAGTCTTCCCCATGTTAACAGTTCTGACTATGTTTTATTATTTATGCCTTCGGCGCCGAGCCAGGACAGCTGCAAGAGGAGAAATAATGAACAGCCAGAGAACTAGAGAGTCAAACAACCGAACTTCCCCTTTGAATGCAGAGGTGGTCCAGTATGCCAAAGAAGTAGTGGATTTCAGTTCCCATTATGGAAGTGAGAACAGTATGTCCTATACCATGTGGAATTTGGCAGGTGTCCCAAATGTATTCCCAAGTTCTGGTGACTTCACTCAGACAGCTGTGTTTCGAACTTATGGTACATGGTGGGATCAGTGTCCTAGTGCTCCTTTACCATTCAAGAGGACACCGCCTAACTTTCAGAGCCAAGACTATGTGGAACTTACTTTTGAACAACAAGTGTATCCTACAGCTGTTCATGTTCTGGAAACCTATCATCCTGGAGCAGTCATTAGAATTCTAGCTTGTTCTGCAAATCCCTATTCCCCAAGTCCACCAGCTGAAGTAAGGTAAGACTCAGTTTTTTAATGATCAAGTCATATAGCTGGAAGGTTTGGTTGTTTTAAGATGGAAGGGCTTTATTATTATTATTATTATTATTGGAAGCATTCTCTTAAGTAATTGAAACAATTTGATTTTTAAAATTTTCCTTGGTTTTCTGATAGGGAACGAAAGATCACATATATGAAGACTCAATGCATTCTTCATACATATAACACCTCACACTATAGTATTAATAGATTCTGAAATTTGTGTCACAGAATTCACTATAAACAAAAATCATAATTTGAATTAATTGGGACATGGGCCAATCTGAGAAGTTAGGAGGAAATATGATTTCTAACATATCTTCAAACAGGCATCATATATCATGTTAGTGCTTTTAAGTACTTAGAGGCAGTCCTTAGAGGATTAACTTTAATGTTAGGTGAATGTTTTTGAAACAAGCATATTCATTTAAAAATAAATGTTGCTTTAAGTAATTCATGCATTCTCCCTAAAAGCCTAATTATTTACATCATTACTTTGCATAGCAGTGCCTGAATCTCTTGCTTTTGTAGTTCAGTCTCCTTAATTTTTAAAATATCATTTGACTAGTAGAATATTCATGTTTCAATAATCTAAAAAAATACATAATATAGTCTTGTGTGTACCCTGTTCTTTAGGTACCTAGGACCCACTCCTCCCTCAAAGAAAACATTTTTACCACTTCTGTTGTATTTTTTCCATAGTTTCTTTATGGAGATATCAGCAAATACAAATATATTTTTATTTTCATGGTACACAAAAATAAACACACTATTCAAATTTTTCTGTACCTTATGTCATTTAGTAGTATATATTGAATCTTTTCATATGAGTGCAAAGAGAGCTTCCTCATTCTTTTCTACAGTTGCAAGGAACGCACAGTGTATATGTATCCCAAGTTATTACCCACTCCCTTGTTGATGGATACTTAGTTATTTCCATACTTTTGCTATTGTAAACATTAATGCAGTAAATAACCTTGTTGTGAGTCACTTCACACGTATGCAAGTATATTTGTGGAATAACTTCCCAGAATTGCTGAGCTAAGGGTCTTTGTATTTGTAATTTTAATATATAGTACTAAATTTTCTCCCAAGAGCCTCTACCTATTTATATTCCCACTAGCAATGTATGTGCATACTGCATATATGTTTTACCAAAGCCTCACTTATGGAGTGTGTTAGTACATTTTAATATCATTGTCAACTTGGTAGATAAAAAATAGTTATGTTAATTTTAAGTTAAAATTTTTTTATTATCTCTGAGGTTGGATATCTTTTCATGGTTAAGAGATACTGATACTTACTTCTTTTTGAGCTATCCAATCATATTATTTGCCTATTTTTCTATTACTTGTTGATATTTTTAATTTTTAGAGCTTTATATCAGTTTATTAATCCATTCATTAAATATTTGCGTGTCTGCCATGTGCTAAGCATTTTTCTGGGTATCGAGGCTATATCAGCAAACAATGAACAGAATAGCTAAAAATCCCTGCCCTTACGAGCTTATTCTAGCCCCAGAGCAGTTTCTGGGCACCGGTTAAATTGTAGGACCCCAGTTGCCAAGGGTGGAGGAATAGGGGCAGGGATCAGCTGCCACCGGACACACTGCTTCCTTGAAGTCCCTGTCCCCTCAACTCTAAGGGAACACCTTTTAGCATACTAAGAAACAGTGCAGAGTACAACTTAAGGTGGAGACTGCTGGTATAATGTTTATTTGTTCTTCTCAAAATTACTGTGATAATTCATTGTGAACAATATTATTAATGCATTGAAAAAATTTTAAACACGGAAAACCAGCATCTTTTAATATACAGATTTTTCTTTGGTAAGAGAAAAAAGTACTTTGGGTACACTTCTTTATTATGTGAGAATTGATTTATTAGACTTATTCGTTCTTTGTCCCTTACCTACAGAGTTATCTACCTCTTTCTTAAAAAGCTGAACAAATTTGGGGATGAAATCTCTGAAACATGTAATGTCTTTTCTTTCATCTAAAAATTAATGTCTGCATAATTTTGAGCGTAGGTTATACTCTTGGGTTCTTAGCTAAGAGGTAAGTGACAACTTCATTTACAGTGTATCTAATTTTTTTAGCTTTAATTTACAGAAAATACCATTAAATTTTAGGAGAGAAAGAATCTAACTAATATATATTACAAGAGTATAAAAGGGGGCTTTTTAATTTTAACTTTAATTTCATGATTTCATAATCAGTAAAATTAAAATGGGTTACAAAGGTCATAACTTAAAGCAGTTTAATTACATCAGCACTGCCCTTTGGCCTGGAGTAGGGCTGGATCAGACATGGATCGTGGTCCACTGGTGGACTGCCAAACAATTTTGGGGTGACCACCTGAATAATAAATAGCTAATAGACTGCAACCTTGGAGAAGTAGCCCTTGACCTGAAAAGGTCTGCCCAGGCCTAAACTAGAGGATTAAGATTGAGGCTATCTTACATAACTGTGTGTGTGTGTGTGTGTGTGTGTGTGTGTGTGTGTGTGTGTGTACACGCACACATTTGCATATTTGTATTTGCTTGTTTATTTTCACAAACTAGTTTTTAAGATTATGGCTTTAGTTTTCTAGAATAAAAACGGTATTGTCATATTCTCTTGTTTAGTGGAATTCTAACTTTGAAATAATATATTCTAGTTCTATTAGGGAATTTTAAATAAAAATTCACATTATGAAGATACTTCAAAATCAATTTGTATTGGTTTCACAGTTAATGTTAACTTAATTCAAATTTTATAGGTCTCACAGACCTATAAAATAATTTCTTCATCTTTTTATCATTTTTCTGTTATACTTTTGTTATCAAGAAAATTAAAAATAAAATACAAGTAAATGATACTTGAATGTTTCTTTATATTCAGATAGTTTTAAATATTTCTAAAAACTGATGGATTCATGTTATTCTACTTTAAGTATGCTGTCTTATGATATGTGTATAAATTAATGTACATTTATAAATCTATAACATCCATGCTATATTGAAGTCAGAAGCCAGAATGGTGTTAAAATAGCATTCACCCTGGCATGTTTAAACAACTAGCAATGTTAAGTCAGTCAGTTAAAAGTATTATCTTAACCTTGTTTATTCTGCAAGGTAGACAGGGCATTAGTAGGTGAATACATTATTAAAATAGCATACTTCTCCAATCACTACATTTCTTCAAGCTTGTTTTGTGATTTTATAATGTAATTTACATTATACTGCAAATCAGGCTATACATGAAGAACATGTCTTGTTTGTGTATTTATTTATTGCAAAGGACCTGGCAGAGGTGATTTTTATATTACATTTTCAGTGTTTCAGTTAAGCCTCATAAAATCTCCTCGTTAAAGCTTTAAAAAGTAGACTGGTTTAGCCCACATGTATTGTGAACCATACAGGCAATTATTTCACAGGGTCCTGAGTGGTTCTTGTTTTTGAATGTGAGGTGTTCCTCCAACATCATGTGATGTCATTTTGCAGTGGCAAAAAAAAGGATGAGTAATACCAAAGTTTGAATTTTCTTATGCATTCCATCATTTGCCCCATGATTCTTAGAAATATCCAAAATTAGGAATGTGTTTTCCCTACAACATGGTTTTAAATGTTTACTATTTCCATTTCCCTATACCCATATGGCTGGCTCTCTTGAACTACATAGATTTCCATTAGTGTTCAGATCAATTCCAGTGTTTAGAACCCACAAGATATTTGCATTTAAGCTCTGGGAGCACTTCTTCAGTCTTGGCTGGTGCTCGAGTTTACTTTTCTGCATTGTCACAAGAAGAAGATGCTGAGCCTGCTTTTCATTTCTCTTTAAACCTACTACCTGCTTTATTCCTTAGAACTCTTCTGCCTCCCAAGATTGGCTAATGGAGTAGGACCATTCCCTCTAATCTTACTTTCAGGTTGTCTCTGAATACAGTTACTCACAGGCTTTTTATGGGGTGATTGTAAATGTTTTAGAAACTGCAAAAGTTCCTACTATTATGATTAGTGATATGTTTACTACAATCATTGAGTTTCTGCCATATGCTTTTATTTCTAACTGTAGAAATGCCCATATTTCTCTTCTCCGTTCTCCCAAGATTGATGCTGTATGCTGTTCTTGCTCCCATCTTGGCCTAAAGACCGTTAGGATACCTGTATGTTGATGACTTCTATGTTTTTGGCTCAGATTTCTCCCCAGTGTTTCACATTCTTTTGTCTATTTCAATTTCCTAAACATCTGGCCATAATCAATTTTTACTTAGATCTTAATAGGTCATTGGGCCAAGGATATGAACTGACAATAATATATCAGAGGGAAAAAAACCTCATGTGATTAATAAGTGTATAAAACATTTTAAGTGTTATTAGTAATCAGTGAATTATAAATTATCTCATACAGAGATATGGCTCACTATGAAATCAGAGATTATTTTTAAAAATAAATAATGCTCCAATGGTTATTCTTCTATACTATTAGCATAAGCTTCTTTGAAAGCGGTTTGTTGTATATATTGAGAAACTTAAAGTATTTTTGACATAATAATCTTTATTAAAAAAAATTCTGCTAGCTAAAATAAATAATTAGGAATAGAGGAAGATGTTTCCTGAAGTATTTTTAGGCTGTGTTTCTAATTTTTTTTGCTATATTAGGAAACAGTATTAGAGAAATGTTTTCTTATTGACATATATTTGAGAGTATTATATATACCCAATGATGCTATGTTATGAAGAATCTTTAAATAATTTTGGAAAATAGTTATAAGAAGATATATGATGAGATGGAAGATGAGTTGGGCCTTGAAGAGTCGATGGACAGGTCATTATAGGTTGGGTATTTTATTGGGGGGAGACAACATGAGCAAAGAAACTTCCACAAAGGTGGAAATAAGTTTATTATCTGAAAAGTAATGATTAATATGGCTGCATGGAGGAAAAGGAAACAATGTTATTTGCCTGTTAGATACTTGCTAGGTACTGAGGATACAAGGGTGACTGAAAGATATAATGGAAATTTAGGAGAAGGACATATATAAAAGACAATACCATGAAAATTTGCACAAAACTCAATGCATGGATAAAAGGAAATCAAAGATAATAAAAGTGTTGATTTTTATGGCATCAGTAACAGAAATGGTGAAGAAGACCTTTATGAGGCACAATGACCAGTTTACACAGTTGATGCACACAGGGGAGCGTTACCCTGTGTACTTTATTTTTAACTTTGGGTTTACTTTTTCTAAAAACCGAAGGTTGTTCTTCAGGACCTCTACCTACCTATTCCAGTTTTTAACTGACCAATGTGAATTCTGCCAAAAAGAACTTTCTGGGGAGTTGTAAAAATAATTTACACAGTAAAAAACATTTTAAGTTATAAGGTTTATGGTATTTAGTTCTTAAAAGTTTTTCATGTCCTGGAAACAATACTTGTATTTGATTCTATATACCGTATTTAATGCCATTGCTTCACACTGTAATGTATTAGGCATGAAACCATAACCTTAAGATAACAGTAAATCTCATTCAAAACTGTATTATAGGGAAGTTTCTTTCTTTGGCAGATGGGAGATTCTTTGGTCAGAGAGACCTACGAAGGTGAATGCTTCCCAGGCTCGCCAGTTTAAACCTTGTATTAAGCAGATAAATTTTCCCACAAATCTTATTCGGCTGGAAGTAAATAGTTCTCTTCTGGATTATTACACTGAATTAGATGCGGTTGTATTACATGGTATGAAGGACAAGCCATTGCTTTCTCTCAAGACTTCACTTATTGATATGAATGATCTAGAAGAAGATGACTATGAAGAAAAGGATGGTTGTGGAGTGGACAATCTTAACAAAAAGCTTAGCAGCACTGCCCTCAGGGAAGGGCCAAATAATGGATATTTTGATAAACTACCTTATGAGGTAAGCCAATGATATTCAGTACCAGTATTGAATATGGCATTGTAGTTTTTTAAAGTTTAGGTATTAATATTTATTTTGCTAGGTATCAGAGAAATAGAAGCATTGGTAAAGTGTACATAATCTGATGTATTATGTATTTTGATTTTGGGAAAACAAGACAAAATTATGTTAAGTAATTTTACCACTTTTGTTTTGGATTGACTTTAGTGATTTTGGATAAACTATTAAATATATGTTATATCACTAACAATAACTAAAATACTGTACATAAATTAATAAATTATATTCCATTTTAAGTCATAATTATACAATGTAAATATGGGCAGTATGTGCTTAACTTTATATCAGTTAAGTTAAAGATGATTTACTATTAAAAATATTAATAGGAGGACTCATAAGATTGTGAGAGGGTTGCTTAGTCTGTGTAATAGTCTACAGTTTCGCCATCTGTCATTTATTCTTCTATATTAACTCTATTCTGTATTCTTATGAATAGCTATAATTTGTGGTCTAAGCAGGTACAGAGTGCCTTTACTTAAAAGTCTTGTTTTCAGTGTGTCTCTACAGGGGTGTTTTAAGTATATTTAGCATCCCTGGCTCCCAGGCATCAAATGCCAGTAGCACACCCCCTGGGGGTGGGGGGTAGGGCCAGACATTTTTGTCCCTTGCTCAGACCTGGTGTGTATAGTTAAAAATAATCAGATTTTTTTTTAAAGAAAAATTTATAACCTCAAATTTGAACCAATTCAGACTATCTCCCTTCTAAATTGGTGGGTATTTCAGGTTTTATTATAATAACACTAGTAGTTTAACTTGCATGGAACAATAAGATAGCCTCTTGAATGCCTATCAGTAACGATAATGTCTGTACAACATCTCACAATTAAAACGCTATGGTACATCCTGTGAAATAGCTAAAGTGCCACATAAAGATCAATTTAAGGATCCGAAGTATCGGTCTGTAAGCCCTGGCACCATGGTCCAACCCAGGCCTTCTAGGTCAAGTCTTCTGTTATGGAACAAAAACTTCTCAGATGGAACAAGAACCTTTGGCCCTTAATAGGAGGAGGGGGGAAAGATGAATGAAGAATTAAGTTGGGGAAAGAGAGGAGCATGAGATAGTAGCATGTTCCCCAGGGCTCCCAGGAGGATCTGTCCTAGCAGCAGTGGGAGCAGTTCATCTGGATGATACCAAATCACTTCTTTGATTCTTACCCATGTCCTAGAACTACAAAGTAGAAATTTAAATTCAGCAAATGTATTTTAAAAAGTTCATTGAATGTTATCCAGACCTGATAAAATTCTTGACACAGCATTCAAATGAATAACTGAGGGGAACTTCAGGCAGAGGCAAGAGAATGTACAAAGGCAGGAAGAAGTGGAACTGTGGGAACTCCAGCATTTCAGGGTGGCTGGAACGGGATTTGATAATAAGCTGCAAGAGATGAAATTTGATGGAGACTCAAGGCTGCCTCAGTGAAGAACTCCATGGGATACCATTTACATAAATGACAACGATCGGAACATGCTAGCATTGACAGGGCACATACTCTGTTGCATCACAGGGGACTGAGTTTTACCAAGTGATTTGCATTTTATCCCTTCAGCCAGTGGTCCTCAGGGTGCTGTGTTTCTCCAGTACACAGTGAAAAGCTAGGGGAGTCATACATACTTTAAACTATATAAATCATTTACTTTTGGTTAAAAGTTAGAGCAGATCCAAGATTATACCTATAATAATTTCATACTCGCTTGTGTTCTCTTGTATTCTTCATATGCTTTTTTTGAGTGGGAGAGAAAGTATGGCATAATACCTAACATTCCAGGAATTGTCCGTAATATGTAAGCATTTTTGGCACATGCTTCAGCCCACAATTCAAATAGTTGCCCAGGTGTTCGGAATCTTGTAACCTTTGTCTTTCATATATATCATGGTATAAAAAAAGATTGTGAACCTTTTCTGTAGTCAGTAGGGAAACATTGAAGATTTTATTTTATTTATCTTAAATAGGAAAATAACAGAATGAGATTTGTGTCTTAGATTACTCTGTTGGTAAATGAAGAATAGACCAAAAGGAGGATGGGAGATAGGGGTACCAGTTAGGAAGCTGCTGCAGTAATTTGGGTAAGAAATGATGGCATCCTGAATATTGGAAAGTTTGGAAAGGAAACAGTGGGAGAAATAGGCTAAGATGCAGGAGGTAGAAATAAAAGGTAACTAGTAAATGTGGAGATAAAGCAGAACATAGAGGGACTTTTAGGTTTCTGGTTGGAATGACTCAGCAGATGGACATGCTGTTAATCATAAAACACTGGGTGAAGATGGGAGGGCTTATTGACTTTGGGGTGCCTGCGATTCATCAAAGCAGACCTGTCTAGTTGTGGACAGTAGGCAGTTGCTCTTTGAGTTCGTAACTCAGGAGGAAGTGCCGAGTTAACAATTGAGTCTATTTGAGAGGAGAGGGGCACCATGGTAAATGAAATTGACCAATCAAATTATGTGAATGTGAATAAAGAATAGAATTCCTAGAATACTAACATCTAAAAATCACATAGAGGATGACAAGTCAGAAAAGGCACATGGGACAAATATAAGATAGTCTTAAAAACAAAGTGATAGCTAAAGTATAGAAAATATAAAAAGGGTGTAGTCAGCTACATTGCTGCAGAGAATAAGTTACAAGTGTCTACTTGTTTTGGTAATCCAGAGGGTCCTTTGTTAATCCTTTACCATTGCAAGTTCAATGGAGCTATAACTATAGGTTGAGGGTTGAAAACACCTTACATATTTGGTTAAGACATCAAGGAGAGAGGGAGAAGCAGAGACAAAAAGTTTACTCTCTGAGTAAAAAAAAAATTCTGTTAATATCCTCTAATTATGGGCTGTAGCGCGAGTAAGACAGCCCACCAATAATGAATAATATTTGGCATCCTGACTATACTCCACCCCTCTGTGTCACACTTAAAAAAAGGGCCTATCAGAATGAGGGTGTATATGAAGTTTTTATGGGTATGTCTGTTCTGACTTAGCTTTGAAAGGGAGAAAAGACTAGCCAGTGGTATGATGGAGGAAGCCAGAGTGGAAAGTTTTCTGTTTGAGATACAGTTTGGGAGGGATATGAAGGGAAGGAGCCTGTAGAGAAGAAAAGCTTCCAAGCACGCAAGGGGTTTAATCAATACAACAGAGGCATGTAGAAGAAACCAGGAGACAGAATTAGTAGTCCTAGAGGACATTAATTAGCCATGATGAAAGCAGAGTACAACCTATAGAGTTAGTGCTGCAAAACACTGAATGATCTCGCAGTAAAAAAAGAAACTTTTTTAAAAAAAATGTTACCTACATTATTTAAAGGTAACCCAAATTATTTCAAGAAAAAAATTTAAATATGTCAAGTGGCATAATGTTTTTATAGTTGAAAATAGTTGTATTATGAGTAGAGTGGGTTTGCTGGCAGATAACTGTGTTTTGAGAGTCCTTCACATCCTGCATTCACTGTAGTACCAAATGGTATTTTATGCTAGTATATCCGAATATCAAGGCGCATTTTGATAAACACTAGATACTAGATGAGTGATGATTAATGGATGTTGTCTTGTAGTTTTGACACCTGTTATCTTTTATTTAATCCAAAAGTTTTTCCACATGTCAATGTCATAGACTCCATGAATTTTCATTAATCTTTTTCTATTCTGATATTTGCTTAAAATGTAATATTAATTATCATAGAATGTTTTCACACAATATACATCTTTTAATATTGGTGACTTTTGTTTGGAATGATGCCAGAAATTGCTGGGAGTTATTTAAATTACAAATCATCTGGAAAAAGTAAATTATTTATCCTCTGATACAGGGGTATATTTAACTTTTAATGCCTCTTTGTACTAACTTCTTAAAAATTCTACTGAAATAACTTTTAATATTGTAGTTAAAACAACAAATTTTTAATTCATTTCACAAATATTTAAGGTCTTATGTTGCTGACTTCAGATAGCTCATAGGTTCTTTCAAACATTTAAGAACAGATAAATTCTATATTATTTCAACCCTTTCATAGCATAAAGAAAAAGGAAGTTGTGAACGTTTTTATAAAGCCAGTGTAACACTATTGGCACATAAGAAAACCACAGACTATAGCCATCCCTCGGTATCCTCTGGGGATTTGGTTCCAGCCTCTACCCCACCCCCCATAGCAGAATCCTCAGATGCTCAAGTCCCTTATATAAAATGGCATAGTATTTGCATATATTCACAGCCTCCTGTATACTTTAAATTACCTCTAGATTACATCTAATACTTAATGCAATGTAAATGCTATGCAAATAGTTGTTATACTGTATGTTTAGGGAATAATGAGAAAAAAGCCTGTACATGTTCAGTACCAATGCAATCATAGTTGGCCTAACTATATGGTATATGTCAACAACAATGTAACATTTAAAAAATATATTTTTGATCCACAGTTGGTTGAATGTGCAGATATGGAACTTGTGGATACAGAGGGCCAACTGTAATTTTACTTCTGCAAACAAATATATAGAATTACTTTAAAAGATAATACAACAAAATCATTCAGGATATATTCCTGGAATTCAAGGGTGTTTTTGTGTTAAAGACTGCATAATAATACCATAGTGCTAGGTAAAAAGGAGAAAAATCCTTTGATCAGCTCAGTAGATGTACAAAATCACGTAGCAACTGACCACTGAATAGATAATCCAAATTTTTATCCATGTCTTTTAAAAAGTAAATACCTTATTAAGCCATCTACTAATTGTCTACTACTAAATATCATTAACCAAAAGCAAGCATCATATTTAATTAATCAAACACTAGAAATGCATTCATTGTCCAATCCAGGAGCCACCAGCCACATGTACTATTAAGTACTCGATACATGACTAGTCTGAGCTTAGATGTACTGAAAGTTTAAAATACACACAGGATTTTAAAGACAATACAAAAAAAAAAAAATAAAGTATGTCATTAGTAACTTTTGTGTTGATTACATGTTGAAATGATCATTTATATCTCATTAAATAAAATATTTAATATCACCTGTTTCTCTTTAGTTTTTAACTTCATTGAGAAATAATTGACAAATATATTTCAAGTGCACAACATGATGATTTGATATACATATACATTGTGGAGTGATTACCAAGATCAAGATAATTAATGCGTATATCACCTCACATCATAACTCCTTTTTTGTGTGTGATGAGAATGCTTAAGATCTACTCTTAGCAACTTTCAGGTACACAATACTATATTATTAGCTATGGTCTTTGACCTTTTTATAAAACTAAAAATTTAAAATTATATATTATCTCATATTTGTGGCTCACATTAAAATTAAAGCCAGCAACAAGACAACAGTGTTACTTAACATTGTTCTGAAAGTACCACGTAATGCTGGAAGGAAGATAATTTTTTTAAAAGGAGGCTGTAAAATCCTCATTTGCAGACAATATGATTATGTATTAGAAGACTCAGGAAACTAGACCAAACACTATTAGGAACAATAAGTAAGTTGGCAGATTGAAAAGTTAATAGGCTTTAGGACCTCTAGAGACATTAAAGATCATTAAATGATAAACCATACCATGCTTTTGAGTAGGAAGACACAATAAAGTAGAAGTGTCTATTTTTCTGAAAGTAAATCTGTTCAAGGAAGTCCCAGTTAAAATGCAAACAGTTTTTTGTTGTTGTTTTTTAATTGAAAACTTAACCTATGAAAAACCATGAAAATACTCAGGAAAACTCTGGAAAAGAGAAATGATGGGCGGGGCACTAGTCCCACCAGATAATAAAGCATGTTATGAAGCATTGGTACTGATATTTGTGAGTTAGCAATGAAGATAAATTTCCATTTGCAACCAAACATTTCGATGCATTCCAACATATATATAATACCTTTAAAAATTTAGGACAGAACTTACATATTTGACCCAGACGGCTGGTTACATTTCTGTAGTTAAAAAAAAACCTGCAAATAAAAACAACAGTGTCATATTGTGTTTGCCTTTTTCCCTTTTTTCTCCCTTTCAGAAGACAGAACTTAAAATATTGGTAACAGTGCTGTGTATGATATAAGTGAATGGACTTTATACACTGTTTATGGTAAATTGATGAAACCTTCTGAAGGTTAATTTTGTGCTTATATCAAACTTTTAAATGCATGAAATTTACCCTAAGGTATATGTGTAAGTTTTGCCAAGATATACGTATGCACGATGATATTGCAGTATTATTTGCAATAGGGGAAAACAAACAGGAAATACATCAATGAGAAATTAGTTGAATTAGTATGTCACCTCTATAAAATGGGATAGGGTGGATTTGTATGCACAGATGTATAAATAGCTACACATCGTTAAATGAGAAAAGCAAGGTACAGAACAGTATATATACTATTCTTTTCATGCATCCAAGAATAGAATTTTATACATGTTTTTCTGGAAGAGATCAGAAACACTGTTAACAGTGCTTACCAATAAGGAGAGGAATTGTTAGATTTGAAGACAGAAAGGTAGAAACTTCTCATTTTTTACCTTTCTTCGGTCTTTCTTCAATCTTCTAATATTTTACCCGAATTTTCTTTTGTTGTTTGCATAATACTTTTCTGTATCAATAGTTTACATGTCATCTGGATGATGAGATTTTAGACTAATTTTTAATTTCCTTGTATGTACCTGTTTTTGTAACACACACACCTCTTAATGTTATTTTTTAAGCCCAGTTTAAGTGTTAAAAATAAATAGCAAAAACTCCCAAGCCTTACCATACTCAGTAAATGTATTATGTTAGTCAGCAGTGCTCATGATTTATGTATGTTCTTTACACTTATTTTAAGTATCATGCTGTTGTCACTCTTTATTTTGTAATATTTTGGCCTAAAATCGTGAAATTCTGACCTAAAATTAATACTGGGCCTACGTAGTCAAATAAATTGAAGAAGAACATTTACATTAATGGGCACATTTGCAAAACAGAAAGTGTAGCTAGGTAAATACACTGCATTAAGTAAAAAACTCAACCTCTCTCATCTAAAGACTTTTACTACTTAGCAAATATTTGATCTTTTTTTCTTTATGTTTTTTTGGTTTAGAATAGATTCTTTAGCAGTAGTTCTTTGAGTATTAGTTTAGAAACCCCCAACTGTTCACCATTAAGAGGAAAAAAGTCTTGAACTACTTCAAGGAAATTATTTTAATTAGCAATAAAAATCTTTTGTCCTCTTTAATACTTTTTTCTTATCTGTTTGCCACTCCATCACTTCCAACTGCCTGAAGCTGGCCCCTGTTTTCTCTTTCCTGGAATTCTGCAGTAACCCCCTGGCTGCTTTCCCTCCCTACCTCCATGCCTCCTGTAGCACCCCTTATAATAATCTTTTGAAAACACCCGTCTGACCACGTCACTCTGCAGTTTAAATCCCTTTAAGACTCTTCATTGCTGTCAGAGTAAATCCCAGCTTCTCTGTGAGACTTTTTGTAACCCAATCATTCCCTCTGCCTTTTACCCAGCTTGCCTCTCACCCTTTAAAGCTGAGCCTACCTGGTACAATCTGTGTTCACGTTGTGATTAGGCCTGTGTCTGGTGTTAGACTCTAGTAGCAGTCTGTGTGTGTCTCTGTCAGAGCTGTTAAAACATGCCAGTGTTCTTACCAATTGCTACTGGACTCTGAAAACTCCAAAAGTGGGAACTCTTTTTCCCTTTATCGCCAGTATTTGATTTGTAGTAGATGTTTAGTAAATGTTGAGTCTATGAAAAATTGTAGTATTCAACAGATTACCAAAATATATCTTTGCTCTGTAAAAAAATAAGAGGTCAACATGAGTTGAGTATACTTTGAACAGCTTTGAAATGGAATAGAATCATGTCCATGTGGTTTCTTCTGCTTTGGATGATTTGGTTGAATAACGTTGTTCTTTTTTAGTATGTAAAAAAGTTGTTACACTACTGTTGTTTATTAGACCATTTTATGTGCTTAATAAAGTGATATTGTTCTTTCAGTCTTGATGATCTTGGTTTCTCTGTTTTAATGTAGCTCATTCAGCTGATTCTGAACCATCTTACATTACCAGACCTGTGTAGGTTAGCACAGACTTGCAAACTGCTGCACCAGCATTGCTGTGATCCTCTCCAGTACATCCACCTCAATCTGCAGCCATACTGGGCAAAACTAAACGATGCCTCCCTGGAGTTTCTGCAGGCTCGCTGCACTCTCGTTCAGTGGCTTAACTTGTCTTGGACTGGCAATAGGGGCTTCATCTCCATAGCAGGATTTAGCAGGTCAGTGTCAAGCCTTCTTGAGGTTCTTTCACCAGCACTCTGTACTTACTATGTAGTAGTTCCCAAAATAAAGTTTGAAATTATAAATGATGTACTTCACAGAAATAAAAACAGTTTTGTACATCATCATGTCATCATGTTCAGAATGCTTCTGCTTATAGAAGTGAATGAGTTTCATCATCCTCTTCAGCTAAACTTTATAATAATATGAAAGAAAACTATGTCTTTTACCTCATATTTTTTAAATGCCAAGTAACTTTCATCATAGCTCCTTTTCTCTTTCTTATATTTTCAGCACAGATGATTAACACATTTAAAAAACTATTTCCAAATCAAAATCTACCTCTCTAATGTGATTTGTCAGAAATGGAAAACAATTTATTATAGAACATTTTTAATTAAATCTTAATTACATGTGCAATACATCACCCAAATTTAGAAGCTCATTTAAACTAATTACGTTGAAAATGCAATTGCATGCTAAATAGGCGACCACACTTGCAGACCTGCCCAGGTGTTTCTGCTCCTTTCTATTTAAACATTTAGTTTCCTTACTATTAAATGTCACCTGTTAAACATTTGAAAGCTTGCACAAGTGCATATTCATTTAGTACTGCCATAGTAATTTTTCTTATGATACAAACAGGTGTTTTTCTCCTAACCTTGATGATGATTATTTTCATTGTATATAACAGTATATAATCCCGTCACTTCATTAGGTGAAATGACGAAGGAATAAAAACTTTGGGGAAATTACCTGTTATTTTTGATTAATGAATAATCTTATGTCTTGGTTTTAGAAGTTAAAAATGAACTGCAGCTCTCCCTCCACACATCTCCAGTGGATACATTCTTTAACAGTGGTTTATGAATCAAACGTGTTTATTGAGCCTTGTTTCCCTTTGACTCACCTTATAAAAATAAAAGTGCAATTCTATAAAATAAAAGAAATATTTGATACCATTAGATTCTGGTGAAGTAGTGTTTGAAATAGTAAGAATGTGTTCAAAATGCTAATATGGATAGTTTATGTATCGAAGTAAAAAATGTACACAAGCAGGTAATGGCTTATAGAACATGTTGAAACCGTGGGTGTGTTTTCTTTTCTTCCAGAAATAGAGCCAGGAGAAGGGGTTCTTAGGTAAAACATGGTGGTATTGCGGGTCAGAGAGTCTTAAGATCTTATAACATACCATGTATACAAAAATTTTTTTTCATTATTTAAATTTTCTTAAGAGGGGATATCTATAAAAGAAAAATAAGGCATTTTTTTTTTCTTTTAGCATTGTGATTTCAGTGAATTTTTATAGACTTCACATTTTAAAATTGCTGGCCATTTGACAGCAATTTAATGGATCACAGTTTAGTCCTTTCTGCTTGCCCTTACTCAAACACATACACTTTATTCGCAAATTTTCCTCTGCTAATAAGATCGAAAAGAACTAAAGCTAGTGACGACTGTGGGTATTTAGACCGTACACTGTGGACCAAGACGAACTGAGAGCAGATAGAACAATTGGTATCAGTAAGCATTATTTTACATTATTAGTACCTTTCCAGTATTTTCATTACCTTCATAGCTCGTTCCTTAATGTTTCTCACTATGAGGAATTTGTTGTTTGTTTTCACCCCTTTATGTGTAAAGGCATTACCGTGAGTATTGTTGACCAAGTAAAGAGGTGTATAATATATTAATAGTTCCTACCTTCAGGCTACAGTAAAGATAAAGATATAAAGATAGACATATCCTTCCTACATTTTTATAAATAAAATAATGGAGGCAGTTTGAGTATAGGCATTAAAGAAGACATTGCTAATGAATGCTGAAGTCTACCTTCTTTGGCAAAATGTTGCCTATAATAATGATATAATGAGTAAAATGTAAAGGTAATATTAAATCATTTTTAAAAACTCTCTGTATAGCTCATTCTGGTACATAAGCAGAAATGAAGTTGTGAGAAGAAAACTTAGCAATATTCTTTTTTAAATTTTAAACTCACAAGGAATATTTTCTTTTGCAAGGTTAAAGCTCCAGTCTACTTTCTCACTAACAATTTCTCTTTCATTTCCAATTCAGCCATGTTAGTTCCTGTGGGGCTGTTTGTATTACCACAAAAATCCATACATAAATTTAAGGTTTTCATATTTTACTGTAGTTTTCAGCCAATAAAACCATAAATCTTGATAGCTTTCCTTTAAGCAGAGTCATTGTTCCCATTAGAAAAGAAAAAGTTTGAATAACGGGGAGAGAATCTTTTTTGCAGGGGGAGATACTGGAATTTTGCCTCTTGATTGCTGTTGGCCCCCATGACTTGACTGCTGAATTGATAATCATTATGGCTTGTAGGCAGCATTCCCAGAATAAACAATAAATATTCATGCTTTGATTATTAATGAATAATCTATGAATAAGTATGGTCTATTTGTGCTCATTACTGTGAAGACTTGTTTAAATTCTTTAAAGAAAAAAAGTGCATTTTAAAACTAGAGACCAATGATGATGAGCTGCTTTTTGAGTATGTCTTGGGGAAAAGTTTGATATAATAGTTTGTTTTTGTTGCCTAAAATCTTTATCCTCACCAGTTGGAACTGTTTAACTGGATTTTAAAGAACTTTTTAGGAATTTATATTATTCAAAATAGCAGGGAAATAGGTTACATTGGAATAATGAGAATTGAAAAGTTTTAGTCAGTTATTAAAATCTTCTGTCTACAGATTTGTGATTTGCAACTTCAAGTACTGCTCATGTATATCATTACTCATTAAAATCACATCTATTATAATTCTACTTTTCTTGTATAATATACTTCCCTAAAGTCTTGGATATTCCTTTGCCTCCCTGCCTTTTTGTGCTTTGAAGCTTAGTCATAATCATTCTGATGTTCAAAAACCCTTAAATTTATTTTTCCACTACCATTTTTATTCAGACAGTTGCCCAGACTAATCTCTTCAGTGATCACCTCAGTTATGTAGAGATTATTACCCCTACACTATGTTTCCTTTAGAAAACATTCTTGGAAGCTTTCTAGATTCAGGAACTTTTCTAGATGTTTTGACACAGAGCTACAGTTTTATGGGATAAAGAGCTTATTGCCTATTCATGTATTAGTTTATTCAGTTGCTTGCCTGTATTTTTACAGTTGTTTCTTTTGGATTGTCAATACCTAGAGATTAGAGACAATTTTAAAACTTTTCCCCCCTTCTTTCTGCTATTGATAGATGGTGCCATTCACAGTTGAACAGGAAGTTTTGTTTTTAATGGCTTTACTTTGAATCAGATGTAATAAATAATGTTCCAGGTTATTTGGAATTAAATTTTTTTTAAATGAGCTGTTTTATAAAACTCAGCGAAGATCAGCTAACAAAACATAAGATTAGGATTCAGAAACAATGGATATTTATATCTAATTCTCCTCTTACCTTTATACATCAGGTGGATGTGAGGATAAGTGCCTTTTATTTTGTGATGAGTAAATTCAGATTAAATTATTTATTCATGTGACATTAATTATTTTAGGGTGCAAGTTACCATTTAGCAAATTACTTCTTATATACTTACATTACTCTGGACAAATTAATTCACCTCATAAGGATAAGCAATTTATTTCTCTCTCCAGAGACTCTCTTTTCTCATAGCAGGAAACCAAGTTTGGGATTGTTTTTCTGAACTTAGGTCTTCCCATAATATCCTCAATATCAAGATATACTTTATGAGAATTCATAACATGGAATAAATAGGCTATAGGAAACAAAGAAGCTATAGTTCTCCTTTCAGGTGACTGGTATCAATTGAAATGAATAAATAGATGATCAAGACAAAAACATGTATGTAATTATGCATTAAAATAAAACTTACATGATGAGCATTCAGAAAAGGAATGAGTTGTTTTCAACTAATTAATTGAGTCTGCTGCTCCTTCTACATTCTTGGAATGGAGATATGAAAAATCAGGTAGTGTAGATCTTGTAAATTTAAGAAGAGGGAATATGGGGATATTGACCAAATAATCTGCTTACTGTAAAAATATGTAACAGAAAAAGAGAATTAGAAATGTAATGTAGGCATGATCATTCTTTATTGTGCTTTCAAATTCCATCATTCATTACATGTATTTGGGAATTTTTAGTCTGTTAACATTTGGCTTTCTGGTAATTGGGGAAAAGTTCAATAATGAGAGCAAGGAGAAAAGGAATGTCAAAGTATATCAAGTCCAACCTGAAAAAGAATTGTAGAACAAAGTGCTTTGCCAAATAATGAAGACTTTCAACGGATAAGATGCCTAAACATTTTAAGAAAGTTAATATAGTCATTTAACTTGTGATCTGCAAATAATTTTGGAAGTGTCAAATCAAAATAGGTTACTCTTTATACCCATTTCTAGATTACTAGCTTATTAATAATGACGAGCTACCCATAACTACTATGTATACTCAAAGGTAAAAAATGTTAATTTTGTCAAATTTCTTGGGATTAGTTTGACCCTGTGAAGGGAAAAATACCCTCAGTCTGTAGCACTTTGTTCCAAAATAGAGGAAACTTAAATCCAGTGAATTTTCGTAATTGGAAGCTTCATTCAATAAACTCTGATCAAATGTTTTTCACCTGCCTGACATTGTATTGAGTACTGGGTACACCAAGAATCTGTTGCCAAAAGATTTGAGGCAGTTTATGAAGCTTAAGATAAACAGATTAGTCAGTAAGGACATTGTAGTTAAGAGGAAAATAAATAGTGGCTGAGAACTAGATGAGCCTGAGTGCAACTCAGTATATAGAAACTATGTCCTAACTTAGTATGCATTGCCCACCTTTGAAGATGGATTTCAGAAGCTGTGTGCTCAGACCACATTCAGTGCTCCCACCTGAATCCAGTGCACCATCCTCTCTTCCCTGATTATCGCACTGGTGTCCTGATAATCCCCTTGTTTCTTCCTTATTTCCTCAGTCTTTTTCCCCTACAGAAACCTGTGATCATGTTAAAACACGAGCCGGTTGTGTCACTCTTCTGCCCTAAACCCTCTGATGATTGAGAATCCCGTCTCCTTCAAAATAAAAGCCAGTCTTAATAAGACACACATTATATGAACTGCCTCTTATCTATCTGAACTGCTCCTCATCTCCCCCTCACTTTGTGCCTCCTGCATTAACCTCCCTACATTTTCTCACTCTGTTAGTTATCTGGTTCCTGAGCCTTTGTGCTTGCCTTCCCATTACCTGGAATGCTCTTTCTCCAGACACCTGCTTTGCTCACCCCATCACTTCCTTCGGTCTTGACTGACCTCAATAAGGCTTCTCTGACCACCCTAGATGTTTTCTATTGCTCTTCCCTGCTTTTATTTCCTCCTTAGCACTTTTCACTCTCTAATATACTATTTATTTTACTCATTTATTTATTTATAGTCTACCTTTCTTACCAATAAGTAAGTAAGCTACATGAGTAGAGACTTTGTTTTGTAAACTGCTAACTCCCCAGTAGCTAGAGTAATGCCTGGGTCATAGTAGGTGCTCAATAAGTATTTGTTGAAAGAGAATGAATGATTGGGTGTGCTCAATGCAAACTGCAATTTAGTTAATATGACTAACAAAGGTAACAGTAGTCAGCTGGTAGGAGGAAATCCAGGAGAGAGTAGATTGAGGAGTGTCAGAATTTTAAGGAAGGGGTGGCTAGTTGTGTGAAATGCCACAATACGTCAAGTTAGACAGGAGCTGAAGAGAAAGGCCATTGAATTTGCCATTTAAAAGAAAAGAGTGAATTTAGGGGTAGCAGAACACATACTGCAGTGGATTAAGACTAAATGGATATTCAGGTATAAATAAGATATGTGGGCTACAGAGTAATTTGCAATATTTTAAATTTATAGCAACTGAATTTTTTAATTGTTGTTTGAATGTGTGTTAGCTAAGATTTAACTTTGATTTCAATGTTGGTGAGGTGCTTTGACCTTTACATATTTGATGCTTTCACATATTTGATGTTCAAAACCATGAGCAGTGTGGTAAGTGCTGTTACATAATTCTAGTCTGCCTTTGACAGCTGAGGAAGTGCTGAGTCTTGGGTAAATGCCTTTTCCAAGTTCACATGCTAGAAAGTTAGGACAAGGGAAAAAAATCCATCTTTTAACTTAGAAGTACAGTGTTACTTCCTTTATTACTTAACTGATTGATTTAGTCCATTTTATTTTGTATATATATTTGTAAGCTAATTATTTAGGAAAAATATGTGGCATAAATCAACTAAGAGTATATTGCTAATGTGACACTGAGATAGGCAAGAAAATGTCAGACAGGCATGATTGGTGCACTTGTTTAAGGATTCAATTTGCTTAGTTGATAGTTTCATGGATTCAGATTCTCCTAGACTCAAATTTACTTTTAGATCATTTTCAGGTGATGATTATGGACAGGACAGTTTTCCCCTCATCTGTAATGTAACTAAGATAAATATTGCTATTCCTACCCTAATAAAGAATGTTGTGTCTTACATACTGAATTATTTCTGTATATTTTATGTGAAGCTGCAGTTGAATATCTTTTAATAATTTCAACATCAAGTCTAACTGCTAAATGGTAACAGTTAACAAGGAACATAGCAGAACAGTAGAGTTAAACTGACCTAGAAATTTTCTGAGTTGAAAGGAAACTAGTCTGATTTGTTTTGAGGTGATTTAATTAAAGCTGTCACTTTGTGGGCCATGATCAAAATAATCTACTAATAGTATTGGATGCATCCTGTTTAGGGGGAAATACTTTCCAAGAGTTTAGAGTTTTGTTATGCTTTGCTTTTTGGTTCTCCTAACTTAGATGTGAATTACATATACATAGAAGAAACACACCCTCTGCTTTCTTAATTTTGCACTTAGCATTAGCTGACTTTTATATGATGTGAATATTTTTTTTTCTTCTCAGATTGATTTATTTTAGCCTAACCATGCCCATTTCAGTATGCAGTAAATGAGCATTTAAGTGAAACAAGTTTTACATTTTCCTCAATAGAAATCCATTCTTCGGAAGGTATCTGTTTAGAGTTAATATAATTCAGAATACTTGCAAAAGTTTTACAAAATTCACACAGGTTTCTTGTTTTTATAGGTTTCTGAAGGTTTGTGGATCTGAATTAGTGCGCCTTGAATTATCTTGCAGCCACTTTCTTAATGAAACTTGCTTGGAGATTATTTCTGAGATGTGTCCAAATCTACAGGATTTAAATCTCTCATCCTGTGATAAACTACCACCTCAAGCTTTCAACCACATTGCCAAATTATGTGGTCTTAGACGACTTGTTCTCTACCGAACAAAAGTAGAGGTAAGACTAATTCATCACTTAACATTTTTGCTACTATAACAGCCAACTGAATATTTAGTTGCCTATAATTGCTCATAATAATGTGATTTCTGGTTTTTAAATAGATAAGTTTGTGATACCACCTGACCATTCCAAAATTATTAGAGCTGAATTCAGTCATTTCAAAACTATTTAGAGCCTATTGTGTTGTTTTTTAATAATTATAAGAAACTGTTCTTTGTGGTCTTAAAATTTTTATCATACTGTTAATGTTTCTAGGTAAAGAAATAAGCAGTAGGCCGAGGTGAGCTGAAATGCTGCAGGGAATAAATAAAAGAAAGGAGTAGCAGGGTAGAATGTAGAAGGACATTTGCTTGGAGCAGGAGGAGGGAAAGTGAAATTTATCCAGGATCAGACTTAGGAGTTAGAATTCCTGATACAATAACTTATGAGTCCTCATTAAAGAAAAGTGGAATCATGTAATGTACAGATGGAGCCAAAAATTGTATACACATTTTAACAAAGAAAAAAAAACTGTATTAAATTTGTAATACTCAATATATACTGATAATAAAAGATAAACACAAGTCACGTTTGACTTACAATTACAAGAGGTGCTCAAAGTGGTTACCATCAGTATTTATGTAATACAAGATCAGACAATTAATTTCACAATCTCATCCTAGAAAAAGAGCTGCATACCTCATTGTTGAATATCACTATGGTTGCCTTTGAAGTACTCCCCTTGGGAAGCTGTGTACCAATGCCAGTGCCTATTCCACCCTTCAAATCAATTTTGGAACTCTTTTTCTGGAATGGCCTTCAGAGCGATCATTGTGCCCAAAATATGACAATTCAACCTCTCAGTATTTCAGTTTCTTCATCTCTAAAATGGAGATAATAAAAATACAGATCGCATATGGTCATTGTGAGAACTCAATTACACGTAAAGTAATTGAGGGTACATAGAACATAGTGAACTCTCAACATTAGACACTAATAAGAGTACTACTAATAGTAATAATGTCATCATGATGGTTTTGCAGTATGTTTTGCTGTGTAGTAGGGGAAGTCTCATCTCTGTTCTTTTGAACATTTTTTTTCCCTGTAAGTCCTTGTATATTATTCTTCCAGCAATATCTTCCAGCAAGGATTTTATTAGACAGGCATTTGGTATATTTCATTTTGCTCTTTAGGAAGACTTTTCATCTGTTCATGTAGGTCTTGTTTTACATCTAAGAGCCTGTTATAGTTTTCTTCACTTGGGTTTTATATCTTTCTGGTTAAATTTATCTCTTGCATTTTGAAGTATCAGGTGTTATTTTTCTCTTTTGTTTAACTTTAATTGGTTATTGTTAATATGAAAAATATTTTTTATATATTTATCTTGTATTTGCTCACCTCACTGAATACTTAAATATTCGAATAACTTTTTACTTATGTCTTTTGGATTTTCTAATGATAGTTATATAATCTGGAAATAAATATACTTTTTCTTTCTTTTCCAATATTTAAAGTGTTGCTACATTAGGTAGAACTACATAAGTAGTACAAACTAATCAAGTCACAGCAAGTATACCAGTGCTATTTCTAAAATAGTGGAATGTCTTCTATGTTTTATGTTTTTTATATTTACACAAAAAGTATTTAAGTACATATTATATGCCAGGCACTCTTTGGGCACTGGAACTTTAATAATGAACTAAACAGGCAACTCCTAATGCAGCTTATTAATTTTGTGTGTTGTTTGATGTTACTTTCTGATAAGCAGTCTTCGTTATTTTTATTGAGAATATTTGATCAAAAATGTAAATTCTATTTTAAGTTTTTTAAGCCTCCATTAACTTACTCATCTTTTTTCTTATTTATTAATATAATGGACTTACATTGAATAGTCTTTGCATTATTCCTTTTGTAATCCCCACATGTTGTTAATTTAACATAGGTAGACTCATTTCCTGATATTTTGGAGCCAGATTGCATGGGTTTGGTTTCTAGTTTTATCACCTACTAATTGTGTTACCTTGCAGAAGTTTCTTGACCCCCTGTGCTTCAGCTTTCCCTACTATAAAGTAGAGATAATAATAGTATACATCTCAAAAAGTTCTGAGGATTAAATGATTTCTTATACGTAAAGTGATTGCAACAGTGCCTGGTTCATAGTAAATATTCTTTAAGGGTAAATACTTTTTACATTTGCTTTCCTAAGTGAGATTGAGCTGTGGTTTTCTTTTTCATGCTATTTTATTAAGTATGGGGCTAGGATTATGATAGCATAGCAGATTGATTTGGGAAACTACCCTCCTCCCCACCTCCCCCCCTTTTTTAATCTGAAAATATCTGAATAAGTGGGAATTATCTATTAAATATAATTTACCTATAAAACCATCTGGGTATGTAGTTTTTTTGTTTGTTTTTTAATTGATAGATCAGAGCAGATCTCTTTCTAGACAGCTTTTTTCCTAATCTATGGAGGTCTGAAAGTATATGAGTATAAGAACTTCTGTTTGAAGCAGTATTCCCAATTTTGGGCAAAATGTACTTTAGCTGGAGTTTAACTGCTGACCTGGTATGGTGGAAAGTAGACTGTGATTCTAGTTCTGGTGCTACCAGTAACAAGTTTAGTGATCTAGGTTAAGTCTCATAGTCTCTCAAATTCCTAGATTCTTTATTTGTAAAATGAGAGGACTGTTGTCCTTGAATGACAGTTTAAAGATAATGTTAGCTCATGTTTTCATTGGTGGTGAAATGATTTGCCATTTGTGTGGGTATAAAATTGTCAGCTGTCTTTTCTTAGGTGGGCCTAAAATTACGCCATGCCTTCTTTTTACTGGTATATTTAGTGTTTTGTTGGCCTATATAGTATAAAGTCTGAGACCCTCCCATAACATAGTGAGTATTTTAAAATGTTCTGATTAAATTTAACTTTAAAAAGAAGTATAGCATAGTTAATTATTAAATAAACTTTGGGGAAGAAAAATAGAATAAAAATCAAAGAGAAATTGTAACTATTGATTGTAAGAAATTAACTTGTTAGGCATCTTATATCTGTGATGATTTGTAATTTATCCCATGGGATTTTTTTTGAAATGTTATATATTAACATGATCTAAGTGTCAGGGAATCATTAAGTAGTCCACATGTTTCTTTAGTTTGCCTCAAGAAGCTGATAGAATATGACAGATTGAGAGGATTTCATATGTTGAGTGGGGATCTGTACATACATATCTAAGTCTAGATGGCATCAGCTCCAGCATCTCTCAGTTACTTAAATATATGTGTATCGCTTTTCGGCCTTTTGGCTAAGATCAAGTGTAAATATATGTGTAGATATAAAATCAGTGCGTGAATACATAAAGTAAAGTTTGGGGTGTACACTATATTACCACCTATTACATTTGTTTTTATTAGTCCAATTTGTTGGTGAAGTTATTTCGTGAGATCTTTTTCTTTCTTTAGGTGCATGTAGGATTGAAATGAAAAATCGCTTTATCAGAGAAATAATAAATGTCTTCTTATAACATCAACCAAAAAAAAAAAAAGCAAAAAAATTGCTATTTGCAGAGTTAGTGTCATATTTATAGAATTTCAGTAGATACAGAGCAGTGTATATATGCCTGGTGAAGAACAAGATGCTACTACATTAAAGAGAGACAGAATGGACTGGTATATGAGAGGCCCAGTGTATGCTAACAATGTCACTGGTTTGTGCTTTGTTGGGTAATGGTCTGTGTTGGGTAACCTTTTTAGAAGAAATCACCCTCAAGCTGAGATTTAGACCCTATTTACTGTGTGATCCCAATAACTAGTGAAATGGGTTGGTAAATAATTTCCTTTTTACTGAATTTAGTGAGTCTTCTAGAGTTACATAGACAACACTTTAGGCAAAAGATGGGAACTTAGGACAGGAAAGAAACTTCAGTGTATTTAGTTCCATCTGTTGTCCATGACAAAAAAGTAATTGTAGTAGAGCTAGATATTCCATGACTGGAAAGACTTAGTTTCAATACCTTTGGTTCTTGTCTGTTCATAAGATTCTTATGATGTGTGATGAACATTGACTGCAAGCACTAATGTAGTCATATATTGATGTATTTTCATGAGCAGAGGGCTGAAAAATTTAACTCATGAAATAGACTTTTAAGTACTTAAAAGGAAAAACCTTTTATTTTGAAATAGTTTTA
The DNA here is from genome assembly GCA_004026885.1 of Lyroderma lyra. NCBI lineage: Eukaryota > Metazoa > Chordata > Mammalia > Chiroptera > Megadermatidae > Lyroderma > Lyroderma lyra. The sequence goes on along the minus strand of PVJL010002376.1, from coordinate 105,134 downwards.
GACTTAAGTAAAAAATGTTCTGTGCAAAAAGTTGTATAAAAAAGAAATTCTCCTATTGTATGCATATATTTTTTTCCAGAACCATTTGAGAATAAGTAGAAGATATAATTCTCCCTTACCCCTAAAAGGGCATATACCTGCAGTGTATTCTAAAATGCTTGCCTTATGGGGCTGAATTGTGTATGGCTCCTTAAATTTCATATGTTGTAGTTTTAAACATAAATGCCTTGTAGTTTGATTGTTATTCAGAGATAAGGTCTTTAGAAAGGTAATTAAGGTTAAATGGGATCATTAGGGTGGGCCCTAATCCAATGTTGATGTCCTTAGAAGAGATTAGGACATAGAGGCACACAGAGAGAAGACCATATGAAGACACCAGAAGATGGCCAGTTTTCAAGCCAAGACGCAAGGCCTTAGAATAAACTAAGACACCTTGACCTCAGACATCTAACCTCCAGTATTGTGAAAAAGAAAATAACTTCTATTGTTTAAGCTTCCTAGCCTATAGTACTTTCTATGGTAGCCCTAGCAAACTAATACAACTTATAAAAGGTGACGTTAAGAATAACTTTGTAACATATTGCACAGAAAGTGTCTTTAATAGAAGTCTTGTGCATTTACTAAAACAATCCGGATTAGTGCTAGAAGTTGGAGCCTATTTACCTTTTCTTTGTTTGGAGAAAAAATATCTGGAGTGGGGCATGACTGGTAGCTCAGTAAGAATGTCATTCTGTTGCTTAGCAGCAGACAAGAAAACCAAGCGGGTTTTTTAAAAGTTGGAGTTCTAAATGGAACACCTGCATCCAGTTTTGATTGCCTCACTTCAAGAATGATAGAACATAAATTGAAAGAATCTGAAGAAGTAAAAAAACTGATTATTGGTGTTGTGGGAGACTAGTATATGACTGTAATTCGTAAGTATGGTTCAACAACTGTTTACTTGGCCTACTAGGCTGGGACAACAGTTTCAAGAATCCTGCAGCCTTCATCTTCATGAACTAGAAGGCAATGAAACAAGTTGATCTTTACTTCTATTGGATATCAACACTCTCCTCCAGTTTTCTTTCTCTCTCTCTCTCTCTCTCTCTCTCTCTCTCTCTCTCTCTCTCTCTCTTTTTTGGTATCAGTTTATTTGGCAGAGTGGATATATAAGTAAAAATTCTTACCACCTTGTCAGTTGATGAAAAGCACCTGGGCTTTCCTACAAGAGATACATAAACTGCATTTTGAACAGAGTTATGATATGATTTAGTGCCATGAATTTGCTTTTTGATACATAGATACAGTGGTCTTAACTGCATTCTCATTTGATTTAAAGGACACATTATTATTGCCTTTTGGTAAGTAGAAGCAGGGATGGCCTTTCTTTTAGTAGAGCCAGTGCAGCTAACAGATTGAGACGTGTAAGATCAAACTGTGTGGCAAATGAAGGGGATGGCCTTTCACTTAAGAGATCCAGTGCTGATAACTAATAAGGACCAAGAGGAGAAATTGAAATAGGAAGAACCTACTTTGGTCACCTAAATTGACTAACACTGGCTATTGTTAGCTATCACCTAAAATGCAATCTATTTCAAACAGATTAATTTAGCTAGGTAGCATATAAAAAGATATTCATTACTCTGTTCTTAAACAGAATGAGGAGTTTCAGTTTTAATAACTTATATTTAACTTAGTAACTATCATATACTAAAACAAGCTTTTTAGAAGTCTTCGACGTATGTCTCCAGACAAGAATAGATGTATATTTCTCTCTATCCTTGTAGAAGTTCAGTGAGAACGTGAGGCTTCTGGTGGGTTGGGTGTGTGTGACCGGAACAAATGGGCTGCACTTCAGTCAGTGTCAAAAAGCCCGACTGGTTTAGTGAAGTGATGTAGGGTGACGGGGCAGGGGGGCTCTTCTCTTGGGAGTCAGACTCATTAGCGTCTGCCTTCATGACAGTGACCAGTAAGCCAGGAATAAGAAAGCTACCTGGAGAGGACACTCTTCATTAGAAATAGCTGATTGCCAAATTCTTCTACTGTTGGTATGTCAGAAGGGAAACCAAATTATAGCTATAAGATTTATTTGGTGAATTTAGAATGAGAACACTGAGAATTAGGTCAATTAAATGCTTAAAGGCATCATCACAGAACAGGTTGACACCTTAGTCTTAACAGGGAAAAATATTAAGTGCTTTTGGAAGAAGAAAGATAAGTCTTTGGGTCAGTGTATACTCTTAGCTGGGCATTATTTAGTATGGACAGTATCAACAAACATATGACTCAGATACCTCTTACATGCTTCCTTGACAGTCCAACCCTTACTCCTTTGATCAAAACATTAATTCTTTATATATTCAATAAGGTTAGTCAAGTCTAGCTGGTGTGCAAACTGCATGACTTTCTGACTGCATATCTCTGCCATCATCTGTTATGGGTGACGGCAGAGATACAGAGATTAATCAGTTTAGTTATCTATGAACAAAGATATATTCAATTATATTATTACAGTAGAGATCTACCTCAATGGTAAAAATGGATTTTGAAATGAGACTACAGATCAAGGCAGATGTGTGTGATTAGTTTTAGATTTTGTTCTATCACCCATATGCATTTTTAGAATTCAACAAATAATGTGAACCTTATAGTAAAACTCATACTGGAGAGCCAAATTTCTGAGTCTGTGGTCTTGTGTAGCTGTAACCACCTACAGTTAGATTTAAAGAACTTTCCTTTTTTCCTCAAAGGCATGTGTAAGAGCTTTGTTAATTTATGTTATTTATGGTCTTTAACCTTTTCTTTTTAGAGATCAAGCAGAAGTTTAACTTTTTCTTTACAACATTGATCTTAAGGTTTAACCTGTAAAAGACAATATTATTTTCAAGTTGTGATAATGTGTGGGTACATAACCTATACCATATTGTATATCTAAACTGTATAAAAGATAATTTGTAATAGATGGTTCATAGCAAATCAGTGTAAAGTAATTGAATTTAAATATTCTGGAAGGATAATGTTTATTTCTACATGATTGTATAGTTAGTTTTAAGTACTTTAAATAGTTCTAAAAATACTTTAACTTTTATTGTGTATTTTTCTCAAATTTATTGAGATTAGAACACAAAGGCAAAAAATTAGAGAAAGAGATTCACAAATATATGTATATTTTAAATTCTAATAATTGAGTGATTGTGTTATTAGAATTTCCTTGGTGGTATTTGTCATGCAAATTTTTAAATTTTCTATTAGTGAATATACTTCTGTAAAATCCCATCTCATTACTTGTAAATATTGCTCTGATGTGTTTGAAATGTATCATGATCAGTTGACAGTATATTTGTTTGTGATCAGGAGATGTACCTAGTCTATATTTTTAGCTAGTGTATGTCTGTAATACATAAAATGTGTTATATGTTCCTTTAATATGCTTTCTAGGCATCATATATTAAAATATAGAATACTGATTTGGAATACTATCCTTTTATATTAAGAGTGTTATAATTAAGGGTTGCATTCTTTATTTAAGATAAGTGACAATTTTTAACTGAACAAGAAACATTATAAATTAGTCATAAGAACTATAAGCCTATATTAAGGTAAAATAGTTAACATAGTACACATTGATTTACATGGTCTCACTATAAGATGTACATGGTATGCATAAATATGCCTCTGCTAAGCCATAAATCTGGACTATGTAGAAGTTATGTGTGAGTATAATAAATATCAGTTATCATTTAATTAACTATTCTTGCTTAGCACTCAGAAGTCTGGAGGATGGGAGGTTATGAAGTTAATGCATATCACCTCTTAAAAGGCTGTCTGTGAAAATTTGAATTCCTGCCTTCTTTTACCTCTTAATAAATAGCCTTGTAACAGGTAGAGGCATGAATAGTAATTCTCTATAATTTATGTTTATCCATTGGATTTTGAAGCTGCTGAATAGGGTTAGTGGGTAGATTTTAGGTGGAATGCCAAAGGATTCTTTCTTTATGAACTTACATTCTACTACCAGATGCCAGCATTCACCTAGGGTATGCTTGATAGTTCTGTAGAAGAATTTAACATGATCCGTCATTTCTTAGTGAATTTTTCCCTGGTGATTTAAGTAAGGTTGGCCTTTGTTTCAAAATTACAAACTCATTTGAAAATGAATATGCTGCTTTGCATTATAAAAGCTACTAACTCTTTAAATTGTATTTCAATTTTATAGAGCTACTCTTAAGATTCTATTGAATGAATTTTAGAGAACTAACTGCAACAGAATTTGTGGACTTGGGGACCTAAAAGATAACTTAAGTCTTAAATAAGAGGTTCATAAAATTTTGCACTTTTTATTTCTGAATGCCTTTCAAAATACACTTAGTGCAGCTTTTATCCATCCATTTGTGTGTTCTAGACATGTAGAGAAGCGTTGGAAGTATTCATTGCAGTGGAATTGTTCTCTGAGTAGAGGTCGGCAAACTTCTGTGAAGGGCCGAATAGTAAATATTTTAGGCCTTGTAAGCCGTATGGTCTCTATCACAACTACTCAACCTTGCTGTTATAGTGTGAAAACAGCCATAGGCAATAAATAAATGAATGGGTATGCCTGTGTTCCAATAAAACGTCATTTACAAAACAGGTAATTGTGGATTTGGCCCATGGGCAGTAGTTTGCCAGCTCCTGCTCCAAGCAACTGAACTATGGTCTCTCCAGAATCAGGCCTTTTTATATCAGGAAATGAAGAATTAGTTTCTCTTCTTTGCTTTAGCATCAGTAGAGTACTTTAATTCTGAATACTAACAGCACAGATAAAGAAGGTGCTCAAGATGTTCTATGAGGAAACTGGTTAACTGGATTTAGAGAAATTGCAGGTCTATAGATGTGTTTTTAAACCTGGGTACTCCCACAGTCTCTGGCTTATCATGAGCTTCGTCATAAAAAGTCATGAAACTCTTAATATGTGCTTGTTCACCCCAGTGCTATCTGTAATACCTTTGATTTATCTCTGTTTGACTCCTTGTTACATGTCTCACAGCATCTCTTCCAAGGTGATCATTGTTTTTTTTTGTTATTTTTTTAGCCATCACCTCCATCCTCTCATATCTTGGTCTCAGTGTTCGATTTCACATCTCTTATATAGTAAAGATGTGTGATACCATTCAACATGAATCTTTTTTGTTGTGTTACTCTTTTTAAAGGTGGGAATGAAAAATGATTGTTCTCCCTACTATTAAATGAATTTTTAAATTCTGAACTTAATATACAGACTGTTATTATTAAATATTTACCTGAATAAGTCTAGTATACCAGGAATTCCTCTTCTACAATTTGAAATTCCTCCAGAATGCATCTACTCTTATATAATATGTTTTCCAAATGTATACTTATTTGAATTCAACAATGAGTTATTTGTGCCTTAAAGTTCAGTCTTTAAGATAGACAATAAGCAGTAGATAAGGCTTCTCTAAGGAACAGTTCAGGTGGGCCACTATGGTGTTCTTGATAATAAGTATTTTTTGTTTTACTCTTATTTTTAATGAGAAGAACCAATTCAATAGGGAATTAATCTCAAACTGTATTTCTTTGCACAGTGATTTAAATAAGGTCGCCCTTTTTTTTTTAAATTACAAACTCATTTGAAAAGAGAATCTTACTGTCCCAGCATGGGGATAGTCAGAGCTAGGTTACTGTGTTAGATGGCTGTCCAAGCCACCCCTGGAGTAGATATAAATCTTAGAGAAAGGAGGGAATTTGGGCCAGGACATATATACCAAAAAGTATATAGTGACCTTGCATTGGCCACTTCTCAACATGGTCAATGCCAGAACTGAGCCAAGCCTCCTGGTTCTGCATTATTCCCCTAGAGCACTGCTGAGCAGGACCACTGCACTTTAGTTCCTGGTTCTGGTTGAGGGCAGTCTGCAAGATCCTAAACAGGGAAGAATAAAAAGAATGAGGACAGGGGATCAGATTTCAAAGATACGTGAAAGTGTATTTTGAAACAGAACGAGACATTATGGACTATAAACAGGCTAAAACAGTAAGAACAAGCAGTTGTGAAAAAAAATTGATTAGAAATCTAGGTAATAAATGATAGTCATTGTAATAAGATATAAGTTGATAAATTCTAAATTAGACACAAAGGGACTTGCTAAATTAGAAGTCTGAGGAATGTACTTAAATTTGTTAAATCTTTGCATGTCTAGCACTGCTATAAATAGTTTATCATATATATAGTATAAACTCAATTAACTTTCATAGCAACTCTATTCATTCATTTAATAAATATACAAAGGGTGTCAAAAAATCTGCATACATTTTAAGAAAGGAAAAAACTATTAAAATTGTAATACTCGATATGTACTGATAACAAAAGATAAACGCATATCACATTTGACTTCTGCAATTACAAGAGGTGCTCAAAGTTATTACCATTAATGTCTATCTAATACATAGATAACATCTCTTAGAATGGTATACATTTTTTGGCACCACTGGTATGTTGTGCCTACTATGTGTCATTCACTGTATTATTTACCTGTTGTATATCAATTACCCCAAAATTTAGTGGCTTAAACATACCTCCATTCACGAACTCGCACAGTTTCTGTAGGTGAGAAATCTGAAAGCAGTTTGACTAGGTAGTTTTGGTTCAGGTTTTCTAACAAGGTGGCAACCAAGTTGTTGCTAAGGCTGCAAGTGATCTCAGAGCTTGACTGTAGCTGGAGGATTAGCTTGGATGTACTTGGAAGAGGCTAAGCTGTGAACTGAGGCCACTGCTGCTAGTGACAGGCTTGGGGCTGCTTAGCAAGAGGTATGGGGCGGGCAGAGGTCAAATGCTCCTTGTTTGGGATTTGTGAACTCTTTAGAAATTTTAGGAAAGAATGCAGTATAAGTCAAGACAGGCCATTTGTATGGAAAAGCCAGTGGAAGTGGCTTGGGTGGGCCTGCAAGTTGGGTGGGGGAGGGTCTCAGGGAATCACCAGGGCAGGGCAAATGGTGTTAGCCAGGTTGATGGGGAGACTCAGATATGGTGTTCCCCAGCACCTGCAGACTGGATTGGAGGAGGGCACAACTAAGGAATAAATGTTTTGTGTTGTCATTGACACATTTGGCATACCCTCCCCAATTGACATTAGTCATCTCCTTCCCAATTGATGTTTTCAGTTTCTGAATGTTTGAAACAGATTAAACAGATGTTGTATAATATCCTCTTAATTTTGTTAGATATGAAGTAGTTCAAATGCTTAGAAAGAAATTTTGCAACATAACCTGGAATTTTTTCTTGATTTATAATGTAAAAATTAGAAATTTGATGATGTGCATTGCTTTTCACAAGTGTTAATGGCAAACATATCATCAAATGAAATTATGACTCTTTAGTGATATTTTAAATACCATGATTGTATCGTAGTCTAGCATACTTTTGTGTTTCTTTAGTGGTGAGACCATTTTATTGCGCAGGAGATGGGCTGGAATGGCAGCAACATGATTAGAAAGTGCACATTACGTATGTTTCAGTCAGCAGTTTGCTAGTGACAAGTGTTCAATGGTTGTAGGGATCCTTGTCAGCAAATAGAACCCTTTGACATTAAAGTCACCAGCTCAATCCTGATTTCAGGTGACTCTATCGGCAGTTCCATCAGGCTGCTGCTGATCAGTGACTGTCAGAGCTGCCCCTGTTCTTCAGAGTGTCACCAGCCCTCTGTGGGTTTGTGTTTGTGTTTTTGTTTTTGTTTTGTTTTTGAGGGAGGGGTTATTTAGCTTGTCTTGTTCAGTCTTAATCAGACTTCCAAAGTGCTTACCTTCGGGAAATGAACTGAGGGGTCATAGGGAATATAGGTGTCTTTAGGGCGTGCGAAGCCAAATACAGAGTAATGACTTCCATGGATACTCGTAATGATTACCATGACTCCAAGCCAATCAATGGTGGGAGCACCTGGGGACTCATTAAATTGCATTTGTGGTGTCTGTCACCTAGGTTTTGAGCTCTATTTCAGGAAAAGCAGTGACAGCCTTTAATGTCTAATTGACCTCTTCTCTTTGTTTCACTTTCTTTCACTTTCCACATTTGCCTCTGATGTGGTCCCTGATGGCAGCAAACAGCGCTGCTCAGCATTTTGAACTTCTGCGCAGAGCTTCAGCACCTCAGTTTGGGTAGTTGTGTAATGGTAAGTATTTGAAAATTCTTTATACTCAATAGTTACAGTCTTTTTCTTCCCACAGGTGAATTTTATCCCAACTCACCCCACTCCACACCCACCCACAGCTTTTCTGATTTATGGTTAACTACTGTACCCCACTTTCAAACATTTTTCTTAAATTGGATGGTGTGTCTTTGAAACATTGACATTATTTATCCATGAGAGCAAGAAGAGAGGTATAGTGTGGTGGAAAGATTTTGGTTCTGCCTCAAGTCAGACATGATCCCAGATAAGTTGTTTACCTCTCTGAGTTTCTATATAAAAATAGGATATCAGTAATACCCAAATATCAGTAGTTCAGTAAGATTTTCACACAGCTAATTTTACTTTTTAAGTTCTGAGAATATTTCCAGGAAATGTTGATGATAGTAGATAGGTGTCTTTTGTTTGTTTTTGTGTTTGTTTTACTGGTCTTCTTGGGTGAGATAAAAAGGTAGATATTCTGTATTGGAACTCAGATTTTTAAAAATTTTACTGGTCCATAAAATCCAAAAGCCTGGGAGCTATTGTACTAGATCAGTACAACCATCCTAATGCCGTGACCCTTTAATACAGTTCCTCATGTTGTGGTGACCCCCATAAAATTGTTTTCATTACTACTTCATAACTGTAATTTTGCTACTGTTATGAATTGTAATGTAAATATCTGATATGTGTTTTCCAATGGTCTTAGGAGACCCCTGTGAAAGGGTCATTCGACCCCCAAAGGGGTTGTGACCCACAGGTTGAGAACTGCTGTACTAGATGGTCTTTGAAGTCCTTCCAGATTTAAAATTGTGACTTTACATGCCATTGAAAGAGCTCATGGGATGAGTTAAATCTTTTTTATCTAAATTACAAAGCTTATAAATAATACTGACACTCAAGGGACTGTAGAACTCTTGGTGTTTGTGTGCACATTTGCATATATGTGTGCACATTCACAGGAAATACATCTCCCAGTATAATTGACTATGAGTAATCCATTCCTCTTCACTTCCTTACCCACCCAAGGCAGATTTTGGAGATCCCCAACCATTTGAGTTTTGCATTCACTTATTATGAAGACCAAAATAAGCAGAATGCTTGTAAGATTCCAGAGAGGTTCTCTTGGTGTCCTACACTTAGAATCAACAAGTACAGTCACTAGCATAAAATGGATTCCATTTGAACATCATTTGAAGCTCAATAATGGCTTCAGAGATGCCCCAGGGTGGGCAGTGTGGACTGGAGAGGCCAATGATAATGACATATTTATCTTCATGTCCTGGTAGTTTTTAATCCTGGCGGTCAGGCCTGATTAAACCCCAACTATAAGCTCAGGCCCATCCTTATTTCTAGAAACAATCTTGGGAGCCCACTAATTCAGCATTAGGTTTTCCTTCTGGCCAAATTCTTACCTTACTAAGTCATTTCATAAGCTTCTGTTGGGTCCCTCTAGTGGCTCTCCTAGTGGGCCTAGTAACATTCGATTGGCAGTTTCTGTGACAAGAGTTTGCCTTTGCTTAAACCAGTGTTTTCCAACTTCATTTGACTATTGTACACATTTTTCCATATTATATGTATTAATATGTAAGGTACTATGATAAATGCTGCTGTAGATAAATAAGCTTTTTTAAAATTGAAGTGTGTAGTTACCAGTAAAATATCATTACCATTGATATTGTTTTTTAGGAAATGAAATTTTAAGGACTTGACATTAAATTCAGCAATACGGCTAATATTGCTGATACTGCTACTACTGTCATAATTGAAACATTTCATGTTTGTCATAGAAATATTCCTACTTAACAGCGGGTCTGCTCACCAGGACCAGAGTTTACCAGGACAGTAACATAGACAGCTCTTGGTGGATACTTTAATACCATGTTTATCTCACTTTCTTTTCTGTCCATTGACCAAAAGCCAGGATGATTCATTTGCTACTTTATTTTTGACTATTAAATAATACCAATCAGAATCATAGGTTTTGGAAGTTTTCACATTGTTTCTGTCCAAAGAATACAATTGGCTGCACTAATTATCAAAGCTACAGTTTTGTGTTGTTCAGGTACACTCATTTAAGTAAAAACCCCCTTATAACACGGTCATTAGTTTCCTAGAATGCCTTGTTATGCGAATCCATGTTATACAAACAAAGAACTACTACAAAAAAGGGAGTTAGGTTCCAAAAATTCAAAAAAAAACAAACCATACTATTATATTTTTATAATTAAGAGAAATATCTTTATTAAAGCAATTTTCACCAAAAGTATAACATACTAATATGTATTAAATATCTTTGGCTCTTAAATGCTTTTATTATGTTCCATGTTATTTGGGGATGTCCCTAATTTTGAAAGAGATTTTTTTTGCTCTTAAAAGCTCTTATTATGCTCTGTGTTGTTGAAGGCTTTCTCTAATTCTCAAACCATGTTAAGAGTGAAACTGTGTTCTAGGATGCCGTGTTGTATGGGGATTTCCCCAATTCTAGGACCATATTAAAGTGAAACCGTATTATAGAAGTACTGTGTTATATGGGGGTTACATGTAGTTATAGTCTCCAAAATCTGCCTCTCATGGTTTCTGCATGATTCTAGCATACACAGTTCCTGAGACCAGAGCCTTAGAAATTATCACCACTATATAATCCATAAGCCTTTGGTTCTACTGAAAGTATAGCCCCGAACCTGTCCATTTCTCTAGTTCCACTGCTGCTACCTTAATCCAAGCCCCTGTCATCTCTTCTTTGCTAGTGCAGGCCTCTTCACTGGGCCACCTCCTCCATTCTTACCCACCAAAGACCCTCTTCTGGATGAAAGCCAGAGGGGTTTGGTTTTTGGTTTAATATAAATCATAATTGTTTCAAACCCTCTACTGATTTCCTTAGTACTTAAAATAAAAATCAAACTCCGTTATGGCCTAATGGCCTAGTCCCAGCCTAACCCCAGCCTAACTCCCCTCACAGCCTGTTCTCCCACTTACCACCCAAGGCCATACTGATTTCATTTGTGTTCCTTAAATGCACGGAGCTCATTCCTGAAGATCTTAACAGCCACCACACCCCTCCCTCAACTCCTGACTCTGATCACTCTTACATTACCTTGTTTTATTATTTTCACACCACTGATCATGCTCTGAATTTATTTTGCTCATTTGTTTGTCTGTATGTCTTTCCCAGAAATGTGAACAATGGCTTGGTCTTTTGGTTCACTGTTGTTCCTAGTATCTAAAGTAAAGCTGGCACATAGTAGTTGAAAATATGAATAAATAATAAATAAAAGAAAATAATTTGGGGGAATGTTTGCTGTTTTGTTTCCTTTTGACTTGTAATAATTTTGAAACCTGATTACAACAAAATCAAATGAACCTCTTAAAAGAACCTGTTTAAGGAAACATTACTAAAGCATATGAAGCCCATCAACTTAAATGTTTAATCCTTTGTTAGTAGAGGCTTAGCCTGTGGTCTTGAGGAAAATCACTGGACACCTTCTGTAACTGACAATCATTAACAACATAATCTAAATTATTTTCGGGCTGTATATTCAGTCCCCAAATGCCTCATTTAACCCCAAACTAGTTAATATCCTATTAACACTATCAGAATATTCACATACTACTTAGAGCCTAGCAAATTGCACACCTTTATCAAAGAGATCTTATATAACTACCAAAGTTGATTAATTAAATATAAAATAGAAGAAGCTATGCCCTCTCAGCAAGTAGCAGCAGCAAGGTAAAACTGGGAGGCATACAAGAACAACACATAATCTTCAAACTCTTCTGAGGATTTCAAACTGCTTCGGGATTTAATTCATTAACGTCCTCTCTCTGGAGTTCTGTTAAATGGATTTTTAAGTAAGTGATTACTCTTGCTGTTTTATGAAACAGTGGCAGATCTGTGAGATGAGTGGGCAGATCTATATTAATGAGAAAGTGGGTATGTTTACATGAAGCAAACAATAGGAGATGATTAAAAATGTTTTAACTTGATCTAAACAGTTTGTATTTCTGAGCATAAGAGGTAAAAGATTGGAATTACTTGATTTCCAGATTGAAGACTATGATGTGATAGCTAGCATGATAGGAGCCAAGTGTAAAAAACTGCATACTCTGGATTTGTGGCGATGTAAGAATATCACTGAGAATGGGATAGCAGAACTGGCTTCTGGTTGTCCACTTCTGGAGGAACTTGACCTCGGCTGGTGCCCTACTCTGCAGAGCAGCACTGGTTGCTTCGCCAAACTGGCACGCCAGCTCCCAAACCTGCAAAAACTCTTTCTTACAGCTAACAGGTCTGTCTGTGACACAGACATTGAAGAACTGGCATTGAATTGTACCAAATTGCGGCAATTGGACATATTAGGTAAGGATACAATATATAAATTTGTTTTAAATCCTTAACATAAAAGCTAATCTCATACTTTTTGGAAGGAAAGAAAAACTTCTTGGATACAATAAAAATTTAGTCCTGATAATATTGCTTGACTTTATAGGAAGTGCAAGATAGGTTAATTGATATGAAGAATAATTGTATCTGTACTTAAGTAAAAGGTTGAGGATAATAACAAAATTTTATAGAGCCCATCAGAAAGCTCTAAGTAACCATTAATTCTTGGTCTAATAAGGCGAGTAAGAATTTATATGAAATGTTTTTCTCATTTTCATTAAGGACAGATAAGGAATTGATTCATTTGTATAATGAATTCGAGTTTATATATACGAGAGCTATCTGGAAAGTATCCACTATGTAATATGAAAAATAGAGGCCTCCGTGCCTTCATTTTTTCCGGACCACACTTGTATAATATAAACTTCTTGATGTTGAACTCTTGATTAAGGAATATTATAAAATTTCTATCCCTGATAATTCTAGTTTTTAAGAATGGTTCTATCCCAAGGCAGAGCTAATGAAAATTCTTTCCAGTTCTGGGATTCTTTATGTCCTTATTGCAATTTCTCAGTGAGGAACCCTGTGAGAATTTGTTACTTCTTGCTTTAGCCAGAAGTGCTAACAATGTCACAGTTATAACTGCCCACACAATCGGTACTTTGTGAACCCACATAGCACTTGCACTGTGTTCTCTGGTAATCTATTAGTACTAACAGATTAGTTCATGAAGTGCTAATTGTATCTTTTCCTGTTCATTAAACATTAAATAAAAAGGGAAACCCAAAGATTGTCAATACCTGTGTTTGTGATTTTAGTTAAAATCTTCCACAGTCCAGGTTTATTATACATTTGTGGTTATTGTTTATGCAGTTGCATGTTACTTATTCAAGCTACTTTTAGGCAGAAATTCTTACCTAAAAACTTAGGGAGGAAATTTTGCCTATTATATGCACACTTTGGGATTAGATATTTCATCTGTTATATTTTCCTTAATCTTCATAGCTGAGTAAGTTGGATATCATTGTCTTTTCATAGATGAGGGTAGTCAGTATGTGGCACAGCAAGGGTTCAAGTCCAGGGTTTTTGGCTCCATAGTCAGCACCATTTTTTCATAATACCATACCCACTTACCTTGCTTGTTTCTTCTCCTTCCTACCCACCTTGCCCCTTGAATTAGCCTAGCTCTTTTACAAAGTAAATATTTTGAAAAGTTCAAGAAAAAGTCTTAAATTCTCAGGGTGAATGAGCAAAGGTGACCAGGGCCTTTTAAAATGGATTGCTAATTGTATCATGCTTCACTTCAGAGGGTGGTACTATTTATTGTTGGTTAAAATCTGTTTTACAACTCTACCCCTCAAAACAAAAAATAAATAAATAAAGCCACATACAACTCATATAGTAGAGGTGAGGAGTAGCTAGTGTCTGAAAGAGATGCTGGAGAAGCAAAAGAGGTTGGTAACACTCACCTAAAGACAAAAGCACAGTTGTGGCAGACAGGGGGGTTGAGTGTCTGGTGGCCTAACTTTGGCTTATAAATGTATTAATTACTTGACAGAGACAGAAAAATAAGCCAGAAGTATAATGACATCTTTTTAAAAACATTTGAAAATTTTCATGAGCATAAGAGCAAGGAAGGATTATCTATTATGCCAACACTATAGATGGAAGATAGCCATCATGCAAGTAAATTGAAATGTCTTATTTCAATATGAAGAGCACAGTAAAAATAGTATCAATAATAATAATGTTAACAGCAACATTACTACATGCTTTATACTGTCCTGAGCATATATTAACTGATTTAATCCTCAACAACCTTACAAGGCAGTTATTAGCATTAGCCACAAATGAGGAAACAGGATGAAACAGGTTAAGTGATCTATCTGGCCAGGGTCTCATGGCTAGTAAGGGATCTGGATTTGAACCAAAGTCTGCCTAATGACTGTGCTATATTTTCTTTATTTTTATTGTTTTTTTGTTTGTCTCCTTTCATCCTTAAGTGTTAGAATCCATATTTTTTTAAAAGGATTCTTAGTTGAGCCAAGCTAAACAATCATTATTTTGTCATTTTGTGATTAGCACATGTGAGTGTTAAGTGGCATACCTTCTTCATACTGAAAATACGTACTGATTAGTACAAAGTTGCATAAGATATAGTCCCTACCTTCAGAGAGTTTATAACCTGGTAAGAAGTAGTAAAACAAGTATATACATAACTATAATGCAAGCTAGAAGCAAGTTCCATGTTGATGGGGCTCAAAGAAAAGATAATACATATATGTATTATGTTTAGAAAAATGAGAAAAAGCTTAACTTAAAAAGTTAATAGGTCTTTGAACAATATCCTTGAAAAGTGAATAGGAAATAGGGGTAGGAGGATGTTTTTCCTAAAATAATGACCAGCATGAAATAAAAGCAAAGGAGTTAAAAATACAGAATATATTTAGAGAATTAGGCAATCTAATTTGACTGAAAATGTTAGTATTGTAAAGGAACCGGGGGTTCCCTGGTGGTGTAGAGACTAGGCTTCAGCACTGTCAATGCCACGGCCTGGGTTCGGCTCCCAGTGAGGGAACCACCAATAAATAAATAAATAAATAAAGGAACCTTTTTTGGAGAGTTTCAAACACCAGGATGAGGAATCTGCACAAAATTAAACAAGTAAAAGTTATTACTGGGTTTTATTAGGGGTGTGAGTGATACATTTAGGGAATATTAATCTGAAAACAGGTGTAGGTGAATTGGAGAAGGAAGAGATCTAAATTATGGAGATCAGCTGCGATAACTCATCTAATGAGAGTCCTAACCAGGGTGGTGATATTGGGAAATTAACCACCATCCCTTCATTGCTTCATTTATTACACTTACTGAGCAAATACCATGCCAGGCTCTGTTTTAAACACTAGAAATATGTCAGTGAACAAGACAGATATGGCTGCTGCCCTGAAGGAGCAAGCTCACTGAAAGCATAATTGTGTCATAAGCGAATAACAAAGGCACAAAGTGCTCTGGAAGCCAAGGACAGGGGACCCTAGCCTAATTAAATTTTCAGGCTCCAACTTCCTTCTGTGACATTCTCTTAGAAACTCCTAATTTATTAGGAAACTCAGATTCTATTTGCCAAGACTGGCAGATAGAAAATAGAATCCTAAGTAAAACAAAACAAAACAGAAAACACTATATAACCAAGTTGACATTCTCTGATCTTATATTACAGAAACCCACTCAAGATAACTTAAAAAAAATTATTATGAAGATACTGGTCTCTCTCAGATCCTGTAGTTAGGAGTTAGCTAATGTCAGACGTCAGGAGCTATTTTCTCTCTTTCCTTCCTTTTTCTATCTTACGTGCTCAGGCACCTGTCCCTTACCCCTGCCCTCTGCAACTGTACACTCACAAAGACTTTTATGTCTGCTTCTCCCTTTGTTTTTGCCTTGTTTTTTCCTTGTCACATTGGGCATCTCTGCCTCTCTGGGTACACATGGCCAATTATAACAGGCTCAACCCAGTTTCCCATGTCTTGTTCAAGGGTTTGCTTTACTGAATTCTGCTTATGAATTTTCAGGGGAATCTGTATTGGTTCAGTGCGGGGCCAGTCGCAGCCAGGGTGGAGGTATAGTTACGGCTTCTGGAGTCCATGGCAGAGAGGGGAGTAGAAAGGAGTTCTCACAGAACAAAGTGTACATAGGTGAACGTTTCAGAAACTTTAATCCCCATTCCAGTGGATGTGTATATGTAATACAAGTGCAATTTTTTTTTTCTCCCTAGAAAAGCTGTAGTTAAAGCAAGGTATGTTTTACAATAGTTGACTTCTTAGAGCCTGGTGATAATTTACCTTACATTTGAATATCCCATAATCGCTTCAGTTTTAAAGACGGGCTGAATAGTACGCATCATCCATCATTTGTCTTCCAGTAATGCCATTTTATATCAAGCAGTTGTAGTAATACTTATCAAATTGTGTCATAGTTATTTGCTTTCAACTCTGGTCTATGATTTCCTGATGGAAGATATCTCTTCTATGCACCTTTGCATCACTAGTGCCTGAAACAGAAGTTTCCGAAGGGTAGTAGTTGCTCAGTAATTCATTGCATGGAATTAGAGATTGAATCACTGCAAGCATTGCTGCCTGATTTGACCTGTGGGAAAGTGAGGTGTGTGAACAGTTTGAACTGGGTGACAAGTAGGAAAGTTTGGAGGATCTGATTGAAAGGGGTAGGAGGTAGGCATGAAAACAGTGGTAGGTATTGACAGAAGATGCCAAATTGGCTGGGAAAATTCAGTTTGTATTTATTACAGGTCTATTTCAATATGACGTCTTTTGTTTTAAGTAATGTTTTTAATTTTTTAAAGGACAACTTATTTTAAGTTATTTAAAACAATAACAGTTAAAGGGACTCTTTATCAGAATTGTACACTTGAAGCCTATCAAATTTTACAAACCAGTGTCACCCCAACAAATTTAATAAAATAAAAGAAGAGCATTATCTAAATGTTATATTTAAGGTGTTTTTATGGCTTTGTTTTTTTAAACAGGAACAAGAATGGTAAGTCCAGCATCCTTAAGAAAACTCCTGGAATCTTGTAAAGATCTTTCCTTGCTCGATGTGTCCTTCTGTTCACAGATTGATAATAGAGCTATGCTAGAACTCAATGCGAGCTTTCCAAAAGTGTTCATAAAAAAGAGCTTTACTCAGTGACTTAACGTATGTTCTATAACAAAATTAATGCGTTTTTGTATTTTGTAGGGTTTTATTTTAGGGTAGGTTTTGTTTTTCATTTTGTATAGTTTCCATAATGGTGGAAGGGTCTTAATGTAGATTTTAAAGACAATATGAAATTGTCCATTAAATCAAGTAAAAATGTAAACATGTTTTCACAAAATATTGCAAGCACTTTTCTTCAAGAGTATGTGAACAGCTCATATTATTTTTACTTTATGTTAATAGGTGATGTTATGCTTTAGTCAATAATTTTACATGTTTAATTGAAGAGTAATGTAAAAACATTTTAACTTATTTTTAAAGGAAAACTGAGCAATAAATTATGATGTTTATGAAAAAATAAAATTGATTTTTCACATCTCCATATAAGGATGCCTTATTAATAAGCCTTATGACCGGAACAGTATTTTGTTTGATATATACAAAATTGTCAGTTAGTTGAAGAAATCATCTTATTTTTTTCATCTATTAAAATTATTTTTTAAGCTGATAACAGTAATTTTTCAACTTGAAAACTAGGTTTTTCCATTTGTGTTCGAATACGTGCATCTACTTTCCTACTAGATAGTACCAATATAAAAATGTGGGTATGACCAAGAGCAAGAGGGAAACTGGTAGACAAGACAGCTTTCCAGCTGTTAAGCAGGTCCCTGAAAGGTTTGCCAGAGGGAAAGGTTTAAGACTTGAGAGTTACATGTGGATTTTATTTATAGTTAGTGTTTTCTGTGCCCTAGCACTTTAAGTAATTAGAACTCATCTATAGTGGAGGGAAAAACAAACAGTATTTTGTTAAATAGTCAGTTCATTTATTTTTGTGGCTAAGAAAGTAAAAAAATATTTTGTGGCATGAAAAAGCAGGGTTGTTTTGAATAGCAAACTAATATTAAGTGTATATTGTAACAAAATTTATTTTCCCACATAGAATAAAATGTTAAATTTCAACATCCACATGTCCTAGAGTGATCCTGTGGTATTCTGCTGTCCAATTCGGCAGCTGCTATTAATAAGTGGGTATTTTATTAGTTTTAGTTAACTTAAATATAATTAAAAATTCTGATTCTCAGTTGTACTGCCCACATTTCAAGTATTCAGTAATCACCTAAGGCTAGTAGTTATATTGGAAAGCATTACTCTAGAATTGTACAAGATGTACCAGATCGGACAATTGATTTCACAATCTCATCCTAGAAAAAGTGCTGCACACCTCACTGCTGAGTATCACTACGGTCACCTTGGAAGCACTCCCCTTGGGGAGCTGTGCACCAACACCAGTGCCTAGTCCACCCTTCAAAGCAATTTTGGAACTCTTTCTCTGGAATGGCCATCACAGCTGTCATTGTCCCCAAAATCTAATAAGTTGGCAAACTTGCCACTGTGCGCTTACATTGGCAGCACTGTACAAACAACTCGGTGACATGTCATAACTTTGGCAAGGTATGATGACAGCTCTGTAACTGTTACAAATTATTACTAGTCATACTGTGTTCATTTTATAGAATATACAGAATGTAATATTGTGATATTTGAAGTATTAAAATATTAATACAATGTCCTCCCTATAAGAAACCATCTACATGAGACTTGCTCTCCTGGCAATATACCCCTCTAGTTGATGGTAGAAGAAAGAGGCAGTTGGAAAAGAACTTGGTTACCCTTCATCACGCACTTAGATTTTCTTTTAACTAATAAATGTATGTAAACATTCCATAAGTTTTATTTGGTGGGCCTTTCAGGTTAATGCTTACTTTGTGCCAGGTACTCTTTTGTGTGCTTTGCATTTACTAGCTCTCTCAATCCTCAGAAATAGCCCTTTAATACAAATGACATTACTTACTCCCATTTACAGATGAGGAAACAGATAAAGTAAGATCAAAGAATTTAGGATCACAGAGCTGCTAGTAGCAGAGCCAGTATGTACACCTGGGACACCTAGCTTTAGAGTCAGTGCATCCGATCTGTGATTTAAGTGTCTAGGGTGGCCTCTGGTTCTAGAGCAGAGGTCAGCAATTGTTGTCTGTAAAGAGCCAGATTGTAAATATTTGAGGATTTGTGGCTAAAAGGCAAAACTGAGATTATTATGTAGGTACTTAATATAATTAGAGAGAAAAAGCAAATTTTCACAAAATTTTTATTGACTTCAAAACATAACAATAATTGAGAATAATTTTTTGTAATATGGTCCTACTAAATGAAAAGAATGAAATACTGTTGGGGAGATAATATTTTACTTTATTTGGGTTCATAGTATTTCCTGTCATCAAAATTGATTGCAAATATGCATCTGTTAATGGTAATCTCTAGTAAGATTTTATGTATTTTGTCTTTGAAAATATTTTTATAGGTATTGCCAAATACATTTGTTAATCCATGAGAAGAATATGATTTTCATTGAGCATATTTATCATTTGGGAGGCATTGATAGAATTCTACAGATTCTTTCTTGATAATTTACTTTCAGCACTTACTACATTTCAGATTAATCACTTCCAACTGAAGATTAGGTGGAAACTCCTCAATTGCACAACTGAATGGATTTTGAAAAATGGATATTTTCTTTATATTTATACCAGGGTCCAAAAAATTCTGTTGGGCTTAGAATAGATGAGTTGCAAACTCATATGCGAATGGAGATCTTGCTCACGTCTTACCTTTTGATAGCACAGGAAGTACATAAAGCAACTTTCTTTGTGATTCAAACAGTATTAGTTGTTACCAAAATTACATTAGTATGTTTCATACATAAACACTGTTTTCCTCCACATCCATACTGCTGATTCAGTAGAATTTTCATTTCTAATAAGTAGTCAGGTGATACTGATGCTGCTGGTTTGAGACCCACCCTTTGAGAAGCAGTGCTCTAGAACTCTTTTTCAGTCGGAAACCTTTTCCCGAATCCTGGTGAATCCCACTATGGGAATAACTGTTCTCATTGTTTTGCACTGTTTGAATTTTTGGTTGAATTCATTACAGAGCATGATCAAGTCTGCAACAAAAGCTAAATTCCAAAGCCATTTCAGTGTTTTATAATAGTGGTTGCAGGTATTTCTTCTTATTCAGAAAAATTTCAGTATGAGTTCTGAGCTCAAAAACTTGTAAGTACCATTGCTAAGCCACAAACTGCTGGGTGGTAGGATAAATCTGGATATTCTATTTCTGTATCTGACAAAAGATAACAACTGATGATGGTTAAATGAAGTTCACCATTGACACTGCTACATTGAGTCACGTATATTCCACAGATAACCTGTTGATGAATAATACAGTAAATAACCATAGGTTTTAAACACTTTACATCTTTATAAACTTTGTATATTTGACCAACAAAGCCTTTCTATTTGTTGCTCCACACGTATTTTTACCACCCCCAACTGTAATACATCTTAGCAGATTCTACTCCAGGTTGTACTGAATTCATGTTTTCTTAACTTAGAAAATATTCTTGCCTCTAATTGTTCCACACAGACTATTCATAGAAAGTAACTCTTTAGACACTTCAACATGGGCATTGACTTACCAAATAAACAACAATAACTAAGCAGTATCAGTAACATCTGTTGTCTCATCAAGAGCCAAGGAAAACCACTCAGAATCATTTGCCTTTTCTTTAATTTTTATTGACTGTTGGTGTTCTCACTGTTCTCAATTCTTTCCTGCAACTGTTCTTGCCAGAAAACTAACTTAATGGTCTTAAGCAAGTTTACTTTGGACACGTTTCTTCAACTTACGAATAAAAAACAATTAACTCACCATTGGTGAAAAGGCTTTCTTTCCTTGGCTAACAAATGAGCCACTCAGAAACTTACTTTGGCTGTAGATTTATTTTCATTTTTTATTTTTGTAGGGAAATTTTATTGAAACTTTCTTATTTCTCTGGCCACTGCATTCTGTGCATTGAGAATATTGTGATGAGTATTTTGTTTGGTAATTCCAATGTATACAAATATACAGTATTCTTTCAGAACACTACAATCTTACTGCATGTTAAACACAGTGCTTTACCATCTAATTTGAAAACAAAATAAGCCATACTCCACATTGCCTTAAGCATATGACACTTGAAGTCCACTTTTCTTTCTCTCTGTGTCTCATTTTTTTTTGTTGTTCTGACATCGTGAGTATGCACTGGTAGTAAGAAATAAAATTTAAAATATTGTGGTATGACAATATGTGTGGCATTCAAAATGCTGGTAGTTATAACTACATCATTGCAATTTGTAATGTGCCAGTCAGCAATGCAAAATGATGAGTGGACCATGTAGATCTCTGTTGAAATTAATCAACTCTGCCATTGTAGTAGGGAAGCAACCATAGACAATACCTAAATGAATGAGTGTGGCCCTGGTCCAATAAAACTCTATTTATGGACACTGGACACTGAATTTCATGTATCACAAAATAGTCTTCCTTTGATTTGATTTTTTTAATAGCCATTAGCCAATGTAAAAACCATTTTTAAGTGGCAGTCTAGATTTGGTTCGTGGACTGAGTTTGTACTGTGTTGTAGGATGTTTTTAATCAATTAGTAAACACAGGTTTGCCCATTCCTAGTTTTATAAACCACATTTGAAACTGTTCTCAGCTTTTATCTTTCTCATTTTACCATTTAGATTTTAAAATGAAAAACATTGTTTTATTCACTTAGAGAAAAAAACTTGTTACCATAACAAAAGACAGTTTTGAATTTTTCTCTTTTTATTGATGTATACTTGAAAATTGTACATAATTGTATACATTTATATTAATTGAATATATTAAAGTTTACAATTTGATGATTTGGTATATACTCACAATGTAAAATAATCATCACATTCAAGCTAATTAACATACCTATATCATCAGATAGTTACCACTTTGTTTTTGGGAGTGATACTTAAGATCTACCCTCTTGGCAAATTTCAAGTATATAATGAAATATTGTTCAATATGCCACATTATTGTATGTTAGAGCTCCAGAAATGACTCATCTCGTGTAACTGAAACTCTGCCTTTTGACCAGCATCTCCCCATTTCCTGTTCTCCCATCTCTGGTAACTACCGTTACACTCTCTGCTTCAATGAACTTGAGTGTTTTAGATTCCATAATTCATGTAAATGAGGTCACACAGCATTTGTCTTTCTGTGTCTGGTTTATTTCAGCACAATTCCTGTAGATTCATTCATATTACTGTAAATGTCAGTATTTCCTACTTTTTAAAGGCTGAATAAGAATAATATGTCATTATAATGGCTATTGTGAATAATGCAGAAATGAATGTGGGAGTGCAGATACTGCTTTGAGATCCTGATATTATTTCCTTTGGATATATACCCAGAAGTGGGATTGCTGGATAATAGGGTATTTTTATTTTTAATTTTTTGAAGAATCTCCACGCTATTCTCCATAGTGGCTGTACCAATTTACATTCCCACCAATCATCTACAAGGTTCCCTTAGCAAAAGAGAATACGCAAACTATCCATTAAATTTGAAGTCAAATGACCCATTGCTATTAGCATTGTCAACTGACTTAAATTTTTAAATTATTTATCTTAGTGTTTCAATAAGATAAAATATCTTCCCAGTGCCTAGTGATAGATAGAGATATGTCCCTAACTCTCTGAGCATATTTACAGGGTCCTTTTAATTTAAATTGCTCTAAAATAAGACCCTAAAAATATACAATATGTAGCAAAACATTTAGAAAGTTAATATTCTTCCTTTCCTTTGAAGTGATTAATTTTGAGCCAAAATGTAGCAAAGAAAAACTGATTTCTTTGCAGAAGTATTTTTATTTTTTGGTGCTTCCCAGAAATTAACTAAAGACTGAAAACTCATATTTGCAAGTATAATAATACTAACCAAGGAGTAAATAAAAATTACATTTTGTTACCATGTATATTAATAATGAATGTTTCATTTTTTACTTTAAAGTATTGAAAGGATGCCCATTACTGACAGTAATTTTCGTTTTCAAAGCCTATTTATGATGCATTTATAAGTTTCGCATCCTTTTTCCCCCTCTTAGTACATTTAATAGTGATACTTCAGAAGAACTTTCCTTTTTAGCCACTCTGAATATTTTGTCAATGACCCTTAATAGAGTATTAGGTATTGAACAGTATTATAACAGCTATCCTTTTATATTTGCAGCCTAGTTCTCTAGCAGTACATTAATGTCAATAAACAAATAAGGTGATGGTTGGCAGTAATAGCTACAAGTCAAAAGGGAAAAGATAAATTATTTTAATCAGAGATCATGATTTATAATATATATTGTTATAAAAGTGGATAGAGGCCAGGATTTTTCCTTTTGCACAGCAAAATGATTTATTTAAGATTTTTACCTATAAATCTGAATTTTTGGCTTACGTTTTTGTACATGTGAATACTACTAATGTTTTGATTACATTTTGAAAGGAAAAGGTAATTATGTCAAAACTGACATCAGGTTTTTATCAATTTATTTGGTAAAGTCTTAGCTATAAAGTTTTTAAGGAAAAATTTAAAAACAAAGCAGTCATATGATTGGATAAATTGAAGAGATTACACCAAAGATAAAATAGCTCTTTTGGTTACAAATGAGAATCTCTACAAACTGAAGCATTTTAAATTTTATTTATATAAAAATGCTGTTCAGTGTCTCATGATTTTTACTGTTTGTATTATCCTGTACTTTAGAATAATAAGATAAGCTTGGGTATCTCATTAGCTCATTTTCAAAATGGAGCATTTCATTTTGAAGGTTTGGGTAAATAGGTTTGTGTCACAGCCTCTATGAAATTAGAACAGGAGAAACCTGGAAGATGAGCCCATCATCTGTGTGCTGAGCAGTAACAGTTCATCCTCATGCTATGACATGATGTCAGCCTGAATGCGTTTTAAACTCTAAAATTACATGAGTCTGCAATTAAACTGTAAACTGAGTTCACATTGTTATTTCTGCTTTCTCAGTTGCTCCACCAAATGAGATTTGTTTACTTAAAGTTTGTTTGGTATGTTATACACACACAAAAAAACAAAGTGTGATACAGTGTTTTCCAAGTTTTACTTAAGAAAGTATTAAGTACTGTGGTACTTATTTGCCGTTTGTAGAAGCCAGTTCCTTCATTATTACGTAGCCCCTAGGTTGTCCCACAGTTCTTACTCGTGCCCAAACTATTTTTGGTGAGCTATAACGGAGTAAGAGAGAAAAGATAAGGCACGGTCACTTTTCCAGTTAGTCAAAAATATATATGGACAACAAATACACCTTGACATTTGTGTGCTAGGCACAGATTGGGGCAGGGGGAGTTTGCTCAGATCCAAATCAGTAACCACAGAGCAATTTTCAGAAATTGTGTGTGCCAAGGAAGAATTATGTGATGAAATGAGCATGGGATACAGTAGCCTCAACAAAGTTAGGCAGGTTTCTTTACTGCTCAACTTCAGAGCCTTTGATATATAATGGACACTGTGAAGGTGGAATGAATTAAGATTTGCAATATTTCTTAATTTTTGGTGGAATGCCTGTCAAGCATTTTTTGAAAACTTGAGTTTCTGAGAGCACAGTTTGGAAAAGTTACACCACAGTAACTTAATATACTGGCTAAAGATTATGCATTGTAATTTATTTCTGACAAAAATAGTTTTAATTTATTATTTTAGAAGGTTAGGAAGTTGACTAATACTTTAGTGATGTGATTTTTAAAAATATTTCTGAGCATGATTACTTTCTTTTTGACCCATAGTATCTAACTCAATTTTTATTCATATATAGACTTTTAGAATTTGTGTTTACTTTTCTGTGAAACATGAATCATAGTCTAGTCATTGGGAATGCCTAAAGGAAGTGCTGTACCATCTGATGATTCTTAATATTTGTATGTAGGATTTCACTGTCAAGTTGCTTTATTTAATAATTACATGTTGTGCTAGTCCATAAACCATTCTAATCATTAATTGTGTAATAGTAGAAAAAAGGAGAAATTTTAGATTAACTTCTGATTAGATTAACTTCTATTTTAAATATGTTTAAGTATGTAATTTTAAAAAACAGATATAGTAACAATTCACTACTAACATCTGTTTTGCTGGAGTCTGAGTGAATAATGTGGTAATTTATGATAAGAATAATTTCTTCCCAAATGGATACTTTTTATGTGAACCCTGTTACATGTGTAGTCACATATGAGTATATATACATATATTTCTTTCAGTCTCAAGTAAATATGTGTTTATTTTGTTAAACTTGTTTTTAGTGGGAAGTTATATTTCTGCAGTGCACTCTATAGAATATTGATAAATTGCTGCTAAGATTACAACAACAAAAGCTAGAGAATTGTTAATACTAACTAATTCTGGTGCACCATTTTTCTTATTTGAGATGTTTTTGCTGATAGATACCCCAGATAAAGAATTGATACTGTTGAAGCCCTGTTTACTTTGTTTAAAAGTCCTAAAAATAAATCAACCAGTAAAAACTGAAGTAATTCATAAGTCCCTATAATTGGAAATAATTTAAAAATTGAAAAACCTTAAAATGTGTGTACCTAGCAATGTTATCCTTACAGTTTGTCAGCAGTGTGTCTGACCATGGGTGTCTACCCAGAAAAGAGAAACAATATTCAACTATGATGACTGTTCTGTGAAACATTGTTAACTATGATGACTCTTCTGATTCTGTCTTTCAAAATACCTTCTGAAAAACTAACAATCCGATTTAAAAGTGGGCAGAGGACATGAATAGACATTTCTTCAAAGAGGACATACAGATGGCCAATAGACATATGAAAGATACTCAGCGTTAGTAATCATCAGAGAAATGCAAATTAAAATCACAAAGATCTTAAACCTGTCAGGATAGCCATCACCAATAAGTCAACAAACAACAAATTTTGGCGGGAATGCAGAGAAAAGGGAACCCTCGTGCACTGTTGGTGGGGTTGCAAACTGGTGCAGCCACTAGGGAAAACAGTATGGAGGTTCCTCAAAAAATTAAAAATAGAATTACCTTATGACCCAGCAATTCCACTTCTGAGTATTTATCTGAAGAAATCCAAAACACTAATTGAAAATATGCACTCCTATGTTCATTTGCAACATTATTTACAATAGCTGAGATATAGAACAAACCTAAGTGCCCATCAGTAGATGATTGGATAAAGAAGTTGTAGTACACACCTGTGAGACGGGCCATTATCAATAAGACAAAGAACAAGTGTTGGAGAGGTTGTGAAGGAAAAGGAACTCTTATACACTGCTCATGGGAATGCAAACTGGTACAACCACTGCAGAGAACAGTATGGAGGTTCCTAAAAAACTAAGAATTGCCATATGACCCAGCAATCCCCCTTCTGAGTATCTACCCAAGTAACTTGCAAACCTGAGTCCGCAAAGATATGTGTACCCCAGTGTTGATCACAGCACTATTCATGGTGGCCAAGTCATGGAAACAACCAAAGTGTCTTCTGATGGATGACTGGATAAAGAAGCTGTGGTACATATACACAATGGAATATTACTCAGCTGTAAGAGAAGATGAAATATTGCCATTTGCAACAACATGGATGGATCTTGAGATCATCATGCTAAGTGAAATAAGCCAGACAGAAAAAAACCAAGAACTATGTGATTCCACTCATATGTGGAACAGGGAATTGAAAGCAACAAAGAAACAAAACTCCTGGACACAGTTAATAATTATACCTTAGAGTATAAGTGAGGAGCGGGGTAGAGAAGGGACAGGACACACATATATGGTGATGGAAAGAGAACTGACTCTAGGTGATGAACACATAATACAACACATAGACAATGTATTGTAGAATTATACATCTGGAACCTGTGTAATTTTTTGCTGATCAATGTTACCCCAATAAATTTAAAATCTGAAGAAAAAGAAATTGTACATATACACAATGGAATATTACTCTGCCATAACAAAGAATGAAGTCTAACATTGCAACAGTATGTATGGACCTAGAAGGCATTATGCTAAGTGAGATAGATGAGGCAGAGAAAGACAAATACTGTATGATCTTACATATGGAAGGTAAAGAACAAAATAAATGAATAAACAGAACAGAACAGACTCAGATGCAGGGAACAAGCTGATGGTTGCCAAAGAGGAGGGGAGTAGGTGGTGGAATGAAAAAAGGGGAAGGGATTAAGTAGTACAAATTGGTAGTTACAAAATAGTCACTGGGATGTAAATACAGCATAGGGAATATAGTCAATACTATTGTAATAACTGTATGGTGTCAGATGGGTACTGAGTTCATTGGGATGATCACTTCATACATTCTCTAAATGTCTCCTCACTATGTTGTATACCTAAAACTAATATAATATTGCATGTCAACTACAATTAAATGATTTTTAAAATGGGGTAAAGGTGAAGGAATAAGAGGTTCAAATTTTTAATAAGTCATGGGGATGGATGTACAGCATAGATAATATAGTCATTTATGTTGTGATAATAGCATTGTACAGAGTCATATGGTGTACACCTGAAACTAATATTGTATGTTAGCAATATTTTAATAAAAATATTTTTAAAAAAGAAAAAAATGTCTTACTGATTTCCCATCTATGTACACCTTGCCAGAGCCAAGGATCTCATTTTGTACTCCAGTTTCATCAGTTTTCCCAGAGTCTGAGCAGAACAGTATTCCTGGAGCGTCATCAGGTCTAATTCCTCATTGCTGTCAGTTCTTTTAAAACTCTAAGAAGCCACCAGCTTCAGTGTTAACTCTGTAGCCTTAAATTTTCCCTCATAAATCACATTAGGCGACCTACCTTTTTATGTTTTAAACATTGAAGTACCAAATGTTAAGGTGAATTTTTAAGCCTAGTGATAACATGGATAAATGTTTCACCACCAACTCTCTGGTGGAGCAAAAAGTCCTTATTTATAATGCCTTCCAATTTTTGTCACATAAATTCTCTCACCATGACTGATTTCAGGCTATCAATGTGAAGTCACTCAATACTCAGTTGGGATGAGATGCACACACTTTGCTCTTTTGAGCTGATATGAATTAGCTCTAGCTCTCCACTGCCAGATGAATTTATTAAACATTGATCTTATAACTTCTGGAAAAATAGGCATAATAATCTATAGCTGGATTTCCCCCAGAGTTGGTGTTATCTGTAAAGTTGTCCTTAAAAAATTTATGAAATTCTTCCTTGCCACTGAATACAGAGAAAGAATAAAATTAAATTTTTCTAAACAAAATATCCAATAATTATTTGTAGGAGATTTAAGAATAGTAAGAAGAAAAACTTTGAAAAAACTTAAGGAGAAGCAAATTATTTTTGCTGATGTAAATCTGACATTGGTCATGTAAATTGATAGAGCATTGTGTGTTTGTGGGATTATAATTTAAAAAACATTCTCATATATTTTCATGGACTTTGAAATTACATCCCCAGATAATTTGTGACATTTCCTTTCTGCACATTGGTGCAATTTTACATTATGAAATTGTCATGTAGATTCATTACACCTATTTTCCAAACACAAATGACCATAACTCAAATACATACATGTCATATATCAAACTCTAAACTGCATAAAAAGTTATATCACTGATGTTTATACAGGCACATTGATAAGATATTTACACATTTTTATAACAGATTTTTGGCTTGGAAACCTCAGAATTTTTACTTCTGATATCTTTCTGGCTCAAGTCACAGATTTTTGGTCCAGATTTAGGAACATTTATGTGTTAGCTTTTATCAGACTGCAATAAAACTTGAGAAATTTCAGTGACTTTCAATACCATAATTCTCACTTGCATGGCACGTTGACTACTGCAGGTTGGCTGCTGTGGCTGTCCTCCAGGATGTGGTTCAGGTCTGCTTCATCCAGGACCCAGGCTGAAAGCGAAGGCCCCTACCTGGGATATGCCCTTCTGGTGGCAGAGGACTGTGACGCAAGAAAACTGGCAACAATGTGAAATGGATCTAAAAATGTTTAAGGAGATACAGCGCTCCTCTAGTCTGTTCACATCTTGTTGACCAAAGCAAGTCATGTGGCTAAGCCCAGTCATTAAGCAACGAGACTACTCTTCCTGTAGGAAGCCATTATAAGTCACAGACAAAGGTGTTCAGAAAAAATAATTCTGAGCAATAATACCCCCAGGTATCACAAATATTTGAGCTCACTGTGAGTAGCCAAAGCATATCAAAATAATCTGAAAGGAAATCATACACACACACACCCCCCTAGGTTTTATAATCTAATAATAAGCTTTAGAGTATAAACCTACATAATAGGTTGGTTCAGAATTTTTAGAGGGATCCTTTCTCTGAATTTCACTTTTTGGAAAATAAAAAGATTTTCCCAAATATCCCTATCATTTAATTCTGTAGGAAATAAAAAATATAGGAAACTAATAGAAATGTTCCTAGATAGTTAGTGTATTATAGTAATGGAAACAATAGAGGGGAGACAGGGGTCATGAGGAGTCCTCAATCTGGGCTGTGCTATTTTTTGGCTGTTAACTTTTCTGAGTCTCAACGTCCTCATCTATAAATAAAGTTGTTCCACAAACTTCCTAAGGTCATTTTTACAATAAAGCTCTCATTCTAATGCTTTTTTATTGCCATCTCATTAACAAAGTATATTCTTCTGCAATTTTTATTATTTTTTAACTCATTATTTTTCTTAGAGTTATGGTACAGCAATGAAATTTTAATTTTCCTTTATTCCTATCCCACCCTATTCAAAACCAGATTTGAGCTAAAGTAGTTAAACTATAATCCTCCTTGTTTTTAATCTTAATATTCAAACTCATACTCTTTTGTTGCTCTAAGATTTGCTGGTTTAAACATCATTATATATTAGAATCATATGGGAGCTTGCTTAAAACGTAGATTTCCAGTCCCTAAATCCCTGGAGCTTTTGAGACTAGCTAGAACCCAGAAAACTACATTTTTAACAAGCACCCCAGATGTCTAAACTAGTCTAAGCAGTACAAGCCCTATAAATTATTTGGTAATAGCATTAAGGAAAACCACCACATACTGGGATATTATAAACTTAGTATGATAATTTAAAATTAGTTGTTAATACCATATTTCTCAATTATACTTTATTTGGTTTTTGTATTTTGTCTTCATGAATTTAATTTCTGCTTTTTGTTACCACATTTATTGTGTTGGACCTCTGTAAGCGATGGAATTATAAATTAATAATTATAATTACAAACTCAGTAAAGTGTCATAACCTTGCCAAGATTATGACATTTTACTGAGTTGTTTGTACATTGCTGTCAACATAAGTGCATGGTGGCGAGTTTGTGAACTTAATTGTCCCATTTTGGATCCAATGACAGCTCTGAGGACCATTCCAGAAAAAGAGTTCCAAACTTAATTTGAAGGGTGGACTGGGCGCTGGCATCGGTGCACAGCTTCCCAAAGGGAGCACTTCAAAGGTAGTGGTATTCCACAATGAGGTAGGTAGCACTTTTTCTAGGATGAGTTCAGGAAATTAATTGCCCAGCCTCATATGTATTGATTTAGATCCACCCCTCTATAGTTTTTAGTTCTGTAAGCACAAGGATTTTGTTTTGTTCACTGCTATGTCTCCAGCACCTGGTACCTAGTAGGTACTCAGTAAATACTTGTTGAACAAAATTTTGGAGATTATTCACAGCTTGTCCTATCTCTTGTAAAAGGCAAGACTATGAAGACCCAAGTGTTATAAAATAAGTAATGTTTTTAAAGGCAGTTTCAGTTTTCTTTATTTCTCATCTGTTTTTGAAGTCATTTTAATTTAGTACTTTCAGATTTATCATCCCTTTTGCAAACTATTTTCTTTCCATCTTTTTCTAGTCTATTTTTTAATTATGTAGTGATACTTTGGAAGTATGGCAATTTAAAGTTCATATTTTCTTTCAACAAGTTTTAATTACTTGATTGAAATATGAAACTTCAACTATGAATTCAATGTTGGTAAAAGGAACCAGATTTACATTCCCATAAAATGGAGCACTTACCTTCACGTGATACGTATGTGGGGGAGTATATGAATAAGGAATAGCATTCAGAGTTTTCCTCTGCAAACTAAAATTCTTCTTGATTAAGAAACAAAGTAAAAGGGTAAGTTATTCCTCAGCATCCTCTGATACATGCCCTCTAAACCCAATATATATAATGGTACAGGTTTTTATACCATAAAAATATGCCAGACTGGAGCAGAACTGAGGATATTTAGGCAGTACATACAAAGTACTCTGTAAACTAAAGAAAAAGAAAAAGGGAGCTGTTTCAATGTTTACGACATTTTAAATCAAATATGATTAAACCGCAATAAACTAGTTTACTTATTTGGACATTTTCTCCTCGCTGGCCTAGACCTCCCTGCCTATTACTTATTGCCCCGTTTGGTGCGTGGAAATGCCCAATGTGCCAGTACACTGTCAGCAATGAAGGTCTGCGTCACTTTACCAGGTAAAGAACCAGGACTTGTAAAGGTATTTGGTAAAGGCAAAGAGAATACCAACAGGGTAGTGGACGAAGGCAGGCATGAATACCAGCTACAACCGTGTGACCAGTTACAGAAGCAAGGATGGTGATTGTCATAAGAATTTCCTCATTTTGTTATAAATATGTTTGGGTGTATTTGCATAGTGAATGTGTTTGTTTTCTTCCTGTTTTATCTTCTATCATGTAATATACGTTGTCTTGATGTTATATCATAGCATTTAAGTATCGTTAACTTTACCTGAAAGTATTTAAGTTACAGGATATCAGGAAGTGTAAACATCACCTAAGAATTTTTTGCATCTTCTTCTGGGGGGAGGATTAGCACATTTAGTTGTATCATGTTAGGTGGAATTATGTCTCTAATTCTCTTTATTTGGAGGTTAATAATGGATATTATTTGGAGGTCAAGTATGGTTTCAGGAGATGTATATGGATGCCAGGTTAACAAGCGGTACACTTGTGGTGGTGAATTTTTTGTGCCAACTTGGCACCACAGAAGACACAGATATTGGGCAAACATTATTCTGTGTATATTCTTTGTTGGAGTGAGATTAACATTTAAACTGGCAGACCTCAAGTGAAGCATAGTGCCCTCCTTAATGTAGGTGGGCCTTTTCCAATCAGTTAAAAGCTTGAATAGAACAAAATTAAGCAAGAGAGAATGTTCAAGCCAACTGTGTGTCCAGACTTTATCTGCAACATTGGCTCTTCCTGGTTCTATAGTAGGCTGCCTTTGTACTCAAACTGAACCTTGGTTCCCCTGAGTCTCCAGCCTGACAGCCCATCCTGCAGAATTTGGACTGCCTCCAGAATCCCATGAGCCAGTTTCTTATAATATTGTATAAATATATATACATATATTCACACATACACATCTTATTGGTTCTGGTTATCTGGATTACCCTCATACTTCCCAACAAGGCCAAAATGTTTGCAACCTGTGAATTATAAAGAAGGAAATAAAGACATTTTAGTAAGTGGATTCAAAATGTTTTATCAAAGCTAGCAGAAGTTTTCCACCTTTTTCTAGTCTATTTTTTAATTATGTGTGATACTTTGTTTTGAATAATGGCAATTTAAAGTTCATTGACCTTTACGTATGTAGACTTTTCTGCCACCATGCTCCTGCCTACCTTGCAAACATCTACTTTGTTTTTTAAACATTATTTTTACAGGAATTTTTTTTATTAACTTGAGACCAGGGATATTTAAATTAAATACTTTAAATACTTTATCATTGCAGACCATTTTTGTAAATTCTGTTAGTTAACATAATACTGATGTACAATGAAACCTATTTTCAACTTTTTATATTACCAGTAATGGTAACTTAATTTAGTTCTTACAAAATAGTAGAAAATATTTTTGTTTATGGTGCTACCTAGTATCTATAGGCTAAATACAAGCTAGGAAGAAAAATAAAAATCAGATTTAATTATGTTGGCTACTATATTCATTAAGTTAATGACATGAAATTGGGCCACAGAAGAAGTACAAAATTATGAGATGTATATTCAGAATCATTTCAGAAACTTTTGTGAGATATTGAGGCTCTGTAGAACAGTTTACAAAACAACATGTAAGAAATTAGAATATAGCATTAGTAGTTTCTTACCAGAAATAAAAAGCAATTTTTGAAGTTCCTTCAAGGACAAAAGATAATGGATGTTTTTATAGTTTGCATCTGGACTAACTCTATTAGCATCATTAGTGGTAATATATTCCAGAAGCCATTTAATGTAATTATGCAGATAATATTTTTTTCATTAAGAGTGTTGTGGAATTTCAAATAAGTACATTTTTTAGATGAAATCCTTTAATCTTCTGAGAGTAGTTTTCTATAAAAGTCTATTACCTGTACAGTAAAAAATAGGGGAACTATATGTTAAGTCTAATGATCTTCACTTTTGCAACTCACTTAAATAGTGATAGAACCTATTTAAGTTTCTCAGTCAAGATAGACAAGAAAAAGAACTCTCCAAGTACCCTTACTTTTAGTTCTTAGGCTAGAGGTATTAAAAGTATAAGCATTACTGTATTAAAAGTACATTGATTATAGGGGACACTTATTTCTCTATTTATTTATTCGTTCCTTCATTTACTTATTTATTTATTTTTGCCTAGTCAGCCACCTTTTAGCTCTTCTTGAACCACCGTGCCGACTTTGGGAAAACACCTTTCTTAGATTATCAGGACATGTGGTTTGGATGGGGCAGATTCCTTAGTTTTAGAAGTTGGCATGTGAACGCAGGACTGACCAAAGAGCATTGCAATCCCCTTACATGCGCGCATGTGCACACACACATGCTGATTGTTTTAAAAGATGAGCAATAAGACTAATTCTGGGCCTCAGGTGGGATTTTCTAAGCCGGAGCTCTTTGCAGCACAGAATACAACCCTAACATACCTTCAGACCAACAGTTGTAGTTACTAGAAGGAGTTCACCTGCCAGGAGGTGAAGAGAACCTGATACCATTTGTCCCCCTGGGTTGAGCCATTTCAGAAGTTTAATGCTGCAGGAAGCCAATACATTTTTTTGTTTTGTTAAGCTTGTTTGATTAGTTTCAGTTACTTGAAAATAAAAGAATCCTACTAATCATATACTGCTATTTTAAAGAAAATATTCTTACAAGCAACTCCTTCTGCCACCCATTTCCTGTGAAGTTTAGATTCCCATTGTCCCTTCCAGTGTTCCCTCTGGAATGTACCGTCGACTTCTGCCAGATCACATCTCATTTTGTTAAACACTGCTAACTCATTTTCTCATATTGCCCTTTATGGCTTTTAATTCTCCTCCGACTAAGAATTCCAATTGTCAGCCTGCACATAATATTCATATGCTTCTGTTGTGCTGGAATTTAGCATGTATTTGTGTACTTGGCTTATAAACGCCTGTGGCAGTTATAAATAATACTGATATCACTCTAGTTCAGGGTGCCCCACACTCTTAGCAGTTAAGTGCAGTGTCATTTGGACTGGTTGTTCCAAATTTTTCATTTAGTGTAAAGTACTCAGTGACATCTGACATACATCAAAGGACTGCAAGTGGGGCAGGAATGGTACCCCAAGAACCTTTAAGTATTAAACTTTATTATGATGCAGAACAAGTAAGAACTCCTTTTGTGGACACTTTCTTCTGACTTCACTTTATGGTGCAAATATGCCAGACCTATAGCACAAACCCATTTTTATATTCTTTCTTTCAGTTAGTTATTGTACTGTAACCACTTCAAAATGTATAGCTTAAAACAATAATGATTTATTAGTTCCCATGATTTTGTGGGTTGTTTGGGTAATTCTCTTCTTGCCCAAGCTCACTCCTGGCTGCATTCAGGTAGCTGGTTGGCCGGACTTGGGTTCAGTTAGGTTGTTGGTTGAGGCACATCTCTCCTCTTTCCTTAGCGATTCCAAGAGTACAAAAACTGGAGTTTCCAGGTCTCCTAAAGCTTAGCCTTGTAAGCCATGTAGTCAGTCATTTTTATGGCTGCATTTTCTTGATCAAAGTGAAGACCACCCCTGCTTATATAGAACTAGTGGTGGGGGGGATAACTCTCATCACTCAACCAGAGGAGTGGCAAAATCTCATTGCAAAAAATGTACAGAATCGAGGCAATTGTTGTGAAACAATCTGCCTCGCTGTTGTTTTCATTTGTAATGGAGTACGAAACTAGAATGCCTTTTATTTCCAAATGCTCTGGATGCATACAGAAAAATCCTCCCTGAACCATTTAATACATATGAAAGTACTCAAAATGAAAAAAAAATGCTTTTCACTGGGAAGTAAATACTCCTAAAGTTGCAAATATTAGGACACACAGTTACTTACAAGTACACACATATGCTAGGCTATTTTCTTTGGCTTATATATACAACTAAGCCGATAATTTAAAAAATACATAGGGTTTGCTCCTATATGTCGTAGGCAAAACACAAATATTGTAGTTACTCTCTATTTTGCCTTCGACTCTCCTCTATAGAGTTTTTGAAAACATAACTGGTTTGGCAGAGAGCCCTACAGGTCTCTGAACCTATAGACTGCATTACGTAATTCTGAACAGTGCAGCAGTGTGTCCAAGGTGCCTGTGTTTTGCATTTGAAATATTTAACATTTTTTCCCTCTGAAGTGTTTTATTCAACAGTTTTATACAATTTATATGAAGTTTTAAAATATGAAAAACTCAAGAATAAACATATATGTCTAAAAATATTAAGAAATTCACTGATGGCAAGTACTAAATTCAGGAAGGTGGTTACTTCTGATAGGGAAGAGAGAAGGCCATCTAGGAGCCATGACTGCGGGGCAAAGAACATATGGGCTCTGTTTTATTCCCTAAATGCCGTGCAGGTGTTTGGTATAATTTTCTTTAGATATTTCTGTATGAGATACTGCAAAATTATAGAGAATTTAATACGTCAATATTTATCATCTTAATCAAGATACTATCCAAATCTATGATACCTGAAATTCTTTCAGAAATAATTTTTTTACTGGTTTCTAAAATGTTGCCTTCTTATACGGATAATTCTGATAATTCAGTCCGCATGCAGGACCATTTTATAACACTTCTTTCTCTTCTTTCCAAGTTAATTATGGTAAGGACAACCACAGAGACCAGTAGCATTCGGCTGCTCCTCCTCGATGCACACAGGTCTTCTAATTCAGAGCCAGTAGCCTCTCCAGTCTGCTCAGTTGCACCTGAAAGGTTTTATATGTGGTACACTTTGTAAAATACGGGGTAGGGTGGGCTGGGAGTAGTTATGTGTACATCTGAAAAAAAATGCTTGCAAAAAAACTCCAGAAAACTTTAATTCCCTCAACTAATTAGGGTTCAATCCTATTCTGACAAATATTGCAGAAAATTGTTTCTCATACTTTCCTAGTATCCCCAAAATATTAATTTCTAACAAACATTTTCAGGTGAAAATTCTTTTCTGAATACTGCTTAAAAAGATTACACACACACACACATCAAGGTCCTCTGGTTACCTTAGTTTGAAATGGGAAGTGGAAATAGAACCAATCAATGTAGGTTGCCTTTCTGTGGTATACACAAGAGGGAGAGCAATGAGAGTAAGTCTGTTCCCGTGCTGTCTTATAAGCCAGGAAGTTTCAGTTACTTTAAATTACTATATTTAAGAGCATGTATATTTGCGTTCTACAGGCCTCTATTCAAATGGACTTCCTTTCGTCCTATTGTAAACTGATCCAGTATATCATTCTGATCTTCTCAAGGCTGGGAAATATTAGAGAGGGGGTTTTGCACTTTAATTGGGAAGTGGTATTAATGTAGACAAATACATTACTCCAAAATCTATCCCGTTATAGTTTTAGTTGACATATTAAATAAGCAAAGTTGAATATATGTCTAAATTTCTTTAAAATAGACTCCTTCCTTTAACTGTCTTAGAAGCAAAGATTTGGATACAGATAAGTGGTAGAAGATACATGAAAAATGAAGTGATACGGTTCAAGCTGCTTTCCTTCTGAGAAGTTCAATGGACTTCCTAGAAGCCTGGCTGTGGTCCTTCTTAACCACTTCCCGTTTCGAAAAAACAGAAGTGCAGCTCGCTGCTGCGTTCATTCAATTTTACCAAAATACGCTCTTTGAGGCTGAGGCAAACCTGACTGGTTTTCAATGCAGAAATAAAATACGAAAACTGTTCTTGGAGTTATTGCTCAATAGAACTTGCCTCTAAACCTAATGTAAAAGAAATGTATATAATCAGTATTTAATGTTTTTGTCATGAGTAAGGATGCTATTTTTTCTAGGATGTGACATTTTCAACAGTCGAGAATTACTACATCTTGTAAATGGAAATTCCACTACTAAAAGCAGAGTGAATTAAACAGAATGATGTCATTTGTTTCCAAAGCTTACCAATATACTAGAGTGATGTGAAAATAATAATAAAAGTGAGATATTTTATGGCAGACTTTGGGCATGAGGTTAGGACTGTAACCCACGAGTTACTCGGGGTAAACGCTGCATCCCTGCAAGCGCTGTGTGCAAACAGGAAATGAATTAAACGTTTGTCCAGACTGTAGGTAGTGCCTACTTCATCTGAAAAATGTGTGGCCTCCGATTTGTGCTCATTTTCTCTTTCCTGTTCTCTCCAGCTGTGTTAGAGACACCATTGAGGAAAGGGTAGGTACCTAACAATTTCCTGATTTGAAATTAAGTTGGTCTTGACTAGGGTCAGTCTTAGAGGTAGGTCCAATAAATAGATAAATGTTGCTGAAAAACCTGCTATCATGATGGCTTTATGATACTGTGGGGGGTGGGGAGAAACTAGTGAAACTAGCAAATCTAAAACATACCCTTTCTAAAACTGTCCTTTGTTCTCATCTCACTATCCTTGTCTATCTGCTTCCCCAAGAACGGAATCATGGTCTCGCCATGCTTAAGGTCTCCTTTTTAGCCCCTGCAGCCATTCTGGATCCATCACCTGCCTCTCTCTTTCCGACTTCCCTGACCACTTGGCGTCAGGACTGTTCCCGCAGTTCTCTAGCTAACTGCCAGGTTTTCACCCTCTCCACCCTATCTGCTGCACTGCGCCGACTCTCTTCCTGGAGCATGATTGCCATCAGCTCACTCCTCGATGAGGGCTCTTAATTGCCTTTTGAATGTAATTAAAACTTCTTCAACACCGTCTACCAATTAACACTGCGCAGGCTCCCTTAGCAGCCTTCTGTGCTGGGTGCCGGCTCCGGTTCTCCGGCCCAGTGGACCAAACCTGCTCACCCTCTGCCTTTTCCTGCTCACCAGCCTCACTTCGTGCCAGGTGCCTCCTAGAACGCCCACTCCACTTCTTTCTTCTTTCCGCAAGGCGCTCTCTCTCTTTAAAAAATGCCTAAATTACCTTTCCCTTCCAACTGCTGTTATTCCAGCTAAGAGGCCTAATGGATTGCATTTGAGTCTTTCCTTTTGGAAGTGCCTGTGTGTTCATGTACCTGCGTTATCAACGCCTCGTTGCGGGGAGCACCGCCCGCACATCTTGGTTGAGGGGCTTCACGCATTTGGCAGAAGTCCTGCTGGCCTCGGACTAGTGGTTTGGCTTTTCCTATAAGCAGGTGAAGGCGCATCGAGTGGAGTCCTTGGCTCCTGTCCGACAGGCCTGCTGGGAGAACGTCCTGGCGCCGTCCCACTCCCTTCCCCGCCCGCAGGACGCGCTGCCTTCTCTTCCCCGCGCCCGGGCGGCGGGGGCCGGGAAACCTCAGGGCTCTCCAGGAGGTCAGAGGGAAGCTCGGCGGGAGGCGGTGGAGCGCGGCTGTGGCCGCCAGGGGAGCGGGCCGTAGGCCGCAGGGCATTCCCTGCTGGGCCCCCTCCTCGTCCGCGCGGGTCCTGGGGTGCAGCCATGCTGAGGCCCCGCTGCTCCTCTTGGTGTGGCTGCTCCGGCCCCGACAGCCTCTCGCCACCCTAGGGGAACTCCTGGGGAGACAAACTGTTTCTAAAACTTGGTCCTGGCATAGCCCCGGCCGCCCCGCGTTGCCAACCAGGAGAAGAAGGAGGGCAGCCTTGGAACAGCGTGGGGAGACGGATCCTCCCCCTGCACTGGGGGCACCCGGGGCCCGCCCGCGCCGGGACGCGAGCACCGTCCCCGCCTGGCCTGCGCCCCACCCACACAAGGGCCCAGGCTTCCGCGCGGTGGGGAAACGCCCCGAACTTCTCCCCAACCCGCGCCCTATTGGGCGTCCCACGGGGGCTCCCTGGCGCAAGCAAAGGGAGGGATTGGCCGGGGCCTCTCTTCTTCCTCCAGAGTGGCAGAGGGACCCCCAGGCTGGAGGAAGGGACCTTAGGGTGTTGGAAGGACGCTCAGAGTGGGACAGGACTCCTGCAGTGGCGGAGGGTACCCCAGAGTGGGGGACTGGCTTCCAATACAGCGTCTCTCAGGGCTACTCGGGGGTGTCGCGGAGCGCCTGTTGGATCCAAAATGCCTTTCTTTCTAGCCCAGAGACTGAATGTGGTTCTGGACCCCTGGAGCTCTTCACAGGTGGGAGGCCTGGATCGATTCACGATAAGCTGCTGGTGGTTAGTGCTGTCGTTGCTGCTGCTTTATGTGTGTGATTGGTTTTAAGTGTTTGATCCCAGTATCCCCTTCTGGACTAATGCAGGCTACTGTAAGTGACACCCAGAGAAGGACGCTATATGCGTCAAGGGGCCCTCGCATCACAGCGGCTACAATCGCTGCAACAGTTACTGGTGTGGGGTGCTGGAGGCCTTAATGATTGATGGTCTTAGCCACAAGCCAGGGCCTGAACATCCTACAGGCAGACTATCCCGGGCAGTGGCAGCCCTGGTTTAAAGCTCATCAGGATCCATGGTGCCTTTCCTGGATAATGCAATCGAGATGGATGTCCATGCATTTCTCTTTCCCCACGCTGGTATAAGGCTGCATGAAA
This sequence comes from Lyroderma lyra, assembly GCA_004026885.1. Classification (NCBI taxonomy): domain Eukaryota; kingdom Metazoa; phylum Chordata; class Mammalia; order Chiroptera; family Megadermatidae; genus Lyroderma; species Lyroderma lyra. Next base: position 65,032 of record PVJL010002376.1, on the reverse strand, counting down.
TTTTAAGTTAAAAACATTTCTTGCTCGACAGTCACAGCAGAGGCCTCCACTGGAGTTGGCAACAACACTTCACATTGGACTTGCCCTTTATGTGCTTTCATGTACATTATTTCATTTGAGCCTTACTTTAATCCTGTTGGAAAGAAAGAAGTGGCATTATCCACATTCTGCACAATAAGAAACTGAGATTTGGAGGTGTCAGATGACTCTCCCCAGGGTACTCACACACGAGTGCAGGGCTGGTACACAAATGTAGGTGCTCTGACTGCAGGCCTGTTTTGTTTCACTACTACTGCTGGGTGCTGCCTGTGGTCCCCTGTCCTCTTTCTTGTCATGTAACATGGGATATAGGTAGAGGAAGAAATCACAATTCATGGTGAAAATGGGTAGAGTGTGGAACAAGGACTAATTAAGGGCTCTGAGGGAAGCAAAGTTCAGCTCCATAGGCTGAATTGATACCTTTAGTAGGGTTTTGTTTTTTTTTTGGGGGGGGGGGGAGTGTCCTATTCTGGAAAGTTCTTCCATGGAGAAATGTCTGACAACTGACAACTGGAAACTCAGTTTTGAATCCCAAAGCTGCACAAACCTACTCTATAGTCACAGGCGGAGCCTGGGCTGAATTACAATAGCGTTCTCTGGGCTCCCTTTTTCCTGATTTCCTGTTAGGAATCATTACTTCTAAACCGGTATTCTGATCTTGATGCCCCTGAAAAGCTGGGCTTCTCTATGAGTTGCCTATCATAGTCCGAACGTGCGGGAACTAAGGATTGAGGGAGCGGTTCTTTCCTCTTTGGTGGTTTGATAACTTTTCTGGTATAGAATGTATGGTCTTTCCAGAGGAAGCTTTTCAAATCCCTACTCAGGAACTGCCTAGAACTGGATGTTTAGAAACCTTTATGTGAGTCATATGCATAGAGTCGCCTGCACAATTATTTGGCTAGGAGGAGTTGAGCGGGGAGACGCAGAGTGAGAAGGGAGAGGAAGAGGCGGGGAAAGGCGAGTTGGGTCTGAAACAAAACATTCGAAGATTAGGAGGCTGTAAAATCAATAGTAATTCTGAGTTGACGCCACTGTGGGGCGCCAAAGTTCTACTCGGCTAAGGCGTGCGTTCGTCTTGGGCGCGAGAACAGAAGTCCTGGGGAACAGATGCACTGGGGGAAGCAAAGGGGGAGGAAAGGAGGGCAGGAAAAGGAAAGGAGGGGTGGGGCTGGGTGTTCTTTATTATCCAGTTAAAGTCGCCCGGGAGACTTGGTTACATAACAAGTCTGTGCGTGAAGGGAGATTTCGTTAGAAAGAAAGGACGATGTGAGGGGTGGAAAGCCTTAGAAAAGAAGAAAACCTCGGACCACTGAGCTCACCAAGGAGCACAAACGCTCCTTTTAGCTTCAGAAATTCTTGGGCTTCTCAAACTGGGACCCTGACCTCTTTTAGACTGAGCATGCGAGGAGGGGAGATAGATTTGGAAAGGATCTGCTCCCTCCAAGCACACCAACTACTCTGCCCAACCTCCCCACCCCCACCCCGTCTGGGGGCTGCTGCCTCGGGATAGCCGGGCTCTTTCTCCTGCAGGGCCCCGTGGAGTTGCCCAATTCCATCCACAGCCCCCAAGGGCTCCTCAGTCGGGATAAAAGGTGACCTCTCCCAGACTGCGAGCGCCCTGGATGCTCAGCCGTCAGCTGTCGGGAGGCGCTGTTTTCATTCCGCCGTGGATTTCGCTGCGGGCGGCGGAGGGCGGAGGGCGGGAGCCCGCAGCGCGGGTGGGGGCGAGAGGCGGGAGGCGGCCGCGGCGACCTGGGGAGGCTGAACGCCCCCGGCCCCGCCAGGGTTTATTACATCCCATCCACCGGCAAATGTTAGGAACGTGCATTTGGAGACAGGATAATCCGAGTTTAAATATTAACAGTAAAAGCAGAACCGGTGGTATATTTACCTAGAAAGTGAGCAGATCTTTTGCAAGGGGAGAGGAGCTCAGAGGCGGCCAGGCTCCCAGGCCTGGGGCCCTGGCGCGGGGCTTCCGGGTGGCAGCGCAGTCCGGCCGAGACCCTCCTCCCGGAGCTTCGTTGGGGTGTGGTTGGGGCGGGCCTGGCTGCAAACCCCCTTGCTTTGCCAAATCGATCGCCTTCTGCCGGACACATTCCAAATCTTCTGCTTTGTCATATTCTCCTTTTTAAGGGACTCCCCCATCAACACAAAAGGTGGCAGGAAGTACGTTGGATCAATAGCAAAGATTGTTATTTAGATAACGAATTAATCTTCCTGTTATAATACTTTTTATAGTGAACTTTGCACCCCTTCCATAAGAAAAAGGAATTTAAAGGGAAAAAGTCTCAAACAGGATTAAGGTTTTAATTACAATTCCCTATCGAAAAAGTATGTTTGATGAGCTGATCTTATCAATTAATAGTAACATTAAAGCTCGAGAAACAGATTCACAGAAAATATGCTTAAGGGCGTCTTTTCAAAGTAATCGCACCCAGGAAACCAGTGGGCAGCAGGCCAGCGATGCCACGTTGGAACAGGTTTCAGGTCCCCGCCTGCTCGGACTCTGCCTGTGCGGGGCGCGCATCTGGGGCTCAGGCTGGGGCGGGGGCAGCGGGCCCGGCGCTGGGGGACGTGGCCACGCGGGTGGGAGGGAAATACTAAATACCAGGCGCCTCTTCCAAGCTGAGGCCCACATCAAAGTTGGGGCCCCACAAGGGCCGTGCAGTTCACTGCGTTTGGGTCAGCCTTATATTCCAGGGGCAAATAAAGTAATTTGAACATGCACCAACAGTTTTCCATAAAATACGAGTTAAAAGAAGTAATAGAACTAATCACTGTCTCCTCAAATCAAGTAGAAAACATTTCAATGCACTAATTAGAGTAATTAGAATAATAAGCCTCTGCCTATATGTGGTAAGACAATGTGTACAAACAACTTTATTTAATGTATACTGGTAATCAGCGATGCGTGCCTGCTTGAATGCTTAGCGCAATAAAACTACCCTCCGTCCGCCCAAACAATCAAATACAAATTAGTTTAATGATTGTGCCTGCTGAATGTCTTAGAAATCCACAGGCAGAAGCGAGTAAATAGAAGCATCCTTGTTTGCGTGCGTCCCCGTCTGGCCTGGCCGCGGGGCCCGGTGAGTGGCCTCGGGCGGGCGCGGCGGGAGCGAGCAGGAGGCCCAGAGCGCTGGGCGGAGGCCGGGCCGGGAGCCAGCACAGACCTGCGCCCCGCCAGAGCCCCTGCTTCTGCCGCTGGCCGCCTGCCCACCCTCTTCAACCAGTTTCCCGCTTCGGTGGCCTCGGCACGCACCCCTGGCCACAAGCGCCCCTGTGCTCTCTGGGCCTCACCTTCTAGGGAGGCGAGAGGCCGCTTTAGAACGCGCAGCGCCCGTCTGCGAGGGTTTAAGAATTGATTTCCTCCTTCCCAGCGGCCCCTCCCAAGGGCCTTGGAGTGCTAAGGTGGGCGCCGTCGTGCTGCGAGAGCCTGGGCAGCAGCGCCAGCTCTAGGCCTCAGGCCATGGGGTGCGGCCTGGCTTCGCTCGCGGCCCTCTGACTTGGGAGGATGGGGTGTCCACAGGGGCTCCCAGGGTCCCTTCGCTGGGGAACTGACTTTCCTCCAGCCTAGACAAAAGAGCGACTTGAAGCCCAACAGGGAGAGGTCGGTTGCCGGGATTTCGAGAGTCGTTTTCCTCCGGCTTCAGCGCGGGGAGGCAGGGAGGGGAGGGCAGGAGCGGCCAGAAGTTGGGTGGCTGTTAGCTGAACTTCGCTTGCCAGCTCTCGGTGTCTGCGTCCGTTCCTTGGCCCGGCCCCATCTCCCCTCCCCACTGCCCCCAGCACAAACAGGGAAGAGCCCACTCACTGGTTATGCACAGGGAGCTGAGCCCCCTGCCTTCCCAGCTCTCCCGCAGTGCGCCCCTTCTAGCCCCCCGCCGCTCCCCAGGCACCCCTACCGCCACTGCGGCTCCCACTCAGAAAGCAATGGCCCGGGCCCAACCTGGCAGTCCGGCAGAAAAGCCGCGCAGGCGGAACGCCGGGAGAGTCACTCGTCCTGGACCCTTGACCTGCAGACACCTCTGCCACCCGTCGCCGCGCCCCCAGGGAAGTCCTGCCAACTCACAGCGTCCGCAACCACCTTCCCTGGCCCGGAGGCTGTGCCCAGGGCGTCTGCCCTCCAACCACGGCCTCTACCCTGGGCCTCCGGGGCGCGAACCCACAAATCGCCTACGCCCCACCCCACTCCCGAACCCACAGAGTCTCGGTGAAGAGGCAAAGTGACGGGGCGGCCTGAGACCTGGGGCAGTCGAACTTTGCCCTGAGGGTCCAGGCGTGCAGGCCTCGGGAGGCGCAGAGAATCCCCGTTTTCTGGCAAACTCTCGGGGGCTGCTCGGCTTCCCGGGGCCAAGGCCAGGGCTGGAATACAGGGAGTGCCTGGCTCCTCTCACTTCTCTCCCCTCCCTGCGCCGACCAGCGGGTGGTCTGGGTCTTCCTTTCAGTGGTCGGGGCCTCCCCAGGTGGGGGCACACTGCAAGGCTAGGGGCTCCTCCTCTGCGAAGGCGGGCGCCGGCCACCAGTACACTCCCCGCCTGGCTCAGGCGCTCTCGCAACTTTGGAGGAATATTTTGTTAGGGGAACAAACAAACAAAAAGTTATTAATATTAATGCCGAATCGTGCTCTCCAGAATCATGTGCTGTGGTACACAAAAATCCCTCCGACAGAATGAGATTTCTTAATGGGAGGAGGACAAGCACCCCCAACACTTTCTGCAAAGACTCGCCTAGACCTCAGAACCCCGTGATTTACAATGGCTAATTGGTTACAAACTCGCAGGAAACTTCCGCTCCCTCCCCTCCTGCTAAACTCGCCATACTCTCTAGTGTGTGGCACTTTTTTTTTCTTTTTAAACAACAAACTCAAACATTGCTGGGGTGGGGGGAATATATGCTCCAAATCCAAAAGGACACGGATTTAAATGTACTCCACAGAGAGAGTTCTATCGCCGTCGTACTGCACACCGAGAGTTAATCGTATGCAATTTATAACAATCGAAATGCCTTCCATATTGCTCAGATGGGGTCCTAATGCTCCCCTGCCTTTCGAAAATCAGTGACAAGTGAGTCTTTGTGGGGCATTTACTTCCTTCTTTTTTCTAGATGACAGCTCCCCTTTCTGAGAGCAGAGAGCCGTTGGCCGCCAGCTACAGGCCCCTCCAGAGCCCAGGCCCTCCACGCAGGAACCGCATATGGAAGTGCCCCCCCCCCCAATCCCAGACAAAGAGCTATAAAAACTCAGAAAGACGTGGAAGGAATCAACTTTAAGATATAGATGCACTTTTACTGGTGTATTAAATAACATTTCAGACATTTTTTTTTTTAAAGAAATACATCTTCATGTTATCAACAACCAGAATTCTAGGAACAATGAAAGAGGCCAGGGTTGTTTGGAAGGGGTGTGATTGTTTCTAAAACCTCTAACAGCTAAGCCAAGCAGAGTTGTTATTAAGGTAAAAGTACTACATGATAGCTAATTAACTTTTTTCTTTAAAATAAGAAACAGATTTCCTAGCTTCCCACCACATACAAGAACAATGTGGAAATATCCTGATTGTTTATCTCCATAATTAAGCAAAGCCTTAAAGAAAACTAAAAAGCCATTTTCTGGCACTCCCGTTCCCACATCGATATAAGATGGCATTGAAATAACTCTGGCCCAAGTTCTGCAAAGGTGAGCAAGTTTATTCCATGTTTTACCGGCTGGGTGGCAAGCCCCTGCCACTTCTGAATTATTTCTCGTCCTGAATCAAGTGGGGGGAACAGGCACCCCGCGCCCTGCTTTGCTGTTACCACCATACCCGCTGTTAAGAGATGGCGTAGCACTGAAAAAGTAAACTTTCCTGAGCAGGGAACATGTTCGTATAAAATTCAGTCATTGTTGAGACTCATTCCTAGTATTTCAGGTACACCATTTGCTTCCATTAAAGTAAACACTGTCCCTTTCGCCTCACTGAAATACACAAGCAGACCCAAAGAAACCTTTTACCTTTACCCTTTACCATCCTTCTGTCTTTCTCTGTGCAAACTCATTCTCTACCTCCTGTAACTTGCCTAGGAATTCAGTAGAACCTAGAACAGAGTTCTATAAACTGATTTTAAAACAACAAAGACAAATCACAGAGACCAGTGATAAAAAGATCATTTCTCTCACCCAGCAGCCCAGGACTCCCCACGCTGCTGCCCCAGTAAGGCCAAGAGAACGCAGCACAGAGACCTACGAGTGCAGGTGCCAGTGCACTCACATGCCATCCCCCCCATTGTTGCGGATGCATCTCTTTATTACTTGCTTTTGGAGAAATAAGTAGAAAGATGAGTGCTTTTATTAAATCCATTTCACCAGAAAAAAATGCCAACCAGTGTGAGGTTTCCACGGGTAGGAGCAGGAGGGCAAGGAGAGGAGAGCTTTTGTTGCTGCATCTGAAATATCAAGGAGGTAACTTCGTGGGAACCGAGCACGGTTAGAAGTGTCAAGCATAATATTATTTGTGACCTCCATCTGACCTTCACATAACTCTCCCACGTGATTGTTTCTCCTTCATCTTATACCATGAAATTTAAAAATGACGTATTATTGAGGAAACACAGGAGCTCCTTCCCGATGGCCGTATTCTGCATTATTGTCTTTAGGGAAAAGGAAGGACCTGTCATTATGTTTAGCCAACATTTTAGGGGGGACTCCCCCACAGATTTCTTCCAGGTGGCAGTGATGGAGTTTTCCACCTTAGCATGTAATAGCATTCCCCGAAACAGCATCAATACTGCCCGAGTAGCGTTAGGATCTGAACGCAAGCCTGGGTCAAAACCATGGCGAGTCTGTTTAACACGTGATGGTTTCCAGTCAGTAGCCCCCGTGGCTAAGAACAAAAACGCCTTCTCAGGGTCCACTAGAATGCCCTGCAGAGGGCAGATGCTGCTTGTTTTCTCCCTACAATGGAGGAGGATATTGACCCAGAACTCAGATCTATACCCAGTTTAAACATTTTACCCACCAGCATGTCTGCGGTCACAAAACACTTCTTCTTGCTGTCACTTCACGTTCAGACTATTGATAAGATCATTTGGCTGAATCTGTTTGGGACCTGTGTAATATTGACTAGGACTTAGAAAAGATGATCAGATGTAATAAGCCCAGAAACTACCTTTCAAAATGGACATTTATACTAAAACCAATGTTCCAAGGAGGACTTTAAAGACATCAGCAAACTTGTAAACCAACCCACTACTGCTTGGATTTCTCACTAACGTTAACACTGATTTTTGTAAATGTAGTATTTCATCTAAGACTATGTAGGACAATATGATTAGCACCACGATCTTGAGTGCTCCTATATGTTCTTTTCTTGTTTGTTTTAGAGCCTGTTTGCTTGCCTGATGAGAAATAGACACTATTGCATATAAACCATCGAGAAATCCATCTTTTTCTATAGACTTAACAGGATAATATATAGGACCTTTCTCTATCACTTGTAAATAACATTTTGCACATCGTCAGAGTTACTTTTGTTGAAAGATACTTGTTAATGACCAAACAGAATAATCCCCTTCACTAAGCCTCACTTTTCTATAGATCCCAAATTGTGTGAGGACTTGTGGGTAAAGATTAAAGTCCACCTAGTCCCACTGATGCTCTCCAAAACAGTGAAATCCAACAGGGTGAAACTAACCCAGAAAGAAGATATAGGGGTATCTGCATATATTTAAAGGGGACAAACATCTCTTTGTCAGACCATGAAATGGCAAACAAATTGAAGCTCAAACCCAATGACCATTTCAATTTAATGCTACAGGCATAGTAACTGAAAGGTTTTGGATTGATAGTTTTTGCAAAGAGAAGTGAATCAGAACAGTAGTCTCAGTTTTAAAAAAAGCTTCTGAAAGTTATAAACATGAAACCTGGCAGTATATGCATAAAATTTATTCCAAAACTTTATGAAGTATAAAGGAAGGGAAGTGTTTTACATACAACTCAACTCAGTCAGTATAAGGTCTAGGGTTTTTTCCCCCTTAAAACTTGGCACTATTTTAAAAATAAAATAAAGATATTTCAATAATTAGAACAAACTATGAAGGTATTGTGCATTTCTGTTTTATGTAGATAATAAAATATTACTTTAACATAAATATATAAGGATCTCTGCGTTTTTATTTTCCCCACAAGCACAACCAAATGTACCAAAAACAAAGTATTTTTTAAAGAGACTGAACAAAAAAAATACATCCCATATAGATTTTGCTCACCTACTCATTTAAAGCTACAGAAAAACAGTTTTCAGAATCTTTTTGCTTTAAAAGAAATAAATATACATTGAGGCAGGCCACTTAAAAAATGATATGAAAATATTTCCCTGGGTAGCATTAAAAAAAAAGAAAAAATAGACAAAGAAACATTTAAACTATTTCTGCATTTCAAAAGACAGATATTAAACATATATACATAGTGGTAAGGTTCAGTGGTAACTTTCATCTTAGTAAACCTCTGGAAGATAGAGGAGCTACAGACACATCCCCTGAACTCCGGCTTCTAACCTTATCCACTTGGTAATAAGAATCTGAAAATTCATTTCCTCCCTTTACCATTGGCTATTTGCCTCTCTGGATTGTTTCCGTAAAGGCCAGTCCCCACACCTCAGGAACAAGCGGTGTGATGCACCCCGAAGCAGCTCTATGCCCATCTCCTTGTGACATTCGTTGGGAGAAATGAAATACAGGCAAATGAATATGCCCATGATAAGTCATCATTTATCTTGCAAAAACATTGAAAATGAAACCATCACAGGTGTTTGAAAAGACAATATAAAGCATTGTTTCCTAAAACCTTAACTACTGAGTGCAATGCTAATCTGATGCTCAACTGTAATTTTATGATATTGAGATTTAATTTTTTCAACTAAAAATGTATCTAATACCTAACCAGAAAAAAGCCCCCATCTTTTAAGATGAATAAAAAGTGTTTCCCTTTTAATGCCCTTTTGTGCTGATTATGTTTCAATATTTTAATTGGTCACAGTTTAGTGGCATTTACTTTGAATATAGTTACAGTGTTTTTTCACCTACACTTCCCAGTTGAGTCTTTTGTTATGGGAGTTAACCGTTTTTCCATCAAGATAAGGTCAAAATGCACTTACAACTATTAACAAAGGGAGAAAAGGAAGAATGGAAAAAATAACATTTCCCCCACTGCATTTGGCTTCCTTAGGGAAAGAGGAGGGAAAAAGCTGTCCAAGTCAAACAGGTATTTTCTGTAATAAATTACAGGAAAAGAAAGTGTGAGACCTTAAATATAATTTGATAAACAAACAAATGGGCTAATGAAGACAAAACCAGTCTAGAGTGGAAATATTCTCTTTATGCATGTGGGTATTTGTGTGCTAAGAAACACAGTCTAGGCATACACCATTAAGTTCCCAGATTATTTTCTTTGTTTTAAAAAAGCTATTAGAGGAACAAAGTTTAACTGCTGCTGTGAGCACAAATAATTCCTCATAATGAAGTTATTAAAACTGAAGGCAGATAACTGTACAGGGGTTGTCTGAAGATACATATTTCCCTAGTTCTCTTCAAAGTGCCACTTTCTTTCTGTGGACAACTCTGGAACTATATTTAACCTCCACATTTCCTCTGAGCTCTTTCACAATGGGCCCGCTTGATAAAATGAAGCAATCAGTCACTCGCTATCGATTTTTCTTTTTCTCCCCTCTGCAACCTCCCCCAGAAACACTGCCTGAAAATGAAGTTTACTTTGTGGCTGGTAACAAAAGCCAATGCTTGACTCTCATTTTTGTATTCCAAACTGGATTCTCGCCTTGGATAAAGCGGGTAGATCATGCACATTTCCTAAAAGCAGAGAATTATTTATTCTCTATGAAGCCAATTGTTTAGCTTTGGTAAAGGAGCAAATAAAATTTCCACCAATATAAGGGAGGAGGGGGCACCTGAAGGTAACCAAAGTTCGCAAACAGTAAGAACAAGTGGCTATGCAAGAAACGTTAGAAGTGGAGAGGGGCCAAGAGCTGGCTCCAACTCGCCAATGAATAAAACAAAACGAAACAAAACAAAACAAAACAAAACAAAACACAAAACCCGGCAACTTCAAAATTAACCATGGGTGAAAGAAAAAAAAAAAGTTCATTAATTTGGTCATGTAAACTTCAATTTTCTTGCAGTGCAAATTTGTGTGGTTAGATTTTTGTCTACATCAAAGAACGTGTGTATTTTTTTCTCTTTCCTGATGGGGATACACATTAAATAAACACAGCAGCATGCGCCAACTCCGAGCATCAGGAAGCTGTGTTTTGTGTTTAACATGGTTTGGTGGATTTTTTTTCTTTTTGGTAATTTATTTAGTTTTGCCAGGTATTTATCTCATCTCTCTCCGTCTCTGTCTGTCTCTCTCACTCTCTCTCTCACTCTCTCTCACTCCTCACTCTATGAGACACTCCACTCCATTGCCTGGGTACTAGCCTGTAAAGGTCAAAACACATCATTACACCTGCTACCGTTCTAGGATAGTCCAGTGCCTTAGTTGCTTTCCTTATTTTTGTTCTTTTTAAGGGAAGGGGAAATAATAATTAAAAATAAAAGAACAATCAGGAGTTAGAGAGGGAACGAGGGGACCGGGAAAGGACCGAGGACCGAAGGGGAGGGGGAGCCCCGCGCTCTGCCCCTCCCCCCCCGCTCGAGTTCACTGGACGGGCGTCTGCACCCCGTGGTGTGGTGGCGTGTCCCTACTCCCCCCGTACACATCCTCGGCGCCCGGCAAAGTCCCTCCGGGAGGGGTCATCCTTTTCTCTTTCTGTCTCCTGTTACAAAACCAAACTCTCACCACCTCCTTCTCCAGCTGTAAGCTGTCCGCGAGGGAGGTGATCTCCTGGGCCGAGGGCTTGGGGCATTTGAGGAAATGGCTCTCCAGAGCCCCCTTGACGCTCACCTCGATGGAGGTCCGCTTTTTCCTCTTGCGCCCCTGCGCTGCGATCTTGTCTATGCTGGTGGGGCTGCCCGAGGACGAGTCCGCCTCCTCCAACCACTTGTTCAACAAAGGCTTCAGCTTGCACATGTTCTTGAAGCTCAGCTGCAGGGCCTCAAACCTGCAGATGGTGGTCTGCGAGAACACGTTGCCGTACAGGGTGCCCAGGGCCAGCCCCACGTCTGCTTGCGTAAATCCCAGTTTGATCCGCCGCTGCTTGAACTGCTTGGCGAACTGCTCCAGGTCATCCGAGGTCGGCGTGTCCTCGTCCGAGTGCGGGTCGTGGTGCGCGCCGGGGTGGCCTGGCGGGCCCTGCGGGGGCGGCGGCGGCGGCTGCTGATGAGGGTGCGAGTGTGGGTGCGGATGGTGTTCGGCGTGGTGCGGCTCGTCGTGCGCGTCCCGCAGGCCGTGGTGGTGCAGCCCGGCCGGCTGCCCGCCGGCGCCCAGCATGCCGTTCACGGTGAAGCTGGGCTGCGAATAGAGCAAGCCGCCGTTGGACGCTCCCATGGAGGGCGGGAGGTGCGCTGCAGCCGCCGCGCTCCGCCATGCCCCGGGCCCCGGGTGGTGGTTGGCGGCGTGGTGCACCAGATGCGGCGGCCGCTGCTGCTGCTGTTGCTGCTGTTGCTGCTGCTGCTGCTGCTGCTGCTGCTGTTGCTGCTGCTGGTGCTGCTGCTGCAGGGCGCCTGGCCCATGCAGCTCGTCGCCGCGGCCGCCCTGCTGTACCACCACCGAGGGCTTGATGTCCGGCTGGCCCAAGGGGCTGGTGGACCACGGGGAGCCGTCACCGCCGCCCCCGCCGCCGCCCCCGCCCCCGCCGCCGCCGCCGCCGCCCCCGCCGCCGCCGCCGTGGGACAGCGCGGTGATCCACTGGTGAGCGTGGCTGAGCGGGTGCCCGTTGCTCTGCAGCGCGCCGTAGTCGCCCTGCACCAGGCTCTGCGCCTCGCGGTAGCCCCCCGCACCCTGCTGCATGCCGCCCGGCGGCTCGGCGTGCACGATGGAGGCGCTGGAGGTGAGCAGGCTGTAGTGGTTAGACGCTGCGGTCGCCATGACTCTCGGAGCCGGACTGAGCGCTCTGGTTAAAGGAGCCGCGCATTTGACAGTTACTTTTTCGCCTCGGGCTGCTCTTCTCGCACGCTCTCTCTCTCTCTCTCTCTCTCTCCTCTCTCTCCCCCAGCGGGCAGCTCCGACGCCCGCTCCGACGCCTTCTGTTGCTGCTCCTGCTATTACTGCTGCTGCAGCCGCCGCCGCCTCCTGCCCGCCCTCGCTCTCTTTCTCCTCCTCTCCCTCCTTCTTGCTTCGCTCACACTCAGGCTAGCTCCGCGCTCCCCCCACTCCCTGCTCTCTCTAGCTCTCTCCCGCTCTCTTGGCAAAGCCGGCTCGCAACGGCACGCGCCTGGGCCCCGCCCCCTCCGCCCCCTCCCATTGGCTCTGCGCCCTTTGATTTACGTGGATACCACTAGCAACCTCCCAGGCCGTCGCCACTGATTGGCGCAGAGCTGCCCCTCCTCCTACCCCCTCGGGCTCGGAGTCCTCTTAGCCCTCCTCTGGTGCCCCCTCGCCACCCTATTCAGCCTCTCTTGGATCTCACCTCCCTTTCTCCTCCATCTCCGTCCTCCCCCGCCCCTCGCGGGTGGGCCCCGCCCCCCATCTGTCTCCCTAGCAGACAAGCCTGGCGGGGGTGAGGGAGTGCAGGGCGGGGGCCGGCCCCGGTGCACTATCGGTCACAGCCATTTGGGTGGGTGGGGGTGTCAGTCCACTTTTTCTCTATAGGGATGGGTGGGTGGGGTGGCGTGGTAAAGAAAGAGGGAGGAAGAGAAAGGCTTAGTTGCACGGAGCCAAGGAATGTCCGATTTTTATTCACCTTGGGACCCACATTCACGTCAGTGTCTCTTAAACCTGGAGCCAGAAGCCAGACTTTCTCCGCTATTGAAGTCTCCTTTCACCCCCCCCTTCCCCCCAAGATTAGAATTTCAGTGCCCATGTGCTTCTTGCTCCAGGGTATATGGGCACTTCTGCCCCTAATAAAGGTCCTCTTTCCCCACTCCATTCTGCCGCTAGCGCAGGCTCTATTCCTTTTAGGTTCCAGGCCCAATTGTCTCCCAGTCCCTCCGCGAGAGGCCCCCACGAGAGGCAGGCTCAGCCCGCGCATTGGCTTGTCGGAGATCCCTGTTAAGGCGCGGACTTGCCTGCTTTGACAGTGCAGCGGGCAGGACTGAAAGCAAAACAAAACTCTAGAAGTCCCTGTTAGATTCCCACAATAAGGCGCGCGCACAGTTTTTGGTTTAGAAAACTAGGGGTCTGCGCGCAGACCTTTGCCTCGTGTGAGGCTGCAGGAGCGCTGGCATGGGGTTGCTCGGGCTCCGGGCGTGGTGGAGGGACCAAGGGCCGCCAGGAGAGGCCGAGGCGCCGGGGCTGTGCGCGCGCTTCCCTGCGCTCTTGGCGCTCTTCGTTGCAACTTTTCCGTTAGCTACTTGGAAGGGGAGGAAAAAGTGCGTGACGGAAGACGGGCTGATGCTAGGGGAACTTTCCTAATCAGTAACTTCTGCGGACACCAGCGGGTGGGGTTGGTCTAACTCAGCTCTCTGGCGCTCGCTGGCGTAGCTCCCTCCTGAGCCTTCAGTAAAGAACTCCGGAGCAAGACCGCGGGACAGTACACAGGCGGCGCCGCTCCAGCCAGCGCGAGCGCCTCGCACTGTCAGTCCCCTCGCTGCCAGGAGCAGGTGACTGCAGCCGTTGGGAGACTGTAAGCCGACTAGGAGAGGCCCGGGCGCCGACTCCGGCTGGAGCGTTCGGACCGCCACGCAGGGCCCGGCCACGGCGGTACCTATACTGCGAAGCGAATCAAAAGTTGCTGCCGGAAAGGGCAAAAGAGACCCCATGGAACTTGATCGCGTCCCCACCTCTCCCCCTTGGCCCCGTGCGTTGTAGCTCTAACGCTGGAGCTGCTGGAGGTCACGGCTTTATGAAGGAAGCCAAATCAGCGCCCAAGGGGAGCATTTTGGGGCCTCTGAGCATCTTAATCTAAACAGCAAAGTAGCGCGGGCCAGAGAATTCATCACGGCTAACGAGGAGCGGAGCTCTTCGGGGAGTGGCTGAGCTGTTTATAAATCACCACATTGAGTACCCGCCGGAACAAGGCGCTTTGGCTGAGAATTTCCACGTGCCCTGTGTTTATGAGCGTGTGTGTGGGAGAGAAATGGTTAGGGGAGGGGCGAGCCCACAGGCCGCTAGCGGGACGGACCTGCATCCCCCCACGCGCGCACCCGCGCGGCGAGGCGAGGACACACACCGTGTGGCGCTGGATCCCAGCGCAAGCGCGGAGCCATTCTGGCGGTGCGTATGGGGGCTGCTAAGAATCCTTAACTTTGTCCAGCTCGGAAAAGGGAGAAAGTCCGAGCCTCGGAGCGGGCAGATTCGGCCACTGGCCCTTGCAGCTCCTCAAGTGGGAGCGCAGGAACTGGGCGGCGAGCAGGACCGCCTCCTCCCGGCACCCGCTCAAGTCCCTGCGCTAGGCGCGCGGCTCCCCTGGGGTTTGGGGAACGCACAAGCCGCTTGCCAGCCGCGTCCGGTCCCGGCCCGCTGCGCCCCTCTCCTCCCTCCCGCCCCGTGCCTCTCCTCCTCCCCGCCTCCCTGCTCGGAGGCTGAGCTCCCCCCCGCCCCCCCACCCCCCCACGGAAGAATCCACCGCCGGGAAGGGCTGCGTCCGGATACTCAGCAGCTCTCCTCCCCCCACCCCCTTCCGGGGCAGGTGTCTGCTTTTTTCTGGATTTGATTTCACATTTCTCAAGGGACAAGGCCCTTTGCAGCCCGTGGGGTGACACATACGAGGGAAGAAAAAGATTTTCAGACGCATCTCTGAGGGACCCAAAGCGGCCGGACTTGGAGTCAGTTTATAAGTACCCAACCCACTCGGCTTCCTGCTGTCCCCTTCCTCCCCGACCCAGGGCTTAGGGCGTTTGTGTGCGTAGGTGGGGGTGGGCAAGAGTAGACTGCACATGTCTATCAAAACTTCCTGTCTGCACCGGGACATCACCGACTGGTACTGCTCCAAGATCCACCCCAGGTTGACGTCTTGGGTCTCCACTGTCCCCCACATCCCCGCCTCATTTCACTAGCAAGCGACAGAACCGGAACATGACCAACAGGGTAAGCCCTGGTAGTTGTACGGCTTAATCCACCCAGTACGTCCTTGGGAGTACACAAAGCAATGCGCTACCCCTGGGCCTCCGCATCCCACTCCAGCCGGGCCAATCGCGGGCCGGGCCGGGCCGGGCGCGCACAGTGGCTCTGGGCACCACCTCCCTCCAGAGCCACTCTTGCTTCCCCACCCGTCGCCCGAGGCCCGGCTGGCGCGAACGCCGGATCCTGAGTAGCCCCGGCTTCCTGGCTGCCTCTCGGCGCGGCGCCTCCCTGGGGCTCCGGGAACCCGGGCTCTCCGAGGCTTTAGCTCCAGATGGGGTTCCTCCGTCCTCCGTTCTTCCCTCCCACCGTCGCCTGCGCCTTTCTTTGCTGCTGACTGCACCAGGGCAGATTCCTCAGGTCTGCCTGCCTTTCTCCACCCGTACAGAAGCAGTGGAGGTGTCTCGGGAAGACACCTACAGGTTTTGATGGAGCGCATTCCCTTTCACTGTTGAAAGCGGCTGTTCGAATACAGAGGCTGCTTGCGTTGACGTGGCGTGGGTTGCAAACAACTCTAAAATGCTTTGAACCTCCAAGGTGTCTCCATGTCTGTCTCACTCCAGCACAGCTCCCCGAGATCACTCTGTAGGACAATGGCTGAGCAGGCGGTTCGTGCGAGCCTCGCTGCCTCGCGCGCGGACTGCGGGGTCCCCTTGGCCCTTTCCTCAAGAACAGGCTCGGGGCACCCTGAGAAGAGATCTGGGAATCGTACTAGTTCATCCTTCCCTTACTGTTCTCGGTCAGCATCCTGACCTGAATTAGTCTGAAGAAATGGGGAGGACTCCCTCCTGCCTCGGCGCGCTGCACGGAGAGGAAACAATTCAGCTAATCCGATCTAAACCCAAAAGACCCATATTTATTACCACCCTGTCACACTCCTCAAAGGAGTGAGGAGAACCTGTCTCAGCAGCCCCTACCGCCTTGACTTGACCCAAGGCCCCCGAAGTCTTCAACTGAGTAGCAGTAATGTGATCAATCTATGCACTCTAACTTGAGCTCTAATTTATTAACCCATTCATTTATTAAACACACTCATACCATATGTAAAATATCATTTATTTTATTTCTATAAACCAGGACTTGACAGAAAACCACCATAATTATTCCCATACGTTGAGCTGAAAGGACACATTTATTAAAATAGAAGTGAGAGGGTATTCATTCAATAGATCTTAATTTTTTTATTAATCTTTGTAGCCCTATGACAATAGAAATCCGAAAACAAAGAAAATATTTTAAAGAGGTGGCCAGTGGTTTACACTCAGGTAAAATTGCCTCCTGCTGTTTTCTTTTTAATGTATCCACCTTGGAGGAGGATTGTTGGAATCCCTCCTCCTCCTCCTCCTCCTCTTTCTTCTGCCTTCTTCCAGTCATTCATTCCATACTTTCTTCTCCAGTACTAGCCCTCACAATCTGTCTGATTTGGCTCCCCCCATTTGAATGGAACTTCTTTGCTAAGGGCCTGCAGAATGTCAAAACTGAGTCTTCCAATTCGCATTTGCAGCTTTAAACAGCCAATCCACACAAAGAGGCAGCTGGGTGCTTTAATGAAAACCTCCTTAAAGCTTCAAGAACCGCAGGCTTGAGATGCATTTATAAGAAGCATGGAAAATGCATTTCTAAGTTGCCGGGTCTTGTGAGAAACAGAATAAACATTTACCTTAAAAAAGGGTGAAAATTAACATCTTTATGTAGCAGCACATTGTCTCCTGAATTAAAAAAAAATCTGTAGATTTATATGTTACTATCTATTCATACATTTTACAAGTTTCTAAATGTGCATCTGTCTCCAAGTCATATGTGGTCTTGAAGAAGGAAAAGTTTTCTGAAAGTTGAAAGAAACTCCCATTCTTTATATTCTAGGCAATTCTGTTTGCCCACATCTCACATACAAACCATTCGATTTTATCCTGACTGCTGTGTAAACCAGTGCAATGCAATGTTCTAAGTTGAGTATTTGAAATGAAATTATTTGAATTCATGGATATTAAACTCTTTTTCTTTTCTAGTTCTGAATCTCATCATTAAAAATATCGCCCCATACACTTTGTAGTCCAAAAGTGAATATTTTATAGACAGTCAAGGCTTTCAGACCTCTAAAAACGTATCACCCAGGCAGTCTAGCTGTTTCAGGGATTACTTTGAGAAATTTATCAAAGGAAGCTTGCTAAATTTTCAGTGGTGAATATGAGGCCTTACCCAGACAGAGCCTTAGGACACATGCCATCAGTGTGCGAGATAAATTCTATCTGGAGTTAATGTCGCCTGTTTATATTGAAATATCAGGGACAGAACAGTAGGTGATTTGTGGCTCCTAGGTTCCTTCCTAAAATTTCGTTTTCAAAGAAATAAAAGTTAAATGACCTACTAACAATGGAGCATGAGGGTGTTTGCCCCCACCCCCACCCCCAACTCCTCACCGATTCCTCTACCCCGCCTCAAAGCAGGTGGATGGCTGGCCACCAGGAAGGAATGACAATCCTTTTATAAATTAAAGTGATTTCAACAGAAACCACCTCAGTTCTGAAGCATTTGGAGAGGTACTGAGATGAAGCTCTGGGCTTAGTCCCTTGCCTCTCTTATCCTGGAGAGCCATCCGAGAAGAGGCAGGCGAGGGCCAGAGCCCCAGCACACACCTGCGCACAGGCGGGGGAAGGGCGTCCTCGGCTGCTGCGTCGGGCGGCGTTCAAGGGCTGGGGCTGGGTTGTCACCGCTGAGGGGAACGACTCTGCCTTTCGTTGAGACTGAACTTCGGATTTCTTATTCTGGCTTCCCAGAGCACGAAGGGAAATCCCTTCCTAAGTGTCCGAGTGCACTTTACGATTGTGTTGTTGGTGTCCTGGGGACGACAGCGAGCAGGGGAGGGGTGATGCGCCCAAGCAAAGTTTATCCTGAGAGCAGTTAACCACAGGGGTAGTGGCTGTGGTCTTGGAACTTCTGCCAGGTCTCTCTGAGTTTCAGAACTGTCATTCCAGGCACCTTTGGACTTAATAAAGTTAGAGATGATTACTATTTTTTGTTTGGGTTTTAAAGACAGGTTCCTGGAATGTGGGTCATAGGAGTGTAGAGGCTGGCATTGTCCCCAAGACGACGGGGAAAGGGGAATTCTCACGCAGGACAGAGCAGTGACACCAGCTCACTCCTCTGGTCGTTCTTGTGAGTTTTCGATAGTAATCTAGGGCAGTTAGGTCCCACATTAAATGCAAAATGCGAAAACAGAACACGCCGAGTCACAAGACTGATCATATTAACGCCCTAGGTCAGAGGGAGAGAATAATGAATAGGCGAGGAGCTCAGTTCGTGGAAGGGAACTTAATTAACCTTGAGAGAGCAAAGAAAGTCAGAGAGCATGCCTAGGACCGTGCTTTAGGACGCTTACACGTACAAGGCTCTGTGCCTGTGGCGGGGGAGGGGGCAATGGGGAGAGAGAGTGGTCTGCTGTGTGCCTTATACTAACAATTATTTTTTTACCCTGAAAAAAAAAAAGCTGGAATCTGCTACTCAGGGCCATCCACCCACCCACACAATCCCGCCGAGAACTGCGGGATGGAGCGCCCAAGCTCCGCGGGAAGGTTCTGTGTCCCGGCCTCGGCCTGCTGGGGGCATCAGCCCAGTAGGGAGGCGCTGAGGCGGTGTCCCCGCGCCCTGGCCTGACCTCGGGAGGGACTGCCAGGGAACGCGGCGGGGTGGGGGTAAGGCCGTTCCCGGCCACTAAGCCACTGAGCTCCTAGGCTGGTACTGGCTGCGATCCGGGGGAGGAAGGAGAGAGCGAGAAGCGGGAGGCCGGGCCATTGTCCAGGGAGAGCGCATTTTTGTCCAGATGCTGCTGGTTGCTATAGCGAGGAGGGAAATCCAAACAGAAGGGCTCAGTTCGCCTCCCTAGGGCCTGGGAGCAGTTTTCCCTCCTCTCAGCCAAAATAAAAGTGCCCCTCGGGGCCTGATACCTCTTCCCCGGAGAGCTGACTGTGGGCTCGAGGAAGGGTCCTGGAGGATCCCAGCTCCGCACAAGGGGAGGGGTTGTCCAGCCACGCAGGGAATCGCCAAGCAGGTTACTGCTGGAGCTGGCAAACTGCATCCGCTCGCCCTCCCTCCCCCCCCTCCCTCTCTCCACTCGCTTCTGGCTCCACTCTTTAACTGGAGTATTTTGTTTAGGAAAAAAAAAAAAAAATTCTCACAACCTTCTCAAAGTCGTGAGACTTTCCCGGTGGGTGCAAGCCCCTCGTGGCGGGGCCGGTGGCCGGTGCAAGCCCCTCGTGGCCCGGGCCGATGGCCGTGTTTGGGCATTGGAAGCGCCGTCGGAGGACAGCGACCTGCGCGCGGCGCAGACTGTACCCGGAAGGAGAGAGAGCAGCGGCAGAAGGAACTGTTTGTTAAGAGTTTAAAAATCAGTCAAAGAAAAATGTTGCTAGAAAGAATTGTAGATGCAAATTTCTCACATTTAGCAGAGACTCTTATTTTGCAGTAGTGTGTGTGTGTTTAATGTCTTGCTATTCAACTTTGAAAACTGTGTGAAGGAAAGGTTACAATAAAGCTCTTCACGGCTCAAAATTTCTCCAACGGTATAGCTCAGAATAGCTGCGAAAAAACAACAATATTTAGTTAATTGTGAGCCATTTAAAAATTTGGAGTTTGTACTTTTAAAGGGGGGGCATATTAGTTTACTCTAGGTGAGGTAAAAAGTTAGAATTTTATTTGTGGGGACAAGTTATCTACACCAAAGGGAACCAGATAGTAAAGACTTTAAAAAATTCATTTATTCATTCTCTTTCTCTGCCCTTCTCTATGCCTCTCACCCCTTCTCCCTCTGCCTTTTGCCTAGAAGCTGCCTGAATAACTAGAGAGAAAACTTTTATTTGACTGGAAGAAGCTATTTGAAAAACATATTTCAAAGCATTTCTCTCCCTCCTCCATTTAAAATATGTACTTTCTTTCCCAGTGACAAGTCCCTTAAAAAAAGTTCACACAACTTTGTAAGAAGTTCCTTAATTCACAATAATATTCACATTAAAAAATACTTGAAAGAAATTATGTTAATGAAGAGAACATTTGCAGTAATTTTGTGATAATTATCAGAAACGCCACATATTCGCAGAGGCTTGAACAATACGTGTTCAGTGAAAAGCAAAACACATTATTTTAATAGTCTGATATGCAAACTATGGACCGTTCAATTACATGGCTTAATAATGCATACATGATGTGATCTTGTTATTGGCATGGGAAGGTCTGTGGTGAGTCACTCCTAAGACCAAGTGTGCTCTCACATCCAGTAAAATCCATTGCCATGGATCAGGGGCCCCTGCCAAACTGCATTTAAGAGAATACAAATTAATGACTGAGAATTTGAGCGTTAAATTAACATTAATTATATGACCTGCATGCTAGAAAGATTAAATTTCTTACGCCCTAATTAGATAATGTCTCCTCATACATCAAACAATTTCCATTTTCATTTCCAGGTTTCAGGAATACAATGCAGGATAGGGAGAGGCAGTAGCTGAGGGTTTCCCTTTTCTGAGGTCAGTTTGGGGGTGTCCAGCCACCATCTCTACTGCTTTCCTTTCCCTCTTCCATTGGCTTCAGCAGGATGAGATCTCAGGTGGGAGGTCAGATTATAGAGAACTAAGGTCATTTTTCACCTTATACTGGCAGTGGTAGTTGGAGAGCAGGAAGCTTGGTGGGAGGTCCCCAAGGAGACCTGGAACACCAGAGGGACCCATAGCCACTGCCCCAAGAAGGCTGGACCACCAGAAAGTGTCTCAGGCCAGGTAAACGGGGCAATAAAAACCCCGCAGAGACTCAGAAGGGAGGCAAATCCCACCCAAACTCTACCCCGGGAACCTTTTAGAGTAGAAGCGTCTACGCTAGACACGCAAGGATGCAAGTGATCCTCAATGCCGTGGTCGGAGCAGGAGAAAGGTTTTCTTAGGGAAGGAGCAAGCAAATGCGAAGACGAGGACACTCCTTTCCTCTGTGAGATGTTTGTCTGTCATCCCCTAGCAGTGCCCTGACAGTTCAGAACTGCACTGGGCACGGGCGCCCACGCCCGCGAGGCCGATTCGGCCTCTGTCTGACCCCGTTCGGGGTGAGCACTTGGTGGACGTGGCCATGGGGAGTGGGCAGGGGCCAGGCTTGGCTTCTGTGTTTACAAACGTGTTGCTGATGAAGCGGGGCAGGGCAAGGGTAGGAGCAGGTCGGACAGTATCACCCTTCACAGTTCCCAGGATTGACGGTGGGTGGTGGGGCGTCCCATCTCTGTTCCCAAGGCGCGACTTGGGGGTCCCAGGGCTCCGAAGAAAGCTGCCCTGTGCATTTGGTTTGCAAACAATGCGCGAGGACTTGAATTCCTGCGATGAGGATTCGGAATTTTCCCTGGGGTATTTATTCTGTGTGGTCTCAGACCTCTCGCCCTTCCTCCTCGCCTCACTTTTTTGGGGAAAGTAGAGAATGCCGGCAACTTCTCGGACAGCTGCCCCGAGCGCCCCGCAGGACGAGCCCAGCAAGATGAACTCCTCAGGGCGGCGGATTCTAAGTCACTCAGAATAGAGTTTTCACGTGTCAGTGTTTCCATTCAGCCACTCTCAGGCTTCGGGGAAAGGGCGGGCGGGCGTGCGCTCGTCTACTCGGCCTGCCCCCGTGTGCTACGCGGTCGGGCCGGCGGCGCTCGCCGAGCCAGCAGAGGCGGGCAGAGGAGGGGGCGCTGCCTACCGGCTCCCCTTCTCCCCGGGAGGTGGGACACTCGAGGGAGGGGGTGGTGACGGAGAGCGGCGGGGGCGGGGGGCGCACCTCGCGGGCCCGAGCTGGGGAGACGCTCCCTAAAGCTCCGGGAGAGGCGGGTCCCTGCCCGGCCCGCCGCGCGGCCCCGCGCGCTGCCCCACTGTGCGCTCAGGCTCAGGGAGGTACTGAGTGAGCCCCGAGCCCGCGGGGCCGGACCGGACCTGAGAGCGAACCCCGCCCCCCGCATCTGGGGCTGGCAAATTTCCGCTCCGCTCGGGGCCGTATCGGGGGCCCCGGGCCTGTCGGGCAGGGAGGCGGGGCCGAGCTCCGGGGCCGTCAGAGGAGGGCGGGCGCTTCTGCAAAGTTTGGTGACGTTAGAAAGAGCGCGCGCGCGCTCCCGCCCCCACCGCACGCTCCCGCTCGGGGCTGGGTTCGCGAGGGCGGGCGTCGGGACGGAGAGCGAGGGCGGACGGTGAAGCGCTGCTGAAAATGGATAGAAGCGGGTCCTTCCCGCCTTCCCGAAAAACACAGAAAGCTCCCCTTTTGACAGAGAAACGTCTCTCCTGCAGGTCTGCGGAATTACAGGGTCGCGTCGATTGAGGCAAGAACTTCGCTGCCTTCTACCTGGGCCGAGCAGCCGCTCGCCCTTCTCTTCGCAGCACTTTCGGTTTGACGTGTTTCTCCTTTGCACAAACCCGCCCCCCGCCCCCGCCCCCGCCCGCCGTGGCTCGAAGGGTCCTCCTTTTGGAAATTGGAAAATCAATAGTAGTTTAGCCTCATCGGGAGATGATGCACTAACACGGAGGGAAACGCCGAAGGCGCCAGCCCTCGGAGAATTTCACTAGAAATGTACGGTGAACGATGATCGCGAGCGCTGCTCTGGTTAGAATTACGGAAAGGCCAGCGCACACCTCTTACATAGTCTCTGTTTGGTCATGGTTGAAGTTTGGGTAAAAGATTGATCAGAAGCTTGCACCATGGGTGTTTATCCTTCCTGTTTTCTTAAACCACGTCTTGGATGGTTTCCTGTTAGTTTTCAGATGCCATTTGCAGCGCAGACAGATTTCATATGCCTACTGCAGACTGTCTTCAGAGTTCCAGTTTAAAGAGTTATTATGTAAGCCTCTCTCTATTTACATAAGAGCTTTAACTCAAACCTCTCAGAAAACCATTCCTCACCAACTGAAACCCTTCTAGGGGAGCAGCATAACCGACCTGTGTCTTGATGACACTCTCAAGAACAGCAGTAGTTCATTCTTACTGTAAAATGAAGAAAAGTAGATATAACAAAGAATTGGATTATTTTGCATTTTTATTCAGCTTGGTTTTATATCATTTGAGCATTATTTTTAAGTTTAATTTAGCGAGCAGCGACATTTATAGGATACACTTTTTCTCTATGTGGTCAGCATTTAATGTGGGCCACAGTCTCCCTCAAATTTAATCTCAAATGTGAGAACAAATGTCTTTTAATTAACTGAATCAATTAAGTACAAATTTTACTAAATTACAAAAAGAATTCATGAATACATGATCACTGTACAACAAAAGTCAAGTAATAACAAAATACATAGAATAAAGCGTTGATTTTTTAATACTTTTTAAACCTGTTTCCTTTCTATAGACAACCACTGCTAATAATTCAATGAGTCCCTTCCCTCCCTCCTTCCTTCCTTCCCTCCTTCCTATCCATTTACTTACTAAAGGTTTAGAAAGATTTTTATAGTTATACACTGTCATAATTCCTTTTAGGAAGATGAGTCATGGTAAAATAGGAAACTTAGCAATAAGGAGAACAAAATCGAGACATTATAAAGAAGAACCATTATCTTGTCTCAACTCACATGGGAAGCTAGCTTTGGGGGGTGCTCTATCTCTGTTACTGCATTAGCTGAGAAAAATGTCATTTAGATAACTGGCCTTTTCATGTCATTAAAAATCAACGAAGGTCCTACGAACATCTTTTTTATTACATGATTAGAAGCTGGAAATAACTTCAAGAGAGTTCTTAGAGATTCTGGTGATCATTTTCTATTTAAGATCTCCCCTCTCCTTGCAAACACAGGACAAATGCTGTTCTATAGCCATGTTTCCAACATGGAACTTGTCAGGGGAAGAGACTAGATTCCCATACACCCTCTCATAGGATGCCTCTTCTAAGAAGTAATTAAGTGGTGTTGTGAGTAGTGTTGGTACCAGGAGACATCTTCAATCAGATAGGTTGTGTCTCAAGTGTCCTATCACCTGCCATCCTTCTCCCTATCGCTCTGGCCACACAGTTTTTAGGGTTGCCTTTTGTGACATTTTAACCCATTTAGACTCTTTCTTCTGAGGCATAAATCACTATTGCCTTCCCTGTCATCATGAATCTGATAAAGTAATCAATACCAAGGTGTTAAAGGCTGACAAATGTTAACTGGCATTTATGTTTTTCCGACGCAGCATACAAGTTTCCATATCATAAGCCCAAAACAATGAATCTCAAATTGGAATTTAAGACTGTGGTTGGCAGATGGGGAAGTTATTTTAGGTAAGAAGGATTTGAAGCACTCCTAAAATATAGCCACACGGTCATGAGTCACCTTCTTTAAAGACCAGCTCTACTTCTGTGATCTACCCAGATATCAAATTACTACTGGAACAATCAGTGCCATTATAGGATTCTTTATTAATCATTGAGCAGTGTTGGCAATGTTTTAATGGGATTGATAGTGGATTGAAGAATATACTTCTAGTAACAGTTTCCATGGGCCTCATCCCACTTTCTGGGGAGAATGATCACGAGTGGCCAATACAAGTATTTGCACCCCGCAGTGGTTAGTTCAGGAAGTGCACATGACCTGAGCAGGCCGGTCAGGGCCCGTAAGCATCAGCCTCAGAATTTGGGCCAGAATGATGAAGAAAGAAAAATAGTTCAAGTTCTGAGCTATGAGCTTTCATCGTCTAGGAGCTCTGTTGTGGAGAGAATATGACTGAGAGAAGCCAATATAAGGAAAAGCAAAAGGCAGAGGAATAGAAAATGATACACTCAAGCCTGGGGATTCAGCTGTACCTAAATTCTACCCTTGGATTTTGTGTTTGTTGTTGTTATTCAGGTTAAGAAATCACATTTTCCCTCCTGCAATTAGTGTGAGCTTCTGACACTTGAATTTGGAACAATCATGACTCTTCCATGATTCTCATACTCTTAAAGGGAGAGGGTTGAATTAAACATACATCTCAGTTCATGGCACATTATGATCATGGTGCAGGCAAAGCCCTTGTCATAGCTATCTTTGTTCTTTTTTCCTTCCTTCTTCCCTTCCATTCCCTTCTTTCTCTTCCTTTAGCTCCATTTGTCACTTTGATTTCTGTCTCTGTCACCATTCTAACATATTTGTATGTGTTCTTGAAAATACATATTGTTGTTATGAAGGAATTATTTTTAATTTTACTTAAATGATATTGCACTGAATATCTTGTCTGTTTATTGCTTTTTTCATGTGGTATTATATATACTTAATATATATTTATGTTAGATGTGTGTACATCTAATTGGCTTCCTCTAATTGCTTCATAGTTCTCCATCATGTTTGCATCAACCAAACTCTAATAGGTTAAAAATGAAAACAATGGGTATTTCAACAATTAAACATAGGAGTTGATCACACAGGGGTTGGAAAGCTGAAAACGCAAAAAGTGAAGACTATGAAAAATAGAGGTGGTGATGCAGCAAATAGTAGGGCTCGGGGAACAAATGTAAAAGATTGGGGAGATTAAACTTTAAAGTTTGGAGGAGGAGCTCCAGGGAGCTGGGACTCAGACTTCTGAAGAGGGAGTACTACTGAGCTAGTACTGATACCTTGAGTAAGAAGAATAGGCGTAACGAGTTGAGACTCAAACCTTAGGAGGTACTGGCAGCTGCCGCTGGTGCTTCTGAGTGGGATAGACTGGTGAGGCTGGTTCTGGAAGTGCCAAAAATAGTTAGCAGTTGAAACGCAATGCTGCTGCTAGGGTGAAGCACCTTGGCTTGTGTGACACTGACAAAAAGAACAATAAAAAAGAAAAAGGTTCCTCTGCCCTCTTCCTGTTTCCCAGTCTCCCTCTAGAACCTTTTTTTTTCTTTTTCAGAGAATTTAATGAGGATCCAGTTGACAAAGTAGTCTGAAGAATCACAACCCTAGTTTAACAAAGTAAAATCTAGAAGAGGAGATTTGGAGTGAAGGGACAGTAGTGTAATAATATGGTTCTACGCATATCAGAACTTTTATACAAGAATAACGATGCTAGTAAGTTGCAACCACCCTTCACAAGACGTTGTCATACTCTTACCCTTCCCCCAAGTCCAATGGGGACCCAATTTTCCAACAGGTATTGTTTCCACATATGGGCAACTAAGTACTCCTGTAGTTCAGTTTCCTAAACACTAAATTCAACTAATAGTAACATCCCGTATAGAAAATAATAGGAAAAGAGAAATGTACATATACAAGGGCTTTCCAGAAAGTATCCAGCCACGTAAGATGAAAAATACAGGCATCTATGGCTGGGTTTTTCCTAGACAGCCTTCATAAATGATAAGCAAGGAAGAAAATATGTGTAGATGCTACTTGTTCATGTTTCTAGGACTGATCACAAAGCTGTTGTTGATGTTTGCACTGTTCTTTTCCCACTACCCATTCTGTACTTCTTTGGCTTTCAGTCAGCACTTCAGCTAGTTCTTTATCTGATCAAAGGATTCATACTTCTATTCATGAAAGGTTTTAATCCTTAGTCATTTTGTCTTTCTTTTTAAAAATTATTTTGGTTTCCTATTAACTTTTACTCTTGGAAATAGAAGTTCTAAGAGGCATCCCATGGGTTCCCTGTGTCACTACCTGCACTGTCTGGCAATAGCCCAATTTCTTTTTGCTACTCAGGATCAGTCGCCCCAGTCGTTAGAATAGTCTTCTTTGCCTATTGGCTCAATGACCTTAGAAACTCAAAATGGGCAAATGATAGTGTCAACTTTCAGTTCCTAGAACAATTGTTATGCCTACTGGTGTAAGCCTTCCTCGGATGGAAACTAAGATCTCTAAACCAGCCGTGCAGAAAGTTGTATGGGTGTAAAGAAAAACTTCTGCTAGTGAGTCACCAGATAGAAAAGTGACATTAATTTCTAGATCTCTGTATTCTGGCCATGGGAGAAATAGCACCATGTATTGGTCACTGATTCAAAGCAGATGATGATGTTTTTATAAGACATAGCTCCAAACTTTCAGCACATTCTTAGTGCAATAAGGATTCTTCAGCTCATTCTACCCTTCTGTCAGGCCAGTTGCATCTAAGTAATGGAGGATTGTGGCCAGTGAATTACATGGATGTAAGCTCATTATTATAGTGCTTTGTTTGTTGTGTTAGGTACTTTGGTGAAATATAATCTTGTATGGGATTTAACAGTTTTGCATTGAATATGGTGAATGAGGCTTTCTGTAAGTCCACAAGAGGAGTTCTGGCAGAAGTACTGAGTAAAGGCAAGAAAAATTCATTGCTAAAATACATGCACATTACAGGTAGGACAACTTGTTGCCACATTCGTGAAGGAAGGGGTCTGATGTAATCAACATGCCACAAAGTAGCTGGCTGGTACACTCAGGGAATGGTGCCTTTGGGTTGCTTAGTGTTGGTGCCTGTGGTTGGCAGTTCGTCCACTCTGAAATGGTGGTATCAGATCAGCCATGTTGTTGAACCATGACTACTTTGTACATTTATTCAGCTAGCACCTGAGTAACTGAGGAAGAGGCTGCTTGTGTCATTGTGTTCACCTGATAATTCATCTCATTTTGGCTGCCTTTCTGTGATTGTTTCTATGTTGGGACATATCTTATGTCTCTTAGCTGTTGCTGGGTGGCCGTATGTAGTATGTGTCTTGTGTGGTTCAATGGCACAGTCTCCCTGATCTCTCATGTGTGTGTTCTAGGAGCATCCCTTATGTGTGTGTTGTGTGTATTCTCCTGTTGTAGTTGAGCCTTGATCACTTTTGATGTGTCGTGGGTGGGATTGACTCCCAAGCTGACCAACTGTGAGTATTGGCTATGCCCACAATGTATGAGCTGATGGGGGGGCTGACCCCTCAAAGGGGGATTCATGCCCTCTGACTCTTGTGCTTGTTGAGACCACTGTTGGGATGTGCCACTTTGGGGACTAACCCAGTAGTGCTCTGGTGTGAACTGAAGGAGGCCTCTGGGTGGGTTGTTTCTGGTGTCTCTTGGGAGGGACTCTCTTGCAGGTCAATCTCAGCTTTGTCTATTACTGACCCACAGCTACCTGGTAGAAGCCACAAAGCTATAGGTGGTCAGTGCTGCCTGTGGTTTGGCCAGTGGTTTTTTTATAAAGTTAATGCAGATTCAGTTGTTAAACAGTGCCTGCCTGTGACCACTTCACACAATGCCCTTAGAAATTGCAGCCAGCCACCACTTGCATTGGGCTTGCAAATGTCCAAAAGCTGTCTAAGTGTGGCTAGGACACAGGTTTTGGGTCATTGTCCATCCCCAAACTCCCCGGGCTGTTCCAGTCTTCTATCTGCTCTAAATTTCCCTGGATTGGGGGCAGAACTGGCCACACAGGTGCCGGGAGTGCCTCTGGCAATGCAGCTCTAGGTGGGCGGGGCTGGGATGCCACGGAGCTACAGGGCATGCGCAGTGGGTTCTACGAAGTCAATGCAGTCTTAGCTCCCACAATGGTGTCTGGCTCACGACCACTCCACAAAATTGCTCCGAGAACACCGCAGTTATCCATCACCTGCCTCAGGCCCTCAGGTCTTTGAAAGCTGCCCAAGAGATGCTACAGCACAGGTCCTAGGTCACCAGCAAGCATTTCTCCAGCCACTGCCGGAAGTCTGCCTCCACCAAAAGGTTTTTGCAGCAGGAGCCCAGAAATCAAGAGTACCTCAGGCAATGTAGCACCAGTTGAGGAAAGGGGCAGGGCCAGAGCATCACCAAAGCAGTGAGTATGCATAGAGTCCACCCGACCAATGTGGTCTCAGACTTGACCTTTTGGAGGAGGGCTCAACACTGAAAAGATGGTGCCTTCCTGTAGGCTACATTGAGTCAAGCTCCATGCTGGACTACAGTGGCTCCTGTCTTTCCAGCCCTCGTGCTGGAGACACACACTGAGTCATCCAGGCAGGTCCCTGGGCCTCCCAAGGTGCTGTCCCTCCACCAGAGACCAGGTGAGTGTTAGCGAGCGAGTGAGTCTGTGTGTAGGTGCTGTAAGAGGTGTCTGGGTTTCCAGCTGCCTTCCATCTTACCAGGATGGGCAAACAAGTCCTCCATGATTTTCACTACTACATGTTGTGGGAACTCTTCTTCCTAGCACAGGACCCCTGGGCTGGCACCCCTCTCTATTCAGGGGGGACCTCCTCGTGTTCATCCACTATCTGTGGGTCTGGGGTTAATCCGTTTTATGTCTCTGCCTGTCCTAACAGTCTTTATGTGGCTTCTTTATATCCTTAGTTTATAGGGTTTCTGTTCAGCTACTCTTTAGATGATTCTTGAGGTTGATTGTTCTATACTTTATAATTTCAGTGTGATCCTGGGATGCGGGAGGCATAGCTCATTTACTTAATCTGCCGTCTTATATCTGTCAGCTGTGGAATTTTCATAGATGTCCTTTATCATATTGAGAATTTTCTCTTCTATTCCTCATTTGTTCAGTGTTTTTATAATAAAAGGTTGATGGATTTTGTTAAATAATTTTTATATGTTTATTGAGGCAATTATGTATTTTTTCCTACCTTTATTAATATGGTATACTGATTGATTTGCATGTTGAACTACCCTGGCATTCCAGAAACAAAATTCACTTGGTCATGGTGTATGATTACTTAATATGCTGCTGGATTCAGTTTACTAGTATTATGTTGAGGACTTTTACATCTATAGTCATAGGGATATTGGCCTGTAGTTTTCTTATGATGTCTTTTTCTGGCTTTGGTGTCAGGGTACTATTGGCTTCATAGAATGAGTTAGGAAGTATTCCTTTCTCTTCTATTTCTTTGAAGAGTTTGAGAAGCCTTGGTGGTAATTCTTTAAATGTTTGGTAGAATTAATCAGTGAATTCTTTCATTGATTATTAAAATTACTTAACATAGTTTCAGCTTGAATGGTCTTTCCTGCAGTGCAAAGTGAGGACTGTCCATAAGTGTGTGTTTTGTTGTGACATACAAGAGCAGACTCTACACAGGGTGTATATTCAATTCTTAGTTTATACTTGTCAGAAGAACTTTGGATCTGTCCTTGTACTTGATTGACCCAGTAAGGTCTGTTCATAAGTAACCTTGCTAAGTTAAGTTCGGCTGGGCCATCAGTCTTACTATTGTAGGCATTTGTACAATGACATTATTGTAAAATAGGATGTCAAAATTCCATTAAGTGGAACCAGGGGCTCTCTCAGAAAATAAATCAATTTATTGTATAGACATAGTCACCCATAAAATCATCATCATTCAAATTCTTGGCCAATTTTATGTTTTGGCTTTATTTTATATATGTATTTACTTTAATTTTAATTTTGCTTTCATAGCAATTGATACATATACAACTTCCTGTGAAAATTTTCTCTTAAATGTCATGATAGTTTTCTCAAAGCATTTAATGGCTATGAATTTATCAACTCATATAAATAAATAATAAGAAAATACACACACACACACACACACACACACACACACAGTTTTAAGCTATTCTCTATGTTGAGGAAAGAATTTGACAGGATAAATTCACTAAACATTGTATCCTCAAAAATGAAAGTCTCTGGCTTTGTCTTTTGGAGTCCAGGAACATTCCAGCCAACTTTAGGCTGGGGGAACACACTAACCTCATCTAATTCACACTGTGGGGAGAATATAAAAGTAAGCAAGCATTCACTGAAAGTAGGAGCAGGCATTACTGGCTACTCAAAACAGTTGTTAAGAAACGGCCAACCAGTGCACAATACATTGTTTACGTTAGTGTTTGTGAACCGTTCTCCCTGTATGATGTGCTCAGCTCTTCCAGGAATGCCCAAGGAAGTCCAGATAAAAGCCAAGGGGGATGGATTTTTTTCCACTTACTTCATTTTCTCTGAGTACTAAGTGAAGGCCAAATTGTCTGTTGTACACTGTACATGGTTCTATATTTATGAGGTTACCTCAATGCATATGAAAGTGGAACTCTTTGTTCTAATCTTCCATTGGAAACACATGGGCAAAATCTAACCTTTTCTTATGATCTTCTACTTAAACAAAATCTTTAATTGACCAAAACAACTTTTTTCTCCATATTTCATGTTATTGTTCTTCAACCAAATATTGGACTTAATATATGCCAAGGAATATAAAGGTGAATAAGACACTGTGTTTGGAGATGCAGATGGAAAACAAGTAAGATGGAGATTCTCTTTATGAGCTCACAGCCTAGGTGGGGGAGGAAGATAGGTAGGTAAATATTACAATGTAGTCTGTTACATCTTTCACTGATTTACTGGCTAAACTTACCTATTCATTTAGCATGCCTCTTGTGTGCCAGATACTGTGCTAATCCTCAAAAGCAGTGATTCTCAGCCTGGATTTGCATTAGGAGAATCATTTGGGAAACCTAAGAAAGATGTCTTGGTCCACCCTCAGAGATAATTGTTTAAGTGGTTAAGCGTGGGCACTGGGAGCTTCCCAGCTGATTATTCTGTGCAGCCAGGATCGAGAACCCTTGCTCTAAAGAGACACAGGTATTTTTTTTCTTTTCCTAGGAAACTCATGGTTTTTATGGCAGAAACAGGTCAGTAACCGACAATTATAACCCAATGTGAAGAGCTCTGTTAAGAGGGGAGTATGTGGAGTCATGGTGACACTCTTCCTCCCATTTTACACATGAAGAATCTAAGAGCCTCTATGTTAACAGGCATATGGATTGAGGAGGTGATAGAGCCAGGGTATAAATCAAGGTCAGTCATCTGACCAATCTAAATCACTAGACAGACTTCCAATGGAAGGAAACTATACCTCTCCCTAGAATAAAAGGGTGAGAATTAGGACTATTGATTTTAATTATTTTACAAAGGAATAAACTGTGTTTTTGTTGTAATATGGGTAAAATACTCACATGAATTTCTCAAGATTAACAAGTGAAAACTATCACAGCAATAAAAACACGAAAAAGTATTCCCATAATTCCATGTTTTCAAAGTATTTAGTGAACTAGACACAGTTTTACGTCATTATTCATTGCTATGCTTCTTGGAATATTCACCTAACATATTGGAAGTTCCATCTGATGATTTACTTATCATTTTCATGAAAATATGCTAATAATAAATACAATTCTAGAGTCAGGGTAGAGATATATTTGATTATCTGACCCATAATGACTAAATCTTGAATTATACGACACCTTATAATTTGGACATCTCCTAAGCCAGTGGTGTCTAACCTTTTGGCTTCCCTGGGGCACATTGGAGGAAGAATCGTCTTGGGCCACACATAAAATACACTAACACTAGTGATAGCTGATGAGCTAAGAAAAGGTTGCAAAAAAAATCTCATAATATTTAAAGAATTAGTGTTGGGCTGCATTCAAAGCCATCCTGGGCCGCAGGTTGGACATGCCTGCCCTAGGCCTTCTCAAAAGTGTTCTAGTTAGACATTTTTGCTTTCCCAGTGAATTCACAGCATCCTCTTACTTTTTATGCAGGAAACTGTAAAAATCTGAATGCATAGTTTCTGTTTAAATTATTCTAGTTTAGGTTTTATTTTTTTTATAGTTTTTCTTTAGGAAAACTTTTGCCTGTGGAAAAACATCTCAGCTCATCATAAAAAGGGTATACGCAGGCAAAAAGCAAAAGAAGTTTCTACATTTTGTACTGATGTTTTATACATCAGTGAAGTTGTGTATGGCATGTCCAAATTGAAAAGAAAAAAACTGAAACAGCATCTCTGCGATGTCCATCTGGAGGTTTCCTGAGTAAGGATCATTAGTCAAACTTTAGAAGAAACCCCTAGCCCTTGCCAAAACAAGGCTGGAGCAGGAGCTGACAAAAAAAAAATAGGAAACACGGCAGAATTTTACTACTTTAACTTGATTGCAGCAGCGACCCAGGGAGAACAGAGAAGTCTAAGTAGTCAACTTTAAAAGCTAATTTTAAGAAGAAAAAAACCCAGTGATGCAAATACTTTATGAGAAAACAAACGTTTGAGTGTCATTGAGATATTTAATAGTTACGTTAGAATGCTTTTGATTCAGAGATTTTAGGACGTCTGAAACTGAAAAACATCACAATGATTCAAATTGGGTATATCTGTAGGGGTTCTTTTAAATGTCATATAGCTGTTTCATTTTTATCTGTGAGATTCTATTGAGGTTCTGTTGAGCTGATTATATGAAAATGTCCTACCAAGTTCAAGATAATTTTTCTCCATTATATCTCATCTTATAATAATAAAAAGCAATGATTACTATTTTCTTGGCCATACATGTAGTAAAAACTTCAGTTATTTCGATCCATGGGCTTATATACTCATATGTAAACCACCTTCTTTCTGGACCACACCCGGGAAGCAGATGCCTTTCTCTGGCATCTCAAAGAGACTGGGGCTTACATGACATTTAGCATGGATAACTCAGCGTGAGCTGCCCCATGATGGGCATTCCATTCTGAGGACGCAGTTCATGGAGGTTGGAAAGATCCGTCACAGGATGTAAAGTTGTACATGTGATTGGAACTTGCCTTATATACAAATTGTCTGTGTAACTGGGCTCTTACAATATTACTAGTGATCACGGCCCTCTGTAACAGGAATGTGAGTAATGAAGACCAACCCCAAACCTGTTGTAACAATAAGAAAGTTCTGTTATCCTTCATGCCAGGAAATACTGAGACAGGGTGGCTCCACGGCTCTTTGCTCATTGGCTCATTGATTAAGAGCCCAGATGCCTGCCATCGTTTGTTTCTCAGCTGTCTCTAGTTTTGTTCCCTGCTAGCTCCTCTCAGGGTTACAAGATGGTTGCTGTGGCTCCAGGCACAAGATGCAGATGCTACAGTATTTGGCAGAGGAAGAAGGATAATTGATTCTGTCTCTTTATTGAGAGGAAGTTAACTTTTCCTGACGTCTGCAGCAGACTATGTCCATGGACTGGAATTGGCTGGTATGCTCACTTAAAGCTGTTGCTGGGAAAGGAAACGGGGTCTTCCTAATGCAATTCCTAGTCAGGATTTACCATGCATCACACAGGGAAAAAAGGCACTTGAAATAAATTGGGGCCACTCCTTGTAAGGAAGAAATAATTGTTGGGCAAAAATAGGTGACTCTTTGGAGAGGATAGCGAAAGTGACAGAGGAGAATGAGAGAGGGAAAAGCAGTTCAAGGAAATAAAGCTCAGAGACGATTCTTTATTGGAACAGATGGACTTACAGCTGTAGGAAGCAAGGAACAACAGAGCAGGACTCTATTTTAGCCACCCTAAGTGGGTCTCTACACACCCCAAGTCATTAATGTGGGTAAAACAGAATGGGGAATTGGAAGCTTCCTGTATCGGTCACTGACTTAATATCAATTTTGTTTTTGCATGATTAAGCCAATTAAGGTGATTTTACAATAAAACCCTGAAAGATGAGGGTGCAGTGTTTAAGCGACTTGCTCAGGTTCATATAGTAAATTTGATTATTCTTTCTCCCATGCAACTTGGAAACAGATGTGGGAATAGTCTGGAGTCAATGCCTAATTCTCGTCGTAATTCATTCATTCACTTACGTGCCAAGTATCATTTTAAATTCTGCAGTTAATGTTGAAGATACTATTGAAAGCCTTTGTCTACCTGGAGCTTACATTCTAGAGGGAAGACACAATAAACATTCAAATAGACGTATAAAGAACAGGTGGTGCTAAGTTCTATGGAGAAAAATAAAGTAATGCAAGGTAGGGTGAGGCAAGTTTGGTATTTAATATGGTGTGTTCAGAAAAGACTTCATTAAAAGGGTTTTTGATCAGAGATCTCAAGGAAGGTATGGCCATGCGGATATCTAGGGGAGGAATGATCCAGACAGTGGGAGAAGATACCAAGGTTACGAAGTAGAAGCTGGCTTGAGGGATAAGAAGGACAGAACAGCTGGCCCAGACAGAAGGCAGGAAATAAAGAGGGATGAGTTCAGAGAAGTAATGTGTAGTGCAGGGTATTGTAGGTCAGTGGTTCCCAAAGTGTGGTCCCCAGACCAGTAGCCACAGCATCTCCTAGAAAATTGTTAGAAATGCAAATTACTGGGGCCCACCCTGGCTTTCTGAATCAGAAGTTCTGGGGTTGGGCCCAACGATCATGTTTTAACAAGACTCCAGGTGATTCTGTTCTGTTGCCGCTGAGGTTTGAGGACTAGTGCAGGCTATTCTAAGGACTTGGGATTTTATTCTGGGTGAAATGGGGAGCCATCAAAAGGTTTTAAACACAGAACATACTCATTTTAAAATGAACTTTCCCTTCAATAAACTATCTCTTTGTTTCACCTCATTAAAAAAAATAAAAAATAAAATAAAATGATCACTCTGGCTGTTTTACTAACAGTACATGAGAGGAAAGCCAATGAAGAAAGCAAATAAACCAGTTGGAGATTATTGTTACAGTCGGAGCAAGAAGTAACAGTGCTTGGGCTAGGATGGCGGTCGATGTGGAGAGAAGCAGTTGGACTCTGCATGTATTTTAAAGATAGAGCCAACGAAAATTGCTGATGACTTACACGTGAAGTTAGTGTGTTAGAGATAGATAAGAATAACTCCCAAATTTTTGGCCTGAGCAACTGGAAGGACATAACAACTTAAGTGAGATGCAGAAAATTGTGGGGGGAAATGGTTTAAGGGTTCAAATGAGTGTGGTCATGTTTAGTTTGAAATGGATATGCCAAGTAGGGAATTTGGGGGAGTAGTTTGGGCTGCAGTGAAAACATGGGAGTTTTCTGGGCATATGTACTATTTATAGCCATGAATTTGGATGAGATCGTTTAGGCAAGGAGTATAGATGGAAAAGACATCTTACACCTGAGTGCTGACTATTTAGAGGTTTGGGGAGATGAGGAGAAACCAGAAAAGCAGATTGGGAAAAGAGTAACCAGGGAGATTGGATGAGAAGAAAGAGATGTTACCCTGGAAGCCAAATTTGGAAAATGATCCAAGAAAAAGGGCATGGCAGCGGGGCTGGGAAGGATGACAGGGCATGGCGTTTGCCTCGGTCGCACAATTTATAGAAGGTACCAAGAAACTCAGCGATCAAGGTAAGTATCTTATTCCCTTACTCCTCTCACCTTGGTCCTAGCCTGCCCAGATCCTGTCTTTATTTAAAACCTTGGTATTTTGTTCACCATGACTCTGTTTTGCATTTATTTTCATTTAAAAATGTTATGTTAAAACATCACTTATTTTGATTGCTGAGTTTTTGGCACCCTCTCAAAATTGGTACCTGCAGAGATGTCTCAGTCCCCGATTCTACTCTCAGTGTAAGATGAAGACAGAGGGGTTGGTCGGGTTCAGGAATACGGAGTCGTTGGCGAGTCTGACAAAAGCTGGCCCAGTGGTACTTAGGAGGCTAAAACGTAACTGGGGGAGGGCTCAAGGGGGACTGTAAGGGGAAGAACTGAAGACAGGGAACTTAGACTACTCCTTTAAGGATTTTTGCTGCTAAAGGGGAGCAGAGAAACCATCATTAGCCATAGAGCATATGGGGTTTTATTTCATAAGCATAATATTGCAACATGTTTCTATGTAGAGAGAATGATAGAAAAGTTGAAGGGTTGATAGGACAGGGATGTATTTTCAGTTTTACTAGAAGCAAATCAAGTCCACTTACAAAAGGATGGCTACAATATGTTCCTAAAACTCACCCTTGTAACTCTTGTATATGTAACACGTATAACAAAATGGACAATATTCTTAAAAACTGTGTCATCGCACATACAGAAATATTAATATGAACCATTCTTATAATATCCTTCGGTAAAGGGCCATGCCATATGTCACAAAAGGAAGAAAGTTGCCTAGGTATTTAACTTTCTGAGGTTTAATATGCTGTAAGTCTAGAAATTAGATTTCCAGAGGACCAGGCAGATGAGCATTCTTTGTGTGTGTGTGTGTGTGTGTGTGTGTGTGTGTGTGTGCGCGGGGGGGCGGTGGGGGTTCCCTGGCTGGGAATCGAACCCAGGCCACTGCCTTGAGAGCGCCAAAGCCTTAGCCACTACACCACCAGGGAACTCCTCAGATGAGCGGTCTTAAATTTACTTTCTGTCTGTTGGTTTTTGCTTGGAACTCAATGTCAAACATTCTAGGGTGATTCTATCAAGCTTAGTGTATGTCAGCTATGCTCCACTGTGGATTAAGGACACAGCTCAGCTCTTTGGGAAATGGGTGGTAGTATCAACACATTTATAAACCCCAGGAGCATGGCAGAGATGATTTTAGCTTTAATTTTTTTTTCAGAGTGGGTGTTTCCAGACATCCATAACTGTATAAAAATGTTAGGTTGCTGCAGTGTTTGTTTATAAGTGTGGCATCCTCACGGGCCTCCCAGGGATACAGTACACACCCCTCAGATGATAGGATGGATTGTACTTATGTATGAAATAATTTTTATTGATCCTTTAAAGATTGGAGGCTATCAGCCTGGAATTGTAATTTTAGTTTTAAAAAAAATTTAGTTTCTTTATTTCTGAAGGTAACTGGCTACCAGGATCATTTGAAAAGAGCCATTTGGTGTTTAGTTCAGTCAAAGAAGCAAACACCGCAATTACAATATAGTCACACTCAATGTTTTGTGTTTTATAAACTACATAGATACGCACTTTAGCTTGTGAGGTTAGTGACAAGTAAACTGGGCTGGAGGCTATTTCTCAAATGATCTTTTCCCTTCTTTTTTTTTCTGCCATCAGTGAAGAAACTCTGCTATGGGCATGGGCTGAGAAAGTGCAGCCTGAGTAACCAGTAGCAGCCTGCCCAGGGGAGCCTGGATGTATCAGACAGCGGGAGGAGGAAGCGGAGTCTTATGCTAGTTGACAAGGTGGGAGATAGAGTGCTCAGGAGCCCAGAGAAGTGTCATAGGGTTAAACTTGCGTGGACACTAAAGTTCCACTTGGGAAGGATCACACACTGCTATCCTGGGATTGAAGTGCCAACATTTTTATGAAACCACCAAGAGGTCCTATCTTTAAGGGGAAAACTATTCAAGTCTCTGGTCTCTCAGAGATGATGACTCATCTCTAAGTCATTTTATATGTTTGAAATTTGTCAGTGATATAATGGGAGCAAAGTTTTTCCTGTAAAGAAGACATAGGCTGTTTGTTCCTTGCAAAGGAAGTGAAAAATGAGAAAACCATCTGGCATTTGCTCAAAATATCTAGATAATTGAGGGCAAAGTATCTTTTAGCTTAATTTTATATCAATGAACATCCTTCATGTCTCCTTTCGCGTTTGCTGTGTACAAAGTATCTTAAGGAAGGAGCCTGAAATTTTCTAAGAAGAATTTTGAAATACAGCGGTTATTAATACTGTTGAATTGTGTTTTCCAGTATCCCTAGCAATTCTGCTCTTCTTTAATTTAATATATATGTGTACACATCTATATATATTAATTAAAAAGATATTTTTAAAGAATCTTTATAGATTGAAAACTCCCACCTTTATTGAAAATTTCATAGCATTGATCAGATATTTTTCATAGATGATGTGGTCTCTCTGTTATCTCTCAAAATTTGCATTTCAAAGCTGATTGTAGGACTAAGTGAGATGAAGTTGATGTCCTTTCTTTTCAACAGAGATATAGGATGAATCTCTGCTTAGAAACATTATTATTTACTGCCAAGGTTATTTAATAAATTTAGTTTTGCATTCCTAATTCAGAATCATATGTTTTGTACCACATACTAAAGCTCTGTTACAAAAGCTCACATGTCTTGGGAAAGCAGAGCTATATTTAAAAGACATTAAACAGCTGGGTTTCCCCCCCTCTACGTAAGTGTATAAAACATTGTTTTATTATTCATTAAGAAATGTGATTATATGATGATAGCTTCTCATGTCAATGTTGAGTACTACCTTTCATTCCTACTTTTAATCTGGGTATAGATTAGTTTTTGTTTTACTGGGAATAAATTTTAAAAATTTGGGAAGCATTGTAACTCCCTAGTTAAAACAAATCTATTTTATGGGAAATACTGTATCAACACAGAATTGAACCTCAAACCATTATGTCAAAAACTGGTGATAGTATGTTCAGCTGGTTTACTTAACCCTTTCACTGCATTAATTAACTACAAGTATTTTTTTCCAAAATGTCTCAAAAAGCCACAAAAAATTGGTATTTTGACTACTTAATGTATTTAATAATAACATTTTGAGCTGCTTTGTATATAAATGACATTATTTTATTTTAAATTTTTGTTATGTGCTAATAAATTTACCATTATATAGAATTTTAGCAAAAAATACTCAAAACATACTCAGTGGCATCAATTAGATTTAAGTATAGATAAATTAGAATCTAATGACATTGATGACATTAACATTTATTACAAAATGTTACACAACATGGCATACAAAACATCTTTGTTGTTGCTAGTGCAAGTCACAGAAAAACATTTAAAAATCTTGTAAATGGAGAAAAGTCCTTGAAACAGTTTCACATTGAGTAACAAAATTTTTTTGAGCTTGTGGGATAAACTTGAGCACCACAATCAGTGGATGGAAATATTCATTTGGCTCCATCTAAATGTCATAGCAAAAAGGTTAAACATCCTAACCAATCAGTATGTGGAAGTTGCTGTCAATTTTGCATCAAAATTTCCCCTAAATTCCATCTCCCTAAATTTTATAGAAATATTATATTATATGTAATATTCTTTTGAATTTAGAATTGGGATGATCCAATTAGGTTTTAGATTTGAAAGAAGTAAATTTCTCTAGGGTACTAAAAATATAAATTTCTATGGTTTCGTTGAGAAATTTATAATAGGCAGTGCATGACAGAAACTTGATTTTGGCCTTAATTAATACTCTGTATTTTTAAAATACATCCCCATCCTTCAAGCTCTTCCTCCTCCTCCTCTTTGACTTTGGGTTTAAGTTGATTTTCAACAAAAATGGCAAGCATCTATTAAAGACCATATAGTTCTGTTAGCCAAACAGAAGATGAGCGGTGGCTTTTCTTAGATGAAGAATCAACATGATTCCTAATTTATGTTTCTCACCTTTTCCCTAGGCCATTCCTTAACTAGTCATCAATTAAACATAACTCTGGTTGGTTATTTTGTAGGAATTTACCTATTTTTTTCTGTATCTTTAAAAATTCTGATTTAGAAGGACCAGGTTTACCTTCTTACCCTAAGCAACTACAAAACTGGAAAACATATATGAAACAACTTTTTTAAAAAAAAGAAACAACTTTTAAGACATTGACATTAGAAAAATGCCTGGTACAAAGTAAGACCTCAATATTTATTAATGATCTAATGACAATTTGCAGAAAGAATGAAGGACCTTGCCAGAAAATAGGATATTTCATCTTTTCCACCAAAATGTCCACTACAGTGCCACATGCATCTCAATTTATATTATTAGTTGGCAAACATCTAAAGATGACACTTTTAACAGATGAAGGATGACTAAAGATTTTGGCCACATCTGCCATCGTTTTAATTTTGTTAGATTTCTGCGGTAGAAAGACTGTCTTGTTTCTCTTACATAATTCTTATACAACTCAGTCAAATGACAACTTATTAGGTTGTCAGGCCTGAGTGGGTGAAGTTTCACCTGTTTAGTTCTCGTCAATTGTCAGTCATGGGGGAAGGAGATATATCTCTTAGAATAAAAAATTTCTTGTGGGCTCTTGAGAATCACTCTCAGGCTTTCGGAGAAGTTCTCAAGGTTTCTATAGTTTCTATGTGGTGAATCTAAAGATGGAACCCTTCACATGGAAAGAAATTTGGAATAAGAAAATAGGGAGCCAAAGCTTTGATGTGTCTGAATGTGGCACTATGGGACACACACACACATCACACACACACACACACACACACACACCACACACACACACACACACACACACACACACACACACACACACCCTCTCCCACTACTGCACTCCCTACTCAGGACAGTTGTAGAGTAAGATGATGGGATCAGTGAAGCTGAGGAGAAAGTCAACCATGGCAGGAGGTGATCTCCTTTCAAGGTAAATCCCTTCAGGATTTGAGCTCTGTTTAAATGAGATAGATGGTTGCTTCAATACCTTGCTTCCTCTAGTTGACATTGGCAGTTTGAATTTGCTGTGCATTACTTGGCTAGCAGTATGTACAAGGCATTGTGTTTGAAGTAGCCAAGAGTTATATTTGCATTGCTTTGCTATTTGCTAAAATTGCATCTCCCTGTTTGAGGTGGTGGTTATATCATCCTTTGAGTTCATTGAAGGCAGGGCCATATGTTGTAATTCTTTCATAGCCCATAAAATGGTTTTTTTGGGTTCCCTGGTGGTGTAGTGGCTAGGCTTTGGTGCGCTCAATGCCACGGCCCGGGTTCAATTCCCAGCCAGGGAACTACCCTCCCCTCCACAAAAAAATGATTTGTTTCATAACACCACTACAATCAGATTCCTTGTCAACAACCTAGGCGTGATAGCAGCAGCCATCACAGCCAGAACAACTACATCCACTTCCATTTAATGACAGGGAATGTATTAGATATTTTTCAAAGTTATAAATATATGTTATTATGCTGTCTTTTACTTTCTATGGTTTTCTTAGGTGTTGTGACACTTTCTGGGAGAGATGTTTTCATGTTTTACCTGCCATATTAGTTCAGAGAATGGACAGGGACAGCAACAGGGGTGTGGAGCGTGTAGGGTCACTACCAGCTAATCCACAAGCAGACAGAGTCAATCTATGGCCCAAGACACAGTGTGCAATAAACAGTGAGTCCTGCCGATGGGAATTCATGAGGGAACACTTCTGTTAATTAAAATATGAGGGATGGATCCTAAGCTTCCCAAGTAATGTCTCATAATCAACTATGGATCAGTACTTTAATGAATTGTGAAAATGATTTTGAACTCTTGAATAATTTGTCTGATTTATTTTTGCATGTCTCTCCCTCCATCAGAGTAAGATTCACAGCAAAATTTACTATTGGTTCTTTCTCTAGAGATCGTTTTGTACCTCCCTCTATCCCCAGTTTTGTAGCTCAAATTTTATACTAGCAAATTCCAGGACACTAGTCAAATTTTTTTTTAACTGAAATTTGGCTGCATTACATGATTTAGTTGGTCATTGTTCAAGTTGGGGAAATAAATATTTTGTTACATAGAGACTTTCGCTGTGGTGTTATTTGGAACTAATATAAGAAAAGGAGCATGCGTTTGGACAAAAACCGGAGTATACCCAATCTCCTACTTAGTTCTTTGCACTTGAAATGAAAATTGACTTCTAATGAACTTTATGGTCACAATTTCCCTTCCATCTCTGCTGTCACTGCTTCGGTTGAATTCCTTCTACTCTGCTACTTGGATGAATCATTAACCCACTTACTCAACACTTAGAGTATTTACTTTAGGCTAGGACCCTTCCCTAGATCCTGAAGATACAAAAGTGAATCTCAAATAGAAATATACTTTGTCCTCCAGAAACACTCTGACCATTTGAGGAGGAAAGAGACATACGTATCAGTCAAGTTCCAGTCAGGAAATACTACACTGGGTATTTCAATAAGGAATTTAATATAGAGAATTGGTTGCACGGGTGTCAGAGCAGAGACTGAGGTATCCTGGAGAGAAGGTCACTGCAGAAAACAGGTACAATCTCTAAGACTGGGAAACGAAACAGACGTGGTTAGGATTATCAAGCTGCACAAGCTCAAAGAAGGACCTTACAGAACTTTTTGTACCTGTGAGGGCTACAAAAAGGTTGGTTCTGTTATAGCTGAAAGAAGCTGGAACCAGCCTCTGCTCTGGAAAAAAAC
Source organism: Lyroderma lyra (assembly GCA_004026885.1). Taxonomy (NCBI): domain Eukaryota; kingdom Metazoa; phylum Chordata; class Mammalia; order Chiroptera; family Megadermatidae; genus Lyroderma; species Lyroderma lyra. The sequence goes on along the minus strand of PVJL010002376.1, from coordinate 22,169 downwards.
AGCAAACAAATAGAAAGGAGCAAGTGGTGTCTCCTTCCTTCTGCCTTCCTGTCTCCTTCTCATCCCCTTATTGGCAGTCCTCTTAACAAAATTCAACCCAGTAAATTTGTAGGTCTAATTGATTTTATTAAGTGATTCATGAATCAGGCAGCATCGTGCTTAGCAATTAAAAGGGCATCATCTTAAGGGTTGTAGAAAATGGAAGGTTTTGATAGCAAGAAGTGTGGGGCAAGGGAGTGATTAACAAAAGAAAAGAGAAGATTATTTTTAGATCAGGATGTCTTCTTTTTTGCAGGGGGAAGGTAAGATTTTTTTATCATGCAGATTGCCTCTTCTTTCTATCGGGGAAAGGGGAAAACCATGTGACACATTACCTCATTGGTGCTGACCATAAAATTCCAGAATGGTTGATTAAGATTGTATTTCTAGGAAAGGTTGAAACAGCAGTTAGGTCAGACATTATATCTAGGTTTGGCATCATGGACTTTAGCACAAGTGGTGCCATTTTGGGCCTGTGGTTTTCTCTTTAATAAGTCTAACAGAAAGACAGTGACAAAGGAATCTTGAAAATGTGTTTGGCCAAGTCCCAGCCCCATGATCACAGAGGAGAGTTTAGAAGGGTGAAGAGAAAAATCTAAATAACTGGTATGACATATAAACAAAAATTGAAATATAAATGAATGGTTAAAAGGTAGTTCAGCTGATTGTAATGCATGGTGGCTATAGTGAAAACACAGAATGAGATGGTCAGGTCTACCTAAGGGAGAGTCAGTGAGCCTTGAAAGACAACAAAACAGTAATAAGAAATAACCACTCAGTTGTTCATCAGGCAGAAGGCAGAGCTAGCACCAATGTTTGAAACAAAAGGCAGATATTTTGTAGTTTTCCAAATAATTCAGAATGGATCAAGATTAAGATTTGGAAAAAGACACAACCAAGGATTCATTCATTCATTCATTCATTCAGTCAGTCAGTCTTTATTAAGAAATTGTCATGTTGCATGTAGTCTGCTATGAGCTGAAGATACATCACTGAGGAAGGTATACAAGTCTCTGTCCTCATGGAACTTATATTCCAGTAGCTGAAACAGACAATAATCACATATGCAAAAGAAATAAAATGATTACAGATTGCAATCAAGGCAATAAATGGGATGCTTTGATGGAGAATAAACAAGGGCAACACAATTTAGTCCAATTATTCTGGGAAGGTCTATTTAAGTTGATACCAGAAAGATAAAAAGGAGCAAACCACTTCAAGTGCCTGGGGAGCATTAGTGAGCTGGTCTTTGAAGCCAACAGAAGGCCCAGGTGACTGAAGTACGTGTGCGTGCGTACTTCACACACACACACACACACACACACACACACGCTTCGTTGAAAAAAGAAGAAATGCAAGTCTCATTCGATGGCACCGGGGAGGATGTCATCGGAGACCTATGTCTGGGTCAAGCTGAACTTCAGAGAAGTGACTGGAGAATAAGGAAGGACTCTGTCACAGATGACTCAGGATGAGAACCCATTCCACGGCAATGGAAGCCTTGGCACGGGGTTAAGCTGAGGCCTGCTCACATCTGTTTTGTGTGTTACAAGAGTTACTTTGTGGCAGTTTGGAGAATTTTTGCTGGAGGTGGGTTTAAAGATGATTTTAAATAACTGAAAGATGTTGATATATACTATGTATATTACATGAATAAATCACATATTCTTGATTGGTCAAATTAAAAATCATAGCATAATTTGAACAGAACTTAGGGTTTTAATTTAATTTTTTTTCCAAACAAGGTTTGCTAGACTAAGTAGGGTAGGGGACCAAAAATATAATGAGACATAATTAAACTACTCTGTCTTTATATTATAATTTTATTAATTCAAATCATTATATACAAATGGCCAATAGGTATATGAAAAGATGCTCAACAGCACTAATCATCAGGGAAATGTAAATCAAAACCACAATAAGATATCACTTCACACCAGTTAAAATGGCTATTTCATATATATGTATACATATACACACATACAAGGGCAAAAGCTTCAGCCATAAATGTCCTTATTTTTCATATTACATGGCTGGATGCTTTCTGGAAAGCCCTTATATATGCCACAAAAATATCTACACATTTTAAGAGATGTTCTCTATGTATTACATAAATACTGATGGTAACCACTTTGAGCAGAAGTCAAATGTTACATGTGTTCATCTTTTGTTATTGGTATATATTGAATATTATAATTTTAATACAGTTTTTTTCTTTCCTAAAATGTGTATATATTTTTGGGCACCCTCCATATATAAAACAAATATTGGCAAGAATGTGGAGAAATTGAAACTCTTCTACACTATTGGTGGGACTGTAACCTGGTCCACTATGGAAAATGCCTCATAAAATTAAAAAATTAGTATATGTGCTTAGAAGTAGGACAAAAAGGCATGATTTCACTTACATGAGGAGATTTTACACACACACACACACACACACACACACTTTGCACATAGGAGCAGAATTGTTGGGTTTAAAGTATGTGAATGTTTAACTTTATAAATCATGCCATATTAAATGGTGCTTATTAAATTTTGTTTCAAAGTTTAGAATTGCCCATGATTTATTCCTAACTCCTGACTGAGTATTCCTGGTTCTTGGCTACTACTAGGCATCATTTTGATACATTAATTTGAACACCAACTACCCTTTCTTTATTGCTATCTCTAATGATGAGGAAGATTCTCTTTAATGTATTCCTGTGGAAGGATCTCAGGTCCTGTGTTATGTGACTCAGAAGGTGAAGGAACATCATAATTCTTAACTCCTCCCAGGAAGTGGGTGCACTCTGAAGCTAATGATGCTTAACCTTTAAGACCCTTATTTGCCTGGGTCCCTGCTAGCATCATTTGAAAATATTCACTTGTATGTATTTTTATTCATAACTTAAAACATTTTTCTTAAAAAGACCCCCAACTTGTATAAGGTTAAGGTCCTATGAAACCTGAATTTGTCCCTAGTTTCTTTTATATTATAATCTCTTTACTTTGGGGTTTAATTTACATTTTATAACCTTGGTCTTCCTAATCCTCTGCAATAGCTTTTTAAGAGACTTTTTAAAAGATTCAAAAACATTTTTCCACTGAATATTTTAAAAATAACCTCAAATAACACACTAGTCATGTAACTCAGTTAACAGGCTCTTCTTAAGGGACATCATCCCGGTTTTAGTAAACTTACTTGGAAATGAGCCAGAATCATAACAGTTTTCCACACAGTGGATTAATTTAATCAATTTAAGTTGTTCTCGGGACCGCTCTTGTGTACTTTGGTGACGATGTGGCTCTATGCGCTCACTGAGACGTCAGGTTCCCATGCACGGTCTTAGACCTGTCCCAGGGCTTCCCTGTGACCTCGTCCCAATCTCTCTGAATTAAACTACTGGATAATGTCAGGTATAATAAATCAATTATGTATTTATGAGAAAGTGTTGTGCCCATAAATAGCTACCAATCTACTGGTGGTTATTAGTGTGTTTGATCATACTAATTTCAAGCTATCTTTGATGACTGACACTGAGCGATATGACTACAAAAAAAGTAGCAGAGTTGAATTGGAATATCATTATTTGGGGGGGGAGGCAGATTATTTTTTATGAATGTCACTGTGTGGCAGAGTCCTTTGATTTTTTTTTTCCAGATCCATGGAAACAATCAGAAAAATCTTTGGTTCTTAACTAATGCCAGAGTCTTCTCCAGGCCTCCTGTATGTGGCACTACTCCCGTCCTGATAACCAGAATCCTCCTTACTGCTGTTTACTGAGGGCAGCGGGGCCTTCCCAACACTCCGCCGTTTCTCTTAGTGGCTGCACACAGGTGGAGTGGATCAGGGCAGACCCCCCGCCTGCGTGGTCCTTTCTGTCCCAACCTGACCCAAAGCCCTTCAGATGCCTGCCACCATCCCATGTAACTTCATTAAAAATTACTTTTGTATATAATTTTAGCTCATTGTTTTTTTTTTTTTTTCATAAAAGGCCCCCACATACACACATTTCTTTTTAAAGAATTAGGTAATCTCAGAGGAGATTTTAGTGTACAACAGTGTTTCTTGACTTTAAACATGCTTAGATTTCTCAGAATGTATCTACAGGTCTCAATTCATGAAACACTGATGTGTAAGGATGAAATTTGCTATTTTTGTCAACTAAGATGTTCTTAGGCTCACAAGGTGAGGTCCTTTCCATTTGTCTCTGCCTCGAATATCTCCTGTGGGTGTTCCCTCCATCCAGACCCGTCTCCCTCCCTCCTCTGAGAGTCCTCCCTCCAGTCCTAGACTCCCTTCAAGTATTTCTGTGGGTTACCCCACTCCTTCCTAGAAGAGGAGATGCCTTTGTATTTCTTAAAATCTTCAGCAGCACCTCATTGTGCTGCCAGTGGGCTTTGATCTCTGTCCCCACCTCTGAAAGTAGCACTCTAATTCCCTGACCACCTCAAACTGGATAATGGGATACTCGGCCAGCGGTAGGATGTCCTCAGCCACAGCACAGCAGCCCAGTTAATTTGCACAGAATATCTTATTCCTATGTCTCTCTTATGTAACACTTTCCTTCTGGTGAATGTAAGACTCCTCAAGCAATAACAACTTGCATTTATACTGCCTTATGAACATGAACTCACATAAATCACATTCATTAGTACCTCTCTCCTTCAGAGGTCCCTTTCCCAGGTGGCTAGCACGCCTCCAGCTTGCCTCCCAACCTCGTTCTCGCTTCTATTATTGGTGTAATCGTACTGGTCTCTCCCAGGGGAAGCCTACCTGCCCAGTCCTTTTCCTCACTCTTTCTTGACTCTCACACCAATTTAGCTGAGGCCCAGGACACCCCCCATCCTGCCTGCTCTGAGAAGCCTTTCCCACCTGCTTCACCACTCACCTGTGTCTCTTGCTTATTGGAGTCCCTCTGCTGTTGGGCTTTCTCAAGACTGAGGTCGCCTGTCCCCTGTGAGCACCAATCTCTTATCTCTTCTCCAGCTCAAATATCTCCCTGTTTTTTTTTTTCCATTTTTTCACCTTTGTCATAACATTGACTCTCTCATCCAATGAATAAACACAGCATAGTAGAGTAGTTAAAAGTATAGGCTGAGTTACAGTGGCTTGACTACCTGACATCTTAAAAAGTTCAAAACATCCTCCTGTCCCTGAATATTTTAACTGGGGGACAATTTAAAAAAATACTCTCCAGGCTTCATTTTTCTCATTTGTAAAATGGAATTAATAATAGCCCTTATTTCATAAAAAAGTTGTAAGGATTAAGAAAATAAAGGTAAAGTATTTTCTGTAGTGTTAACATACCATCCACAGACAAGGTGAGTTTTCATCACAAATCTATTTCTGTCTGATATATCTGTGTCAAGGGAAGTGAAAATGTTTATGTTTTATGTAATATAAAAATTTTAAATGTGAAATATCACAGTTTATGCAACATGTTTGATTGATTTTTATTAGAATTTTTAGTATGATTGTTTTTCATTAGGTGTTTGAAAATACCAACACTGCCTGACTGGTATTTTCCTATATATGCTGAAGTTCTTAAATAACTATTCATCCATTTTATTCATCTCATTTTATTCTAGGACAAGAATCATATTTTACTCTTACCATTCCCATTTCAAAGACCAGGAAATGAAGGCATCGAGAAACAAGGTAACATACCTAAGGGTGCAGAATGCCTAAGTGGGGAAATGAGGCATAAGCCTGGGTCCAGTTTGCTCTTTATGTAATTTTGTATCAGTTTTAAAAAAATACACCCCAAAAAAACAAAACCAACCCCTAATCAGCATTGTCTGAACAGTAATCATGTGCTGAAAGATGGTGTGTTCTTGTTGCATAAAGGATTTTCTGCATTACAGCGGGGGGCCATACCCTGATGTGTCAGGAGGAAGAAGAAAATTTCTTATACCAGCCTGTCAGCTGCCCTTTATGATTGAACCATATACCATTAGACAGTCACAAACAGTGACAAGAGCTTTTGCTCTGTAGTGATTCTCGTGTTTGAATTGGTTTGCTGAAATGCTGCACTAGGCTGCATTACTGGGAAACACTACAAAGAACAGATGTGCAGTACCATGCAGTATTTATCATTTAGATGCTTAATCTGGGTGTTTTAAATACTACTCTGATTTTGTTACAGTGTATTTGATATTTGAAATGTCTTTATAGAGTCATGTTAACATGATAAATGATAAATTTTTTAAGGATTAAGTAAATACTTTGTTGTTGACAGAATCATTCTTAGTTTTCATATATATGCATAATTTTTTATTGTGTATCTATAGCAATTATACCAGAGTAAATTCATATCATCTGCAACTTGTGTAATTCTTATGCCTACCTTAGGGGAGACTTCTCCTATAGAAACACAGAAGGTATGTGCTCGTATGTTAACTCCTAGTAGATTACAAAAAGTGATCAGAACCAAATAGAAGATATACTCTCCATCATATATTTTCAGAGTTGAAATAGTAATTCTTTCCTCCTGCATACTAAAGCAAGTAGGGACCTTTTACATTACCTCTGGTCCCTTTATTACTCCTTGAATAAGTGTATTGCAAATAAGCACATTTATCATTGAAGACTGTTAGTAAAGAATATGGTATTTATTTAGATCGTTCAGAGACACAACATTTGAAGAGTTTTTAAATTGCTTACTTGGTTTAGAGCCATATTCACTTCTTTTTTTGGGAGGGGGGTTGGTGTGGTTCCCTGGTTGGGAATCGAACCCAGGCCACGGCATTGAGAGCGCTGAAGCCTAGCCACTCCACCACCAGGGAACCCCCATGTTCACTTCTTGACCAAAATAATGTTAAGCGATGAAAGTTAGAAAGCTTATTATTTCACTGATCTCTGTCATAGCCAATGAAAACATTAATTTTAAAGAAGATGTAGGAGTAAGCTATCTAAATTTTAATAATGAATTTCATGTTTAAATTATTAGAAAATTTAATAGAACATATATTCCTAAGGTGCATTTTAAAGACACTGCATTTCTTGAGTCAACACGAACATTATGAAGAGATTTCTGGATGAAAATTTAGTGCAGAACAAAGCTCGCTGTGAAGAATCGCTAAGTACCAGCTATGACAATAACCTATTACAAGACGTCTGGTTGTATACCATGAACGTGACCATGGAGGTCAAATCCTGTTCTCTGTGTACATAGTGGTGTGTGGTACATCTCTTTTCTTATAACTTGGAAAGCATGCACTGAGGGGGTTCTGTGTGTCCTCTGGCTCCTGCATTATAACAGGATTCTATGTCGGAAGGCCATTAAGGCATTTATGACTGCATCAATGGCGACCGAGCTGGGAGATTGCAAAATGCTTACGTATTTATTTGTTTAGGATTTTACCCTCCCTGCCAAAAGGATAAGAAGTGGCTTCCATACTTAAAGCAATGAAGTAAATATATTAAAACAAATACTAGCCTTTCAGACATTTTCTCATTAGTCTTCTCTCTGTGAAGAGGATAAGGTTAAAAGTGGTTTGAAGTTTCTTAAGTCATTACATTCTGTGCCTTTTCTAAAATTAGAGTGTCACATTTTAAGTAACTGTGTTTGTATTTACATAATTTTATTAATTTTTATTACTGTTCAAGGCATACAACCATTTTACCAATTGCCTTTTTGTAATTAGAATGTTATAACTTCACTTTGTTTTGGGTCTCCATGAACACAGTAGCATCACATTTCATTAGCAAATACAGAATGGTATTTCCTGATGTAATTAGACAAGTGTATTTGGTGTTTAACATGATTTTCACCTTCATTAGAGAGAGAGAGAGAGAGAGAGATGAAACTTATGAGTCTCTTTTATCTCTTTGAAAATTCTTCTGCCTTGAAAAAAATGTGTCATTTTATTATTTCTGTTTGATTTTGTTGAAGCAGCATGTCACCTGGATCTGTGGATGTAGCAAATTGTCTTGGTTTGTCTGGTGGAAGGCTACAAGGGTATGCGGATGTACAACATACAAGGAGACCATGTATGAAAAGAAAACAGAAAGATGCTTGTTTCGCTCAATCTGAGAAAGTTTTTGGCATTAGACTTGCACATTTGACTGGGACCTTCCCCATTTTCTCAAACAAGGCTATTTTTGGACACTTTCTAGGGGCTACCTAAGGTCCACTATGTGGAGGTCTTTGTTAGTTTTGGGGTTCAGTAGAAGAACACATGAACTAGTGGACAAACTGTTATTCTAGAATGCTGGAGAAGCAGATTCGGTAATAGTCATGTCACAATAACTCTTTCTACTAAAAATAGGAATTATTTTTATACTCTGTCTTACTGAGCTGTAGAATCAACAGTAGAAAAATAGAGTTTTGAAGCACTTTAAACTTTTTTTTTTAAAAAGTCACCAATCACATTGGTTATCTCCCTCCCCTTTTATTGGCAAAAATATGGATACTTCATATATTTCTATTTATATCAGCACTATATGGTCAGTTTTAATGTTGGTTTATTTTCTATTCAATATTGTCCCTGGCAAAATGTCATTAAAATGGCTTTTATTATAAATTTTATAGGATTAGGTAGTAATTATGATAATTTAAATTGGTGTTTGAAAGTACATAGAGGTTGAATACTTGTGAATATTTTCCATATATAAAAAAGCTATGATCGTTACATAAATTTAGGACAGTCCTTTTTGGTGAGGTCTTCCTCTGCAGTGTTTTTGAATTGAATTCTTAGTTCAATGGAATAGAAAGATATCAAGGGACCTTTGTGACTGTCTCAGAAATTTAGATTGCTAGGATAAAATATTATGCTCTTTTATTGCATCTTAGGCTATATTTGTCATGTATTTTTCTAAATATTATTTATTATACTGTTTATTTTCCTCAAGGGATTTAAATTAATTTATAAAAATACTGGCAAAATACAAAGCATTAAAATAGGATTAAGGAAAACAAGAACTAGAATAAGTGTCAAGATCAGAAATAAAATAGAACACATTTGAAATAGCTGTGCTCTATATTAAGCTTCCTAGTGGCCTCCGTGAAAAGGGAGAATTGGATAATTGTTCTAGATGAGGAAATAGGCCCTTGCTCTACAGCACATGAAATGTTTCTTAGCGCATGGCTCTAAAGGAAATTTCTCTCATGGACCCTGAATGGTGCTCTCAACAATGTTCCTAAAGCCAATACAATAAAGGGTTTCCAAAAACAAGACTTCTGCCCTCTCCATTAATCTGAATGAAATCTAAGGGCAGACTATGAAAGAATAGTCCAATATAATCCATTCCATTAGGGGTCAAGACAATATGGTATTAATGAGAGGTTTTTCTAATTATTAAATTTATTGGGTTGACATTGATCAGTAAAAATTATATAGGTTTCAGGTGTACATTTCTATAATACATCATCTATGTGTTGCAATTTATGTTCATCAAGTGGTAATGAGAATTTTTGATATCCTCTAGAGGAATGGATAGTTAGCGAGTCTTTCAAAGTCTTCTCTCATGACTTGTAGGCAGTTTGAGGCTAATTCTCTGGTGAGGTAGTCTGGGTTGTACACTGAGTTCATAGGTGTTCGGGGGGCTATGAGTGCTCACCGCATACTCATAGTTCCTTTATGAGCAAGGAGGTCCTTGTATAAACATTCCCTGCTTTGTCATCTGACCTTGCTACTCTGGCCACAGTCAGAGCCGAACCTGCAATTAATGCCGGGACCATCTTCCCGGTCAGCATTTAAATGGCCTGGGAAGACTGCTTCTTCCATTGTGGTTGCTCTAATCTGGATAAGGACCGATTACTCAGGTAGTGGCATCTTTGCTCTTAAGGAGCTTGACTTAATAACCCAAAAGAAATGAAGACCAAAAGAGTGGCTTTGACATGAAGCAATGCCCTGAAAGGAGTTGAACAGAAGCCATGAGGTAGGGAGAGAAGGAGAGGGAAACTGAGGCACTCCAAAGATAAACTCCTGGAGCTGCTGTCCAGCTTTTGGCATTGCAGTTGAATCAGGAGCGATGTGTAGCTTTCTTCACCAGTCCTGTTGGGGGGAAATTTTCATGCTTCTTTACTCTCTTGGGTACCCTTAAGATAAAACCCATTATACAAGGTAATCTGAATGATTTTTGCTCTTGGTAATCTGAAAAGAACTAAACACAAGTGTCGACCCATGTAATCTGGAGATTAAATGACATAATAGTTTATTATTCTTTTATAGAACTAAGGATTCTAACAACATTCTTACCAGGATGAATCACTATGTATGTTTATGTCTTTTTGTCATTAGTGATAGAAGCACAGCAATTAAAATTTCTTTCTGGTGTAATTATAAGAAACATCTACTGAAGATTATTGAGGCTTATGTTTTTGTTAAATCCATAAAAACATCTAAGAATTATACATAGAAACCTTGTAATATTTGGCTTCAACAATAACTCTGGGATTCAAGATTGTGATGTTTTAAAACAGCAAAAGATCTCTTATCAAAGCAGTTCATATGTTAAGGAGCACTACAGTTTGGAAGATAAGGTCCTCTGTGATGCGGCATGTCACGGGGCTGATATCTTTGATTATAATCAGAACAAGTAGGTAGGTTCCTTTTACTGTGTTATGTTTATGTTTTGGGAAAACAATGTCATGGTGCAATTACCCATCTGTTTCCAACAAGGGAATACAGAATCTGGGACGTCCAAGCTCTCTTATTGTCTCTCCTTCTGTAAAATCAGAATATCGAGTTACAATGAGATAATTCTAATGAAGCGAAGTACATTCACCCTTTAGCCTCTTGAAGAGCACTCTGCTAATGTGGTCTCCTTTCTTTAATGATTCAGCCCAAATCGGTGGTGACCTTTCTAATGAAACATAAAACTTACAATATGCAACCTTACTAATATATTCTAATGCAATTAGGTCACACAAAAGGCTTGTTAAGTTTGTAATGTCTGCTTTCACCTTTATTAGAATTTTTAGTTATATCAAAAGTGTACTATTCACTGTATCATTGTAATTCTACTCCAAATAAATAGAAGTTTATTAAATAAACATAAACATTATCACTCTGTAAAACATATTAGTGTGTTTGATGATGAAAAAATTATGAAAGGTATTTAAAGTAAATTGACATTTTATTAATAGCCACAGTATGTATCATTTTCATGTTTAAAAACTATTATATGTATTCTTAGAGAGACATAATTTTATAAATGTATTAAATATTTTTGCATTTCATCGTGTTCTAGTTGTCCTCATCAAAGCATTTCCTCATGAGGAATAATTACCTAGAGCTGCTGATACTTGCAGGGATGTTGCCATCCTCAATAGTGTCCTGTAGTGGCCGACCTTGCTTGTTTGTTGGACTGCTTGTTGCAAATGGACATTGCAGAGTTATGCCTTTGTTCTTTTGAAAATGTATTAACTATCTGCCCTGTGCAGAACTGTCATATATACATATATATATTCACCCAATGGCCTCTTAGCGTAGAGGTACTACTTTGCCCGAATACATCAGAGCACTCTGAACTGCAAGGATCCCATTTTACTCTCGTATCTGGCCGCACATGGCCACTTAAGGCTAAGTTTCTGGAGCTGCTGCCCGTACAGCAACCTGTAGGCCAATGGTTCTCTAGAAATAGAAGCTTGCTTACTTTCCGGGTGGAATTTATGTAACGCAGGTTACCTGTCTGCCAGGAGCTAAGCTGAGGTCACAGAAGTTATTGAAGGTGTGAGATTAGATCCAGCCCTGGCGGAAGGGGCTCGCAGAGAGGACCCCAGAGGGGACCGCGAGGCTGCACTCGGGGCGGAGCGCCAGCGGGCCAGTCTGCGCGGGCTCCAGTGCGGTCGGCCAGCGCCGCGGTGCGTCCGGCACGCTGCGATCTCCTAACCATGAAGGACAGCGGGGAAGGACCAGGGGGCAAACGGATACAAAATTCTCCACGTAAATTAGCTGGGCCTCTCGCCGCACAACCTGACAATGTCATCTGGATGCGAATCCGGGGCCTTTCCCCGCGCGCCCGGCCGACTTGCCTCCTGCCATCTACTATAATTACTAAAAATGCATAGATTGTTGCATAGGTACAAGAAAAAAAAAAAGGAAACTTGTTTCCAGAAAAATAGTAAAAGGTCCACATATGTCAGGGAATTGGAATCTGTTTGCTTCTAACAGCTGCTATTTTGGGAATTCCTCTGCAGATGTTTAAAGAGCAAGTTTTGTAGAGTGAGGTGGCTGCCCCATTGTCGCGGACAGTTGAAACCAGAGTAGGCTATTGAGGGCAGCTAACGGTTTTGGCACTGGTTTGGGGTGTTAAGTATCAACTAACATGTTTATGCCCGCCCTTCGGATGTCCACATACAAAGGCCTCTTTCTGTCCCTGCTGGCAAGAATCCAGGCCAGTCTCGGAAGGCTTAGGGCCCCGCCCATCATTAGGGGCGCTGTGCTAATCGTGGGGCTTCATCTCAGAAGCACCCTGGAGAGGAACGCCTGCTGACCCACAGCATCCGCATTTCCTCTTCTGTGGAAATTGCATGAACATGGGGTTCCGATGCAGAATTAAGACACAATTAAGTTCAAGTTCACTTAAAACTACCTAGAGATTTAATATTTTAGCCATGCTAACGGCAAGGTCGCTGAATTGTTGCAATCATTTAAAAATTTGCATTATATTAGAAATGTATGACACATGCATATGATTATGATACGTACATATCATTATCATATGTAATCATATATATTTGACTCTTTCTTACCATTACTTCTATGGAGAACACTTATACCATATGCTTTATTGAGTAATATGCAGGCCAAGTCTGAGCCTGCTAAAAAGATATTAGCTTGATCAGAAATAATATGCTCAAATTGGATTTTGATAAATAGGATGATAGGCAGGCAGAGGAAACATTACATCTTCTCTTATAGTTTTAAGCTGAGTTCTATAACTGTGCCTGTATAACTAAAAAGAAATTTTACTTGCTTTTGTGATCTATTTGGCTTTAAAATTATCTATAGGCATTGCAGAGACTGAACAGTTTAATGAGCTATATGTTTATAAATTTATTAACATAAATCTACTATGAATAGAGAAGAGAAACTTTTTATTGGATAAATTTGACATATTATTGTATAAATTTAAGGTGTAGAGAGTGTTGCTTTGATAGATTTATGTTTTGGAATATTATTGTCTGTATTCAATACACTGTACATCGGATCTCTATGGCTCATTTAGTACTTGTTATAAATGCGTTCCCTTAAACATCATCAATCTTGTCTCCCCACCTTTTATCTGCTGCATCTTCTGGTTACCACAATTTTATTCTCTCTCTCTCTCTCTCTCTCTCTCTCTCTCTTTTTACAGGATTTTGGTTTTTTGGGGGGAAGGGGGTTCCACAGGTGATATCATACAGTACTTGTGTTTTTCTGTCTGACTTATCTCACTCAGCTTCATGTGCTCAAGGTCCATCATATTATTGCAAATGGCAGCATATCCTCCGTTCTCATGAGTGAATAATATTCCCTTGTGTATATTTACCATATCATTTTTATCTATTTGTCTGTTGGTGGGAATTTGGGTTGTTTCCATATCTTGGCTATTGTGAATAATGCTGTAGTAAACATGGGTTTATGTATCTCATCAAATGCCTGTTTACATTTTCTTTGAGGATGTACCTACAGGTAGAATAGCAGATAGTATAATACATCTATGCTTAATTTTTTGCAGAACTTACATATTGTTTTCCATAATGGTTGAACTAATTTACATTCTCACCAACACCACATAAGTTTCCTTTTATGCCACACCCTCGCCAGCACCTGCTGTCTCTTGTCGTCTTGATATTAGGCAATCTAGCAGGTGTGAGGGGATATCTCATTGTGGATTTTATTTGTATTTCTCTGATGACTAATGATGTCAAGTCTCTTCGATTGGCCATTTTGATGTCCTCTTTGGAAAACTGTCTATTTAGTCTGCCCATTTTTAATCTGATTGTTTTTGTTGTAGTTAAATTCTTTATATATTTTACTTATTAACCCCTTTTTGATATGGTTTGCAAATTTTTTTCTCCCGTTCTGTAAGCCATCCTTTTATTATGTTGATGGTTTCCTTTGCTGTGCAGAAGCTTTCAGTTTTATGTAGTCCACTTGTTTTAATTTAATTTAATCTTTTTCCTTTTGTTGTTTGTGTAAAAGAGAAATTGAAATCATTTTATTAGTAAGCAATTTTCAGGGTATTTGTTTGAAAATAAAATAAAGAGTCAATAATTTCTTTTGTGACTATTTTAGGTTGGACATCTTTGACTTGTTATTTGAGGAAGGGGTTCAAATAACCATGATCTTGCCTCTAAATTATGAGGGGTTTTTATATCATATAAATGATTACTTATTTATTTAAAATTGTGACCTATTTGGGTTACATATATGCATCCATACATATATAGCATTATGGTGCTGCTTCTTTTGTGCTTAATATATTTATTTGTCTTTATGACTCAAAAACAAGTCAGGAATCTTTAGAAAAGCAGAAAAATTCCCCCCTACATGCCAACTGTTTTGCATATTTATGCTGTCCAATTTACATTTTTTTCCTTCAAGGTACTAGTACACGAAAAGGATAGTGAGAAGTGGTATAATTTGCTTACTTCTTTAAAAATTCCTTACACAGTAGCTTTATTTATTACTTCTCTAGTTACATTGCCAGTGGGGTGTCTTTTTCAGGCCAGCAAAGGCATGATTCTTCACTCTTTAGGCTGGAAGTTGCTTTTAAAAGTTCTTGGAGATAAGGCCCAAGCTCCTTGCCTGGTGGCACACCTGTCCTGCTCAGTTCTGCGTGTCTGGCACATAGCTACCACTCAGTAAGTACTTTCTAAGTGAATAATTGCATAAGCCCTCTGATTTTGGTGAGCGTGGGAGGAGCATTATGCCTGCCTCCCTTCTCTGTGTATGCATTATGCAGAAACCACAGCATTTGACAGGCCTACAACCATGGATAAGGGTCACCCACGTGTCCTGAGTACAGGCTATGACTACTGGGGCCTTAGCTTTCCTGGTTCTCTAGAGACCAGGCTGCCATCATTATCAGACTCATCAAGTGAGTAAGCAAACTCACCAAGCCTCATAGTCCTGTCATCACTACGGAGGGTAAATGATTTCTACCGCAGGAGATGGAGGGCAGGGGAGGGCAGAGGTGTCCATCTTTTGTTTCCAGCACTCTCTTCCCCACTCAGCCTCGTTGCCCCTCTCTGATCCACCGCTCCATTGACTTTAAGGTAATACCCTACCTCTCTTTGATACTTCCCTTCATTCTACCTTAGTTACGACTTACTATTTAGTTCCCTGGTGTTACCGTAGTTATTCCCTTGGCATTACTTTTGATCTTGTGTTCTACAGAACTGCTTTAATTCTGACATTTCAACCGCCCATTTGCTGAACACAATCCATCAGCTTTTCCTTTTTACTCACTGCATCTCTTCTGCAGCCTGAAAAAACCCTCCAGCACCCCGAACCCCTTACTTCCTTCTAATTTCTCTCTCTTTTCTTTCCTACTCAGATTTTGTACTCCATCTTTTTCATTATTCTCTTGCCAACAATCTCTACCCACTTGCCTCATTGCCCCACGTGCCTGTGGAATCCTAACCCTGGGTCAGCGTAGCGCTCGGCCGCCTCCAATCCTACCCGGCTGCTGTGCCCTGGTAGAAGAGACCACTTGGCACTGCCTCCCCCTGCCCCGTGGTTAACACCTCTTAGATCTGCTCTTCTCGTTTTGCCCGCTGCCACGCCCTTAGCAGGCCGCCTTTACCTCCACCTCCACGGCTGCGCTACCTGGCTAACTGGTCTCATTGCCTTCATTTTTGTTTTCTTACTATCCAGGCCCCACACAACAGCTCTAATGTTCTTCACACATTCCACATATGATAAAGAAAGTCCACTTAGTGGCTCTTTTTTGGCTCAGGGGAGGATCCAAACTTTTAAACATGGTGTGTAATCTGGCTCCTGCTTCCATTTCAAATCTTTCTTCCCTCCAACAGCGCAAGTACCTTTTTAGTTGTGCAAATGCTTCACGCACTCTCTTCGCTTTGGGCACTCTCTCTCTTTTGCCCTTCATCTTCACCTTCTCACCTCCCAATTTATTTCTCCTGGTGACCCCCTACCCATTTTCCCAGTTTGTGTTTACTGCTTCAAGGAATTCTCCCCGAGCTTTCTCCTCCCTCCAGAAATTTCTGAGCTGTGCTCCTACTATGTGCTCCCTGGGCCCACTTTATCCCTCTGTGATAACACTTAGAATGCTGTAATGTGAGTGCTTTTTAAATCTATATCCTCCACTGTTTTATACAACTCAGGAGGACAAGGACTCTATCTGCCTTGTTCACTTTGTATCCCTATATCATAGTACAATGCTTACGATAAACGGCAAATAAATATTTGAAGCAGAGAGTATAGAGTGGTGATAAGGTAAATGAACATGAACCGAAGTGCATGGGTTCAAATTCTGAGTTTGGCAATTACTTGCTCTATAGCTTCGGGTAAGTTACTTAACTGCTCTGTGTCTGGATTTTTCATCTCTGAGATGGGGACTATGGTTGTGAGCACCGAATTAAAACATGTAAAGTGTTTACAATAAAAATTGACACAGAGTCAGCACTCAACTGACAAATGTCATTTGTTACTATATTTAATATGGTCATTTAAAAATAATGGGAATATATATCTGTATATTTTATATCCATAGCTGTCACTTTAGCTGAAAATGGTCTTATCTTTACGCACCTTTATGAACAAGTTGTGCATGTTAAATTGGGTCCGTGACTCAATCAGTTGAGTCATGTGAACATGTCCCCCATTTAAATGATATAAGCTTCAATCTAGATTTTTCCCTTTAGTGACAGAAAGAGCTCAGCTGCGTATCCTCCTGCACATTGACCTGTGTTGCTTTGTATTTTTTTCGGTCTTTTCGTGCCCTGACCTCACTCAGCAGCCCTAGCAATGGACTTGACTGTCAAACTGATCCTGTATGCTTTTATATCCATCTCTAAAACCTGGCATTATTACGCTTACTGAATTTTCAAAATAGGGATTTTTTAAAAAAATTTTTAGAGTCTTAGAGTGGTCCATCTACATAGGTGACCTGAAAAGGAGGCAGTCACACTCTTTTTCAATAGGAAGGAAAGTTCCAACCATCTTTATAAGTAAAAAAATAGAAGCTTCTAAAGGCTTAGTTATTTGTTCAGAGACACGCACCAGTTAACACTGAAATCAAGAATAAAGAAGCAGCGCTCTTGAATTCAAAATAAAACATTACTGCAATATGTCACCAAGAAAGAGAAACTCAAGTATAAGAACATAAACTATGATATTCTTTTTGAAACTATAGCCATGAATTTATGTTACACTAGGCCGATTTTCTCATAAGATGAAGAGAATGGATGGAAAGTGGTCCTTACGTGGACATATGTATGTATTACTGTAAGTACATGTATGGAGACATGTACGTCTCCATGTACATATATAAATTTTGCAGCCTGTGTAAATGAAATGAAGCACTTGGAAAAGGCATTAGACATCTGTTGCTACTTCATCTAGTTGCCTTGGAGCCAGGTCTTTGTTTAATTTTTAGCTTCTGTCTTGTGGAAAGTTAGGTGAAAATCTTTCATCTGTGTCCTTGGTGGCCTTGAATATTAGGTCCTGCTATGTGAACAGCACTTATTCCTCCGTCCTTTCTTTACACTGTCACACTTCTGTGGACTTGCATTCTTCATCCCAGATGACACTGCTTCCCCTTGCTTTCCTGTTAGGTCCTTGGCAATCTAGTTCCTCTACCTGTACAGAGATGTTGGAAGTCACCTGTGATCTTCTGACATTTTCTTAGCTTTGATTCCCCTTGAGCTTTATTTCTAGGTAATGCTGTTCATCATCTCACCATTGTTAAACTCCCTTGTCCACCCCTGCTCTAGTGGTAATGACCCTGAGCTCAACCAGGTCTTGTTATCCTGGTTCTCGCCTGCTTTGTCCATAGCTTCCTCTGTTGGTTCCTCTTCCTTCTCGCATGTGTGAAAAAGGACTCATGAAGTTGAAGCCTCTTCTTTTTCTTCTCTAAGTTCTTGCCTTTGAACATTCCATTCTCTCCCACTATTTGCCCTGAGCTTTGTGAAAGGGAAGACTGTATCTTTGTCAATCTTTTATCTATTCCCAGTACTTAGCACAATCCCTGGGTCGTGGTAGGTGCTCCAAAATTTCAATTTCAAATCCCAATAACGTTACCCATATTCTGTGCATTTCCAATAATAATAAACATAGCTAATACTATTAAGCACCTATTGTGGCATAGCTAGTCTGCTAGGTAATTTAAATATATTATTTGTACTCTGCATAACCCTTCAAGATACACATTATCATCAGTACTTAACGCCAGACAAAATTAACATCCACTTGGATTTCTGATAAGCATTTCGGACTTAACCTGGCCCCACACCTGGTCATATCAAGCCTTTCCCATCTCAGGAAGCAGCACCCTATCCATCCAATTATTCTCCACTCACTGCTTTGCTTCTCCACATCTTATCCATTAACATGGCCAGTGGCCTACAAAAAATACCCCTAATCTGTCTGATTTTCTTCATTTCCACCACCTGATCCCAGGCCAGGCCATCATCATCTTTTCTAGAGCAACGTAAGGGGCTCCTCGCTGAACGTTCCTTTGATTTGCCTGCACTCCGTTTTCCACGTAGCGTCCCACGGTCCTCCAATCAGATCACGTTACACGAGTGATTACATCTTGCTGTGGCTGCAAAAACTACCTACCATTTGATTTGATGGAACTGGCAGTATGGTTTCACTTGTGCTCTACTTAAAGTCAAATGTTTAAACATTTAAGTTCGTTAAAAATACAAACTGAGGATTGATGCACTTATGAAGGAAATGGCATAGGAATCTATAAACAAACTTAAGAAGTGATTATTTTATTAGAGAATTCTATACTTTATAGCTTTATAGGAACATAGAATTCCTTTAAGTATCAGGCACTTAAAATATTAGCTCATTCACCATAATTTATTGACACAACACTTTGAAGGAATATATTGATTACATAATGTGTGGAACATTCGTACTCACATATGGATAATGTATGCTTCTTAAGTTTTATTATCCTGTCAAACAACAAATGCAAAATAATATCTCTTGTAGTATTTGTATTTTGATTTCCACTGGAGTCTGACTCATGGAAGAACAAATAACCCAAAAGAAAAGTAAAGTAACCAAGGGAGCTGTCACTGTGGTTCCGTGGTTCTGGCTTTTAAACCATTTTTATGCATTTGGGATCAAATTAGTCAGTGCTGTCTGTGAGACTCTGTGCTCAGGCACACTTGTTCAGGAAGCACAGGCTCGGGTACTAAGTATAAGTCCTGCTTCTCTTGTCACATTGGTGTAGTATCTAAAATCTTCCCAAAACATAAATTCATGTTCATGGTTTTGAAAAAGTATTTCTAATAAAACACAGTCATTTTTTGTTATTAAAAATATGATTTTTAATGATTATCAATGATTTATCAGTGATGTAAATATTCATCTCTCTTTAAAATAGTGGAGACAAGTTGCAAGCTGAGAATTTACATTGCCTGCTTAATGGGTACAGTTTTCACTTCACTGAAAAGTATTCACCAATAGTAACAGTTATATGGTCTGAATTTGCTGTCATGGAAGAACAAAGGTAGAAAATGCCAAAATCTTACATGAAAGTGATTTGTGAGAGTTTTTTGTTTGTTTTGGTAATGCCCTTGGATTCTTTTTGGTAGTCTATCATGAAATTATTGATTTTGGTGGAGAATATGCTCCTTGTAAGTTCTCTTTTTTCATTACTAAAAGCAATAATATTGTGATTGTCCAGCTATTAAAATAATCATATTTTAAATACAATTTAAATTAATGGGAGGGAAAATGTAATATGAGCAAATTGCAAGCCCAATCTCTATAAGGAGTAAGATTATATTTTGAACATTTAAGATGGTCAGATTCTTTATTTTTCTTGAAGTTTCCCCCTTTATTCCCCTTTCCTTCCTCCCTCTCTCTCCCTTCCCTCCACAAAAGGACATTTGTGGACTACTCTTCCTCATCGCAGCTCTTATGCCCAAGGGTTATGTCCTAGGTGATCTCTTTTTCCACCTCTGCATGAAATTTACCATCACTACTAAGTTCATTCGCCTCCAGGGTTTGACCATGCCATGACAATGACAAGCTAATCTATATCTTTAGTCTTTACCTCTCTTCAGCTCCTGAACTATATTTCTAAGAGAACCTCAAACTCAGTGTGTCCCAAAGTGAACTTACTAACATCCTTACCCGAACTTTCCCCCTCACATTTCTACTTCGGTTAATGCTTGACCAAGGAACTCACCATCTTCTCAGTGACTCAGGCTAGAAACTATGTCATTCTGGACTCTGATCTCCACCTCATATCCCACCTTCTAGTCCCATGGTGTCCAGTTTCTGTTAATGCTACCACTAAATATCTTTTCATTTTATTTCTTCCTAGGCAAACACACCATCATGATTAAAACCATCACCATCTCCTGCTTATACTTGTGCAACAAAATTTTAACAGGTCTTCATGCCTCCACTTTCCTTGGTCTCTAGCCCATCCTTTATTCTGCCACAGAATAACATTTCCATAAATAAAATCTGATTTGTGTTCTCTGCATTGACACCTTAGATTGTCCCACTTTATCAAGTTCAAACTCTATTGCAGGACAAAGCCTTTCACAACTTACCTTTCCATCCTCATGGGCAGTGCTATGTATTGGTTAGAACCTGTGCTTCAGGTTCCCTGGTGGTGTGGTGGCTAGGCTTCAGGGCTCTCGACACTGTGGCCTGGGTTCGATTCCCAGCCAGGGAGCTACCCTCCCCCTCCCAAAAAGAACCTGTGCTTCAGCATTGTGATTTTACACAACAATACTGTATTATAAATTTCAAAGTTGCTGAGAGACTAGGTCCTAATTGTCACTATTACAAAAAAGAAAATGTGATTATGTGACCTGGTGGAGGTGTTAGCTACAGTGGTAATCGTACTGCAGTATATAAGTATATTAACGTAGTACTTACACAACGTTGTATGTCAATTATACCTCAGTTAAAAATACTGCTAGAGTCTGGCTATCTGTGTTTGCATATTAGTGTTGCCCAATGAGACCTTAGACACATTATTTACCTTATCTAAGCCTCAGTTTTCTCATCTGTAAAATTTGGGTTATTTTAAAAGGTATTTTGAACATAAAATGTGCCAGTGCATGTAAAGTGCTTTGAAGAGTAATGTTAGGTAACTAATGTTAAATAAATAGAAAACTCTTCTTCCATGTGCGATTGCACAGTGTTCCCCAAGCAGGTCCCCATTGTCTTGCTTCTGGAGATTCGCACATGGGGGCGTTCCTTTCAAGAAGCAACGTAAATGTCCTTTCTCCGAAATTTTCCTTGAGTTAGTCAGACTAAATGCACCTCTCACTTCTCTGTTCCAGTGGGGCCTCATACAAACCGTCAGTGCAGCCCCTGTTGAATTGTTTCGCAATTGTTCGCGTATGTCTCTCAAATAGACGGCTGGAGCGGAGAACCCGATTCATCTTTTTATTTCCCTCAGTGCCTATCACGTAAGAAGTGTTCAATAAACATTTGTGAAAGGAATGGATTCATTGTAGCACTCTCTTTTCTTGGCCTCATGTTGTTTTAGCACCATAAAAGATTTCTTTTCCTAGAAGACAATAGTATTCCAAAGGGAGAGTTAATAATTTTGTGACTTGAAAAATTATCTGCTGTTTGTTTAGGATGAACATTATTTCTGCCCTGGGAACTTCTGTCCTAGTGATGTGAGCAGAATAAGCATAGTACTACCCTGATTACAATTAGCTCAGGTTAGGCTTTGTTTGATTTTTATTTAGAAAATATGAAATATCTAGACAAAAGTTAAAAAAATTTCTCTTGTATAATTCTCTGGGTGCATTATTGTCCTTTAACACTTAACACTTGCTAATTACCAGAAAAGTTGTTTGCTAGCACAGTTAGGTAGTATGAGAATTTTTGGAGCCCCCCTTGCAAATACCAGCAGTACTACTGAACGGGAGCAAAAACGTTGAAGTAGGTGACATCTGGGTTTAGAGCCTCTGCCCCATCGCTTCCCCTTGAGGAATCCCCTCCTCTCATGACGGCCTCTGCTTGCCCCC